>VZTR01033181.1:108202-278061 GCA_013400775.1 Chaetops frenatus | reverse complement strand
TTCCCTTCCCTTCCCTTCTCCTCTGTAAGCTCTGCAATCAGGCCCTTTTTCATTGCTCATCCTATTCTATCTCATATGAAGCTACTTTCAGCAATACAAAGGTTTTCAGAAGAAAAAAAACACTCATTTTCAAATTTACTAGAGTGTAAGTAAAATGAAAGAAATCTGTATACATATATCTGTATATCATTTATAAATGTGTAATATGCATGAATAATTTATACTTCTGGATAATCTTGGGCATCTTAATCATATTCACAAGACTTGTTTAAAGTCAAATAATCATAAAAGAAATAATATTCATTGTTTAAGGCAGAGGAATTAGTTAGAATGCATGAGTTTTCTTTTGTTTTTTTACCTTTCATCAACTCATTACAAAATGTTGGTCCAGCTACCTACCCACTCTGTGACATTTTTTCCCAGCAGACAGACATGAATAATGAATTGTCTACTTGTTATTCATGATTCCCACAAATTTTATTCTCCAAAGCATGAGATTTGACTGAGATAGTAAAAAAAAGACCCCCCAAAAAAGTTGTTAATACTATTAACCATTCATAGATCAAGCAGACCCAACTGAAATTGAATGTGTACCCTTTATTTACAAGACAGTAAGAAAAGAATAAGGAAGCCAAGGAGCGTGTATCTTTCTCTATTCTCCATCAGTAATGTCTGAGCACACTGGTCCAATTTAAATGTAATATGACAGAGAGTGCAAAGATATTACTTCCTACAGATTTATTGTGAATAGTTAACTGAGTAGAAGAAAGAAAACCTAACACTGCCACCACTATGTACAGGCTTGGAGGTACTCACACAACTTAGTAGGCACCATAGTCTGCACTCTGTGTCTTCTAACACACCAGCTCGTTCAACTCAAGCCACAGATCCCTAAGAGATCAGGCAATGCCCGTTCTGGGGATCACCAAATTGCTACCTGGTAGCAAGCACTGGCATGAAGTATGAGCAAGGACTCAGACCCAGATTATGGCACACATGAAGGAGAACCAGTTTTTACAGGCTAGGAAACCTAGAGGTATCTGCTAAGAAAGAAACCTCTCTGCTGATGACTACCAAGAGGCCAGTACTATTAAGAGGAATAAGGCTATTGGTGAACAATTGAAAATGGGAGTGTTGTTTCTTGTGGTACATACACACTCCGACCCTGACAATTCTTGTTGGCTTTGCAACCAATTAATTGAGATTTAAAAGAGCATAAAGAGATTTTAAAGTAGAATAGGATGGGAAGCTGATGATAAAGAAGCAATGCTGGCAGAATTAAAGCTTCATCTGGAGTCAATAATGTTAACCAAAAATATGTAAAATTCTAATAAAGCCAGCACTATTTCATATTATTGGCCAGGGCCAATGGAGGAGCTAAAGAGTTCAGAATACACTAGGGCTGTCTGCCTCTAGACAAATATGTCCTTACAGATGCTCCATGATCTCTAGATCAGCATTCTTCTGCATTAGAAGTCTGCAAACAGACACTCAGTCCTCCTGGACTACTTATTTGTGGTGCAGCCATGGGAAAATCTAGGAGAATTATCCCCCTTCTGGAACTTTCCTGACACCACTGTTGGTGAACTGGAATAAAGTTTGCTAAACTTCCAAATTACATACTATATATTATCGCTGGAGGAATATAGAAGCTTTGGGAACTTCTCATCACCATGGGTAAAACCCTCACTTTAGAACAACCACAGATTATTAAAGAAATGCCACTAATTACGCATGAAGTGAAAAACGTAGGAGCTGCCACTAGTTAAAGCAATTGTGGGGCCAGTCCAGGTCTCCAAGGTGACCAGCAGGAGAGATCCAAGAGAAGCATGCAAGACACACCAACTCATTGCAACTCCTTCTTTGCTGGCCACAGCATGAGCACCTTGTTTTATGTACGGCAGTAATTCCAAGAGGCTTAATCAAAACAAGTAAACACAGTTAATAGAGAAAATGCAGGCATGAACATAAAGAAATATGTGAAACAGTGGCTTCAAATCACAGTGAGAGCTGGTGCATTCACTTGCCTATGTCATGATATTTCCAGGAGTCATACACACCAGAAATCTTAATGTTGCATCTGTAATGATTAAAACTACTAAAACCTTTTGCAGCATGACCACTGAAGTATGATACCAAAAGCATAAAACATCACTGAACTATGCTAATTAATTGGCATAAAGCATCACATTGCTACCATGTCAGCTAGACATCTACTGGCAATTCTCCTGAAGAACCTGGCTATTCATTATTACATAGTCCTGAACGAGTTACTCAGAATGACCACAAAGATTAGACATGAAGCCAGATATATTTTTAGATGACACGTTGATTGGAGCAGGTGATATTTTGTTGCATACCTGTTATGCACCTAAAGCAACAGGGTCTTGAAGTGACCCTTGAAGATTTAGCAGTATTAGTATCAGATAAACAAATCATATGTCCACATAAAGGGGAAAGAGATGTGGGAGGCAACAGGAACCATGGAGAGCAGTCCACCATCCTGCACTTTTTGCCTCCTTAGCCGGCAGAACTGGAGTAGAAAAACTTTACAATGGGGTCGGCACTGTAGCATTTTTGACATGAAAAATACAAATTTTCCATGATTCCAACTTGACAAAAAGACAACTTAGAAGGTTTACAAAGCACCTCTAATTGGTGCATAATCAGAATGGTCAATTTTTGTGTATTTTTTGCCATCTTTCACAAACATGGTGGCTATGACCAGCACGTGACAGCAACCATACCCAGAAGGTGCTGAAAGTTGATGCAATACAGTTCAGGCATTGTTTTGCTCTAGCTAGAACATTAAATGCTAACTGAATGATCAGTGAGTAGCAGTTTGCCTTCAGTAAATTGGTCAATACAGCTTTGTATCAGTGACTGAAACTCACCTGGTCCTGGTCTTGTGCAAAATAATGGCCGGAATAAAAAACAAGACCCAAAATCTTCAGACAAAGAAGTGTTGTGTCCCTGACTAGTGTAGTCTTGATGTCTGAAAAATATAGAATCTAATTACTGTAGCTGTGCTACTGAAACAATGAAGAGTTTGAGAGTGAGGCTGATAAGCAGTTAGATGATATGCTAGCAAGCTGGAGTTCTGCAGTCCTCTAAAATTCTGGCAAGAGTACCTGCAGTGTGATGTGCAAACTAAGAGGTATTCCAACAGTGCTATTATAAAGTGAATTATGCATCTGATACTACTACTGATGATTGGAGATTGTGCTCATGCTTAAGGTATCAAAAGAGTAATTAACTGAAGATAACATACATTATCTTTCCATGGAAGAAAGTGATAGCCAATATAAGTATGATAGAGAAATCCAGGATCTTATAAAATATATACAATAAAGTAGTGTAATTTGGATCTTCAGGTATCATACAGTAGGAGAGCTAATGCCACTGTGCTGCTGCTTAATAGCGAAAGACTTGTATTACATTTGGTACTTGTTATCCTACTGTAATAAGAGAAACTCCACTAATTCATCCAGAAACTGAACTGTGCATCTTGGAAAAGCCAAGCATGGTTTTAGGAAGAGCTGGTTCTAGGGGCAGAATCTGGAGCCAGCACATGAGCTGGTACTTCCTAGAATGGTGGTTTGTGCCCATTGGGGTTCCAATCCCAGGAAAGTTATTAGTTCTGGGAGGGCAAAAAGAGATCAGTGTGGGAAGCAGCTACTGGAAGATGCAGCCAACAGCCTCATTTTGGTTTCAGAATAAATGCAAGCAGATCACAATGGGATTAAGATCACTCCTGGAATAATCAGCTCTTGGTGTCTCTTTCATCCCTGGAAATCTCAGTCACTTTCTGCACCCTCTTCCATAATGTATGCTACTGAATCATGCAGTGCTCAGCAGGGTGCACTGAAAATTAAACATCTCCCACTCCTCCTCACCAAGTATTCAAGAGAATGTGCATCTGAAAACACTGCTAAGAAGTATACAGACTTGACATAGCAGCTGTGAGGACTGATTGTGCCTCTCTTGATCCCAGTTCATTCCTACAAAGCTCAAAAAGTTTCCAGCAATAAAAAAGCAGTGATACTTACAATGAAGAAACTTACAGAAAGCTGTTTCCTTTACCTGAATCCTGATTTATAAGCAAATTGCTGAATACTTTACTGGCATTTATCTGCATGTCTTGCCTGTGTTTTACAGGTATTGATCCAGTAGCCTTTCCACACTAATGAGAAGTAACACCTAACTAGAAATACGTCCAATTCATTAATAAGAGAGGAAATATTAATGTGCTAGGAAAATATTCTGGCTGATAAGAGCAACGTGAAATTCTGTCATGTGAAACTCAGGGTTAGAATAAAAGGCACTTGCATCCTATGCAATTAACATCCAGAAAATCATCAACTGATCAGGTAGCCAACCATTAATGCGTGAATTATGACCATGTATCACAAGTACAGATGTCCCCTTACACATCCAACTGGTTACTTACACACCAACAGAACCTTTACCATCTTGTCATCTATCATTTTATTCAGGAGCCCATCTTTCTATGCTTACAGGCATGCATACCTGACTCAGACACATATCCTTTGACATCAATCCAGTTGTGCAAGAGTCATAATTTTTCTTCCTGTCCCTCATTCCACAGCTGAAGCCCAGAGGCAGTTCCACCATGCAACAACTGTTCAGCACATGAAAGAAGGGAGTCCATGCACCTTCCTTGCACAAGCTGCTTATAAAAGTGACAGAGAGCTGAGGGCTGGGAAGCACAGACAGAGCATTAGTTTGGTTGGTCAGAGCATGGCACCAATAATGCCAAGGTTGTGGGGTTTATCCCTGTATGAACCATTCACTTAAGAGTTGGACTCAATAACCCTTCCAGTTTGGAATATTTTGGGATTCTGTGTCTGATTTTTTATATTCTATATATAAGAGTGTTTCACTGATGCATTCAATGCTGAGAAATGCATAAGTACAATGATTCAAGAAAAGGAACCCATTCCAAAAGTAGCGGTCACCTTAGCAATCCCATCTCTCAGAAAACTCATCAGCACAGACAGAGTGAAGGTATATCACACAAGATCAGGCAGCCAGAAAGGGTGAACAGGCTGTCTGACCCTCTCAGAGAAAAGATCTGTCGGTGTGGAAAACTCAAACTTCATCATAAAGGCCATGACAGGCAAGTATGAAATCTGATTTGTCAGTAACAGTAAAACATCTTCTGTGAGAGAAGTAGAATAATAAGCTTTCAGGAAATTCTGTTAATAAAATAATTCCCATATAACACTGGGTGGCATCTAGCATCAAGAAAACCAACAAAACAAAACAAAACAAAACAAAACAAAACAAAACAAAACAAAACAAAACAAAACACCAAACAAAAAAACAACCAACCAACCAACCAAACAAAACAAACAAATAAAAAAACCCCACCAAACAAAAAAACAACCAACCAAACAAATAAAAAACCAACCAAAAAAAAACAAAACAAAACAAAACAAAACAAAAAAAACCTGGATTGAAGCTTTTTATGGAAGAATATTCATAGATGATGAACCTGAACATGAAATCAATAGGAAAAGGAGGTAGAAGGTGCTATTGAGCCCTGAACTGCAGAAGGGAAAGCTGAGAGTTCTGTAACCCACCAAACAAGAGTGAAGGTTCCATTAAACATCCCATAACTATTCCCATCCTTTGATTCTCAAATATGCACTCACAATTTTTGTTAATTGTGACTCTCATTTTTTTGCAGCCTTGTGCTCAGTGAGTGTAATCTGAGTTCCACCTGCTTTGTTCAGTGTGGCAATGCCTTCACAAAGTGCACAACAGCAGAGTCGAGGCTTTCTGTGATGTGGGAGCAGCACTGGGTGGCCCCAGTTTACATCTTCTACACTGAAGTGTATTCCTATGTGAAGGCTCAGCCCCTTCAGCCAACTTTACCATTGACAAGCCATATACATAAAATGTGAGCAGAGGTTTAAGGTGAAATTTGTGTAGGGCAGCCTAGGTGAATTAGATCATTTGGGATGTTCACATATTTGTGTGTTTCTAGTTGCAAGCACCAGGCTGAGCTCTCATGAAACTCTGAAGAAGCAATTAATGTTTGAAGGCATAAAATTCCAGACGCCAGACAGATGGCAAAGGAAGAGGAAGAGAATGAAGGTAGCACGTGGACATAACTATGCTGCTTGGACATATGCCTTCACCTGTTAAAACGATACATTCAGTACCTGCATAGGAATAACCACTCCTTATCTACTTTGCTAGAGGTGATATCAGGCTTATGGAAGTAGTAACATCCCCAAAAGATCTGGGAGCCACCACAATTTATAGGCTGGTCATGAAATCCCTAGTGATCTCCCATGGAAGTAGTAACATCCCCAAAAGATCTGGGAGCCACCACAATTTATAGGCTGGTCATGAAATCCCTAGTGATCTCCCAGCAAGTACTGTTGCTGACTATAATCACAAGTGCACCAGTAGGAGTTCAAAAAGCCCTTCTTTTTATTGTGTTTTCCTGCTGCTCATTTCTCTCTCTCTCTCTTTCTCTCCCTCTTACAATTTCCAAGGAAAACCACATTCAGCCCTTCCATGGTCTGATGGAATGCATCAGTTTCTTATCTTGCTCTTTACCATCTTCCATGCATATGAGTGTAGTAACACTCAGATATTCTCAATAATTTCAGCCTGGTAATATTCAGCATTTGCATAGAAGATCTTTGCTACTACTAAGTGAAATAGAAGACGACTCCAATGGGATGGTTTAGGTTCTTTATGGGGTTAATAACTATTTGGTTTGGTTTTAGGCATACAAATTTAAATTTGTTTTCTAGATAGGAAAAAGTAACAAGCCATTTTTAGTTCAAAAAACAGAAAACATCAGTGCTGTCTTGTGTTGTGACAGCAAAAGACTACAGAGCTCTCCTGACAACCTCTCTATTTTTTGGTCTCTTCTTATGCCTTGCTCTATTTAATGTTGCTGAAGAGAAATGCAGGATATCTGGTCATAAAAATACAAAATTTCTCTTTTAGGAGAAAGAATGGGCTAATATAGTTCATCTGTATCATACACATGTCACCTTCACAATTGTATTCAAGACAGATAACCTCCAGGAAAAATAGCTTTAAATAAACAAAGAAACAAACAAAATCCTCCAATATGTAGGTCCAGGAAAGCATATGCTTTAGCATATGTGTCGTCAAGATATTGAGCTACATAGGCTCATTTACTGCCAAATTCTGCGTTCTTAAATGCACAAGATCCATAATAACTATTCAGGTCTGCTGTGATCTGTCATAGGCATCTCCTTTAAAAAAATTTCTGCTTCAAAATAAATGACTGCATTTATAACTGCTTTCTTGTTTATATAATTTGCAAATAGGAAAGGCTAAAAAAATCTTCCTAGGACTCAGACTTCTGCATCAATTTCCCCAGTCATAAAGCAATAAAATTTGCTCAGACAAAATGAACATATTTTTATGAAAATTGCTTACTATCTCCAGAGAAAAGAATGTGTAAACATTTTTGCATTAGAATTCTGATATCCTTGTTTTACAAGTTTGGGGTTTCACTTTGATTTTTAGTTGATTGATTTTGTATTGGTTTATTATTTACATACTTTTTAATAATTTCAGAGAAGATCAGGAGAAGCAACATGAACTGATGGACACATGGTCTGATATTTTTAACATAAAACCACTCAATAGAATAGCTGAAATACTTAGTATTTTTATCACATTATTTTAATAAATCATACAATAAATAGAGATTCTATGATTTCAAAAAGAAGGTAAGATGTGGCAAAATAAAATAAATAAAATAATATTGCAACTAATCTCTAGTCAGAATATATACAGACTATATTCTTAGATGTGGCTTCATATTCTCAGTTCTTGCTTCAAACCTTCTGCCTTCCAGCATGCAGTCCTCTGCCAGAGAAGAAGGTTAAGGCAGATGGATGGCTTCACCCAGCCAGGAAGGATATAATTCATGTATTTTTCTTTATCATCTTATAGATATCATATCTATATTTACCAATTGCAAGTACAGTGTTAAGTAGAGAATTTAGACTAAATATTGGAAAGCAGTCTCTTTTGAAGGTGAGTTTGATACCAACAGGCCTTGAATAGCTCTTGCCATCAGTATTTTGTGAGCTGGAAACACTCAAGCCGATGTTTCCGAATGTCGGTTTGATCTGCGGTCTGAAAAATTCCAGCATTCAAATGCAAAATACTCCCCAAAATAATTATGTTCCCTCCTCCTTTATCCAGTTCACCTTGCATATTACTCCCCCATCTGTACTTTTTCCCTCTACACGCCCACTGCAGCTTTACCTTTGCTTTTTCAACCTATTTTGCTACATTCATATATAAATGTATCCCACATTCACACGCCTACCCTTGTGGGGAGCCCGCAGCAACCGAGTCTTACACCTTCCACCACACCACCACTTGACTGTTTGGCAAGTGGCATCAGCCTTGAGCCTGCTATTTTACCTGTCAGGAGCTGGCACATGCCTTTATGGTCATGCTCACCAACCCAGTCGATTTACTTGTCCCCAACAGAAAAGAGCAGGGCTGGCTGTGCCCAGCTTCTGCAAGAGAGCGGCCAATCCGCTCTCCTCTGACAGTTTGGTTGACAACAATCTAGGACCCTTTCAAAAAAATTATATAAAAAATAAAGTTTTCTAGCCATCAGAAGTCAAGTGGGCATGTATCTGAGCACCCTGATCTAGCTGCAGATGTCTCTGATCATTGCAGGGGGATTGGACTAGATGGACCTTTAAGGTCCCTTCCAACCCAGACTGTTTGATGGTTCTGTGATTCCGAATGACTCAGCTATTCACAACAGCCTCAGCACCTGGAGCACCACAAAGGCTTTGGCTACTTATTGTCACCCCCACCTTCCTCACCAATGCTGCTGCTCTCAAAAGCCAGAGAACTACTCGGCCTCAGCAATAAACATAACATAAAAAAGAGGATTTTGGTATGTAACTTTAGGAGCTGCTTTACTGATACATGTGTTTACATTCACCTCACTGCAAAATAGCAGTAGGCGCTTAAAGAGCAAGACACAGGACCGGACTGTATACCTTCCATCACAAGCCTGCCTCTCCCTTGTCTGCAGGAGAGAAAATGTATTCTGAGAAAGAAACTGCAAGACCAAGGAGTTGCAGCTGGGGACTGGACTTGGGAAGGGGGAAGGAAAGTTCCTGCATAATGACAGGACTACCAAAATGGTAATCTGGCGTGCCTCCAGTATTTTTATTCTTTACATTTCTATTCCAGTAAAATATAGTGGGCTTTCCTCTTCCCTCAATCATTGCTTCATACTGTAGCATGAAAATCTGGAAACCTGGGGTTTCACATATAAACTTAATTTAGATGGGAGTGAAAGGAGGTGAAGGATACTGCCTGTGATCTGAAAGGTGATTGGAGGGGTAATTATACAGAGAGAATTGAAGAACTACATTTTAAACACCACAGTGCATTAGCACCACTATCTCCAGCTGAACTACACCACAATTTCATCATATGAGATGAATGCAAGCTTTCCTATCCAACTATTCCTATTTTACAATCCTGCTTTCTTTGAGGCCGGTCTGGATGTGAGGAAATCAAGCAAGGGGGAGCCCAAAATCCCAGGCTTCTGGATTTAAAAGGAAAAAATTTCTTGTTATATGTGTTATATGGGAAATCCTGATAGGGAACATGCAGGTAATGAATGTCTTGCCATGTGAATTTCTCAGGTCATCAGTCTTCTAAATATGTGAAAAAACATATTTCAATTTTCCCTTTGCATTTCCTTGCATGACAGCTCTTCCTGTGGAAATGTGTCACTCCTGACTTTCCAGCAGAGCCTGTATGAAAAAGCCATCAAGGCCCAAAGCCTTACACTCATTCACAGTTTGAAAAGCTTTCCTGCTATTTCCTGCATTAGGTGGAGCTTCTGATACCAGGTTGTCAGCCTAGTGCATACTCTGACAAGAGTTTGCTCCGCAAAGTCTCCTGGCTCCTCCTCCAGACATGTCCCACTGCCACCTCTCTACTGGAGCTGCCTGGCTCCATGCCCTGCAAGACACCTCTCCTGACAACTCTCCCATCAAACCCTTCCTTGATTTTATAAATGATGCCTCAAAAAATTCCCTATGCTCATATTCATGTTTAATTCCCCCTCCTTAGACAAGCAAGGCAGCTCATGAGAGCTCCCACTGAACATTCCCTGATCTCTTATTTCTCATCTACTCCATGTCTTGCACTTCAACACAAGGCAGAGACTGAAAAAAGGAAGAAGTCTCTACCCAAATATTGCTATTCTTGCTTTACAGTTTTACTTTCTATGTATCTGCTTGACCATCAGCCTGAGCAGCAAGGTGCAATTTAAATGAACTGCTGTCGTTTATACATGAGCTGCCATTTAGCTGCTCATTAGAGGAAAACAGCTTTATAAGATTGTGATGAGTCTGTTAGCTTCCTTTAATAACATCCTTCAAAACCAGCACTGATATTGTTCTAAAAAAAACCTTTTGTACTTCAAATTCTCATCAACTCTATCAGTCCTAAGAGCATTAGCCAAGGTTTGAGCAGTTCATCATCTCTATTACATTCATTTCCATGCTATTTTGCTTGACACTGGATAATAAGGGCTTATTCAGCAATACTTCACTTTTTGATCTGGCAAATTTACTACAGGCCTTATTCTTTAAATTGATTTTATTTTATTTTATTTTCCCATCACTTGCCTTCTTTTCTTGCAGCTCACGGCAACACAGACTTTTGAATGTAAAATACTAGGGGTAACATTGATCTTTCAGTTATTATACTTCCTGTTTTGGTTCTCTTGACCAAAGGTTCCCACTCCAGTAACAAAAAGACCTTCTGTTTTCTTTAGACATGGTGTGAAAGCTTTTATAGGTAGGCACCATTTACGGGATCACAGACAACCATCATATTCCTAGTGTTGGGTCTATTACCACCAAGCACAGAAAACTGGCAGTGGGACAGGAGAAGATCTTGTTTTCCCACTGAGATTCACACCCATCTATGGTCCAATTTAGCATTATGAACTTGCCATGACACAGGGGTCCCCTCTGGAAAATGTTCATCTGAACCCTTGGAAATGTTTGTGATCTGCTTGTTGTTTAGCAGCTGCCTGCACTAGGCTCATGCTGTAGCCATCACCAGCATTTGAGGGTACTACAAGCAGTTGTTTAGGCTCTGCAAATTGATTTGGTAAAAAAGGACATTGGTTTAGGCATATGGCTGACATTCTCTTCTCAAGATAAATAACCCAGCAACTATGCAAAAGGCAGTTAATAGCTGCCCTTGGGGTTTTATAGAAAACAAACTTATCTTAACATCACCATAATCATGGTAAAACCTTTCTGTAAAATGCACACCAGTGTATTTAATTAAGACAGGTCATTTGCCTAACTAAATCTGTAAAATTCAAGTGCTAGCTTCTACAGAATAAATATATACAGAAACACTGAGCGTGGGCAGGGGCAGTAATTATTTTTTCTACCATTAGTCTGCCATTTTCTACCATATATGTGACCAAGAAGTGGCTTTTGAAGCATCTTCATACTCTTTCCCTACAGGTATGTTTCAAGGAAAAGCAAAAGTGATCCCACACTGGTTACATGCTAAAATATGAGATTGAATGGGGAAGAAAATTATCTAGTCGTTATGATTGCCTCCTCTTTTGCAGCCAAGAACCAAAAATACATTTAGATTACTTCCCATTTGGAATGGTCCTGCTACAAAAAATAAAGGCAAGTGAATTGCATCTGCTAGGTCAAGCTTCCCATTCCCCATCCCTGAAAATCACCAACCCAAATGTCACTTGCCGGTGTTGGTTCTCACAGGAGGCAAACCGTATGTTACATTCCCAGTGTCCGTACACTTCTGCAGCTTCTCAACAGCTGACTCCCCCGAACGGCTGCTGGCCAGATTTTGGTTCTCTTCCAGCACTGAAAGGCAGACAGGGTAGGAGATGTCCTGCTGCTACTCTCCTTTCATTTAGAAAATGGAGAGGTTGTCTGGCTGCCAACTTGTCAGTGCAAATAAGTCCCCTCTGCAGACCTTATCAGATGAATCCCAGTGTGAAAACTTTTTACATATGAATTGCTTTGCAAGGAAGGCTCCACTCTTTTCAGAACAAATAAGGAAAAGAACAACATAAAGGAAGTGAAAAAGTAAAGAACCTGCACTGAAAGGTCACTTCAAAGGAACAAAAGTCCACACGGCTTCTTTTTCCTGTTCTCTTTCTTTCTTTTTTCACAATTGGCTCTCCAGCATCTACATGCTGCTCCCCTAACTGCAGCGTCTTAGTCACCACAAGCCTCATCAGTGTACGATTAATTACTCCTGTTAATCAAAGCTGAAAGGCTGAAGGAACTACAGTGCCCAGCAGACCAGTAGTGGAAGCTCTTACTCCCACCATGCCAGAAGGCCACTGATAGCCCACTAGGTGAACAAAGACAAGAAGAGCTCACAGCTATCCAGTTTTCATCAGCCTAGGCAGAATGGCCAGCTGAAAGGAGTGTCAGTCTGTAGAAGTAACACTTATCCTAGAAAATCACCAGCACTGCAAATGGTAGCCAGGACTGTGGTTGTAGTAAATCAATATTGTCAGTTACATTATCAAATATTAATCTAAGATATTAAAAAAGGGAGCATTCCTCTGCCTCTGCCAGAGACAGCTTGTGTAATCACACACAAATCACTTCATTTCAGTTCCTCTCAAATTCCCATCTGTAAAACAGATAATAATAATTTCAACCACTTTAAGCAAGCTTGTCTCTCTGGGCAGGCTCCCTGGCCACCTCTCATAATACACATCCACATCCTCACAGAGACAGGCACCTCCAGAAGCCATGTCATGCTACAGAAGAAACATGGCACTGAAGCTCCAGGGTCTCACCAGCTCTTGCTGGTTGCAAAGGGGGAAGAGCTTGGGCTAAAAGAGTGAAAGGGCAGACTGGAGTGCTTTAGGTAAATGCTTTTGTCTTAAAATCGGCTGACTCTGGAAAGCGGTGTCCTCAGCTGCTGAAAACAGCTGCAGAGACAGACACCAAAGTGTTATTAGCTCTCCTGGAGGATTCATAGTGCTCAGGGAATGCAATCCAAGGACAGGTGAGTGACACAGGATTGTAAAAAATAAACCATGCAGGGCCACACTTATTTCTGTGACAGAAAAAGGTGTGCTAAGGGCAACAGAGAGGCACCACATTTAGCAGTTCCCTGCTCAAGCAGGGTCTTGCTATAGTATGTTGCTCAGGACTGCATCTAGATGGCTCTTGAGTGATAGTTTGACCTAAGGACAGGTATATATGAAAGAACATAGACAACAAGTGCAAGGAAACCACAAAAATGCCATCTCAACATACATATCCTGTTTCTGTTAACAGTATTTTAGCACCCTAGAATACTGCTGAAGCCTAAGCTCCTGATTAAAGTTAAGCACTTGCCTAAACTGCCTGCTGAATTGAGATGAGCTGATGAAATGTGACCCCAGAATATAATAACTGAAGGACAAGGAAACTTTGAGCCTAGACAGTCATGGAGAAATCATCTTCTTTATGCTCTTGAGAAATTCCTGTACCATGTTTACTCCTGTGTTCCTAAGTGCATGCTATGGATGGTAAGCCAGGTGAAGTGACACTGGCTCAACAGAAGGACACTGGGTGAGGTGGTGCCCAGGCCTGACTCCACATGACCCAAGCCAAGTCAAGCTTGAATAGCAATGCATAGAATAACTTTAAAATAATGCCTGTTTGTGGTGATACTTGCAGTGCTTTAGGAAGGGAGTCTGTGTTTTCCAAGATTTTATGATTTTATGGTGGAGTCTTAGCCATAAATTATTAAGAATTTGTAGAGGAAAAAAACATTAGAAAAAAGGGACAGTGTTGATGGGTTACTGCTACTTTCTTTATGGGTGATCCTGTTCATTAAAATAAACTTGAAGCTGAACCGAAACAAGCAAGCTGATGTCTGTAATACAATAATTGCCAGCAGGGCATCCACTTCATAAATCCACATGTGAGAGATCTAAATCATTAAAGACAGATTAGTTTTCATTACTTCTCTCCTAACATGACAATTTCAATGGCCAATTATTTTCTAATGTGTTTGCCATAGGCATCACACAGAATTTATGTCACTTCTTGAAGCCAAGACTCTCATAAACACAGATGTTGAGGTTTGTACATGCTACTACATCTCACCTGAAGGTCAAAGCTTCCAGAAATAGATATTTATGTGGGGTGCTAAAGCACTCAAAAATAAAGAGATGCATAGTTGCAGGTCAGTGAAAGAAAATTTTGGCTACTAATACAATTAGTTGAACAAGAAGGCCTGAGTCCAAGAGCTGAACTTGAACTAGAAACTCTCAGCAATTAATGATTCCTCAACAGACAGGGTCAGACTGTTCCTAGTCTCTGCCAGAGGGAGAATGGACTTCCCTTCTTTGGGGGGCCTCTATAAAGGACATGTGGGAGATGCAGGACTGATCTTCCACCCTGGGGAAAGACAGCAGGAATGAGAAGGGCTGTGGGATGCCTACACTGATTTGAAGCTCTGGATCTGGAATTCCAACAGGCAGTGGAGACCACTAACTGGGAAAATACTTGTGCCACCGTCTTCATAGGTGGGTTGTGTCATAAGGATACATCACACTGCAGCAAACAGCACCTTAGCCTAATGCTGCCCAAACACAGCTGCTTACACAGCTCTGCACCCCTGCTGTCACTCAGGCTGAGGCAAAACTCTCACCACTGCTGGGACACAACAGCAACAAAGCAAAGGAGAAGACATCTGTTTTTTTTTGAGAGGGATTGGCTGGAGAACTAGAGAGGAAGAGAGCAGGGAGCACCAGCTGAAACACTTTCACATCCAGATAACAGCTAGTAGCCAGCCAGATTCTGCTCTAGTTTTGTGAGTGGACCTCCCCTCAGTTGCTCCATCTGTACTTGTTTAATTGCCCATTTGGCTGATCCCTGCACCACTGCCCATCAGTGAGGCACAGTGGGCTGTGCTCAGACAGCACCAGCCTAAGGCGTTTTATTAAATTGAACAGAATTACAATGGAGGTATCAGAGGTGAGGAACTCAGCACCAGCCTTATTTCTACCATTTACTGTATTTTTTTTTTCAGTTTGTCTTTGTCCTACCTGTAACTGTAACTGCTAAAATACATCTACAAATTCTGGTCCAGACTTTCAGACAGCCCTTGAAGACCTAAAGGATTCTTCCAACCTAATAAAATCCTCCTTTCTCTGCAGAAAATGACAACCTTCTACCTGCTTACCTGACAGTGGCACCATAAGCCACTGTAATTGAAGTCCAGGACAAACCTGACATGGAGATAGGGGGGTTTTTGCTGCTCTCTATCAAAAACCCAACAGAATCAGAGACAGGTTTTGCTGCTAAGGACTAATTAATTTATCCACAGATTCTTTTGTTCTGTTCAGTGCCATGTTTCCTTAACCTATATTAAATTGTTCAACAGACTTCTGACTTCTTTGAGTGGTGCCTGGCAGCTAACTGCTACCCAGACAAAACTTCTCCCCAGCCCATAATGACGGCATATTGTCGGTTCTAGTACCCAAAATCAGATAAATTTTTAAAATCAGGGAACGTTCTGCATTGAAATTAAGTGGTGAGATCCACTAGCTATTGTGCAGTTTTTCCTTCCACCATCTCCTTGTTATTCCCAATCTGGAATGGTATGAAAGGCAATAGCCAAATCGGGCTCCTGTGGGACTGCAGTCTTTAATTGGGAATGGGACCGATTTCCTTCATGGCTGTTCTCAGAGGAGGGAAAGCCCCAATTCAACTCTTTCTTTTCCCTGAGGGAGCAAAAAAGAGAAGGGAGCCAGGGTGAACAATAGCTTCAATCAGCCACACACGCATGAAACAAAGGGAATTTTTTTTGCTGCACAGCCAGAAGAGGAGGGGTCTGACTGGCATTCAGACTTTGCAGCATCTCACTATGGGAGAGAGGTCCTCTGCAGTCATTACTCTCCTATGGTGCTTGTTATTGACAGCGCTTTCAACTGACTCTGGCAGAGAATAAAAGTATCCCTCTCAGTAGTATCATTCACTTTCCCTGCTTGCTGTCCCCCCTCTCTGTGCCTCATCCAGAGCACATGTGCAGCTGACACTGAGTGAACATGGTGACCTCCTCTGAATATGCATAAATGCTAAGGATTGTCTGATTTTTTTTCTCTGCTGCCATGGCTGACAGAAGCAACAGCCTGGCCAGCATTTTGCTGATGAAAGAATGCACCAGTTTGCAACTGTTAGCCCACAGATGGCCAACTCATAAGTCTGGCATCCAGGCTCGTATTTAGTCTCCTAAGCAATACAGAAAGCATGTAGTGAAAACTGATGAGACATTGATGGTCAAATAATGTGCATCTACTTTTATTTTCTTATAACAGTTGAGAGATACATCAGCGTGCTGAGCATGGACTAGATAGCAGGGAAAAGAAAATTAATGTTACCAAATTATTTTTTAGAATTTAGCTCTGTAGTGCTTGGCAGTCAGAGTGTGCACGACTGAAGCATACTGGATGTAAATGCAGATTAAAAACAGGCTTTATTCCCACTGGAGCTATATAGATCCAACACTGATGAACTTCTGTAGGTTATACAAATGAAAAAGGCAGATTCACCACCTACATTCCTGTTAAATCAAAATGGGGGTGTCCTTGCAATGATAAGAGTAAACATAATTAATTTTGCTCTTGATTGTTGAGAACAATGTTCTTTAGCTGCTTTCTACTTTTTAGTACTTACAATTATTATCTGAAAGCATTTTTCTTAACCATGAAATGTTAAAGGCTCACTTTTTAGTTTTAATAGAAATTGATTAGTATATTATTTACACTTTAAGACCAGAATACCTAAAATAAACATAAAAATGATTAAAGTACCAGAAGAAACAGTTTTGAGGTCTGCTGAGGCTTATTTGCTCTTCTGATAGTGATTGTTACGAGGAAGACAAAGAAAATGAACAGTGCCATTGTCTGATGAGTGCATTTACACAGGATTTGCTTCAAGGACTTTATGACACAGAAGTAAGGGTTTAATTAATAACAGATAAAATTTTAAGAAATCAGTAAGTATGAAGTATTTGGGAATGTCACTGTACATTGATTACTCACGGTCTGTCTCCCTTGTAGGATAAAGTCATTCTTAAGTCATCTTTATTTGGCCCTCCTCCCACTTCTATTAGTGAAATGTGAACATTTCTTATATTCTTCTCATTTGTGCTTACATTTCTGCTAGTAGGCTCACACAATCTGTTGGCCACTGAATTCTTGACTGCTCCAGGTGGATTCATGCTCCCAAATGACTTCAACCACCAGTGCCAGCAACAGAGACCTGCAACAACTTCACTCTTCTTGGGCCTGCAACGCTTATCCACTTGCAACAGGTCTCCTGTAAATCCCACCAAACACCCAATTCTCATGATACAAATTGTTGTAGCTGAATTAGAGGAAGCGTTGATTTATACTATGTAATTCACCCTGTCCTTAAGCCCTGAACACAAATCTTCCTGTAAGCAGCAGAGTAATAACAAATTTTTCCTTGCAAGAGGTTAAAAAGTGATCTAGGTTTCCACTGTAGGTTGCTTGTCATTACTGCTGATTAAAGTCTTGGAGCTTTTGTAATAAGAAGGTAGTGTAACAGAGTCAAACACCAGAATTCCATGGCAGAGATGAAGGATCAGAAATCATCTCTGATGGTCACTATTACTGCTAAAAAGTGCCATGTCTTAGGGAAATGAAAATAGTTAGCTGCTCAGTAAGAGAAAGCAGATGAAGCTGGCAGATGGAGAATGGGAGGTAAAGAGGCAAAAAAGAGCATTTTTAAGGACTTGTGTCAGGGAACAGTGGTAAGGAATTGATCAGCACCGAGGTTTTTAGTGAGCTTTCAGCAAACCTGCTATTATACCATGGTTAGTTAGATAAAACGAAAAAGAACAGCTGAAAAAACCTAACCAAGTTTGTTTGTTCTACTAACAGTACAGTGAAAGAAGAGTCACTGGCATGGCTTTGTTGTCCAGGAAGAAGTGGGCATCTGCTTCTGCTGTGACCCCAAGAGACACTTGTCCTCTTGGAGTCTGCACTGCAAGGTCCAGATAACATGCCTGAAGTATTACCCATCACTTCTGAAAAACTGGGGAGCTTGGAAAGAAAGAAAAAAAACCCAACTCTCTAATAAAACTAAATTAAAATTAACAGTCAAAATTTGATAGGAGTGTTTATTACCAAGGCTAAAAATTATTGAAAACTTTAATAGATAATTCATGTAATTTTCTTTAACTGTTAAGCTGCCTTAAAAATGTGTGGTGTAGCAGCCATGTAGCAATTCCTCTGTTTTGTAGCAAATAAAGACAAAAAGTCTTAGTGCCAAGTTCTGTAAATAATCCTTGAGTAGTGCTAAGAAATTAAATAATTCATGCTTTATTCCATTGTTAGACATGTAAGCCAAGGGCATGAGATGTCATATCATGCATGGCTGCATAGTATATGACTTGAAAGGACCTACACCCAGTTTATTTTGATGCAAAAATTATACATTGCAATTCACATAGAAAACCCAACAGTTTCATTTTGGAAAATATTGAAAGGGTAATCTTGGACTTTTAAAAAACGAAACAGTGCGAAACATTAGAGAAAATTAACAAATTCCTAAAACATTTCACTGCCGCTGGTCAATATTTTCTTTGTAAAACACTGCACGTGCAAAACCATTCCTTAATTCTACTTACACTATCCGATATTTTCCTCAACATACAGTTTTTGGCATCAATTAATTTGACTTTTATTGGAACATCCGTCAAAACCTGAACCCAAGAATTCACTTCATACATCAATATTTGAAAATGTGGTTTACAGGTATCATAAAAGTTAAAACTTGTCATGAGCCCTTTTTCTTATTCATAGCTTATTCTTAGAATTACTTTTTTACATTTGTTTCTTTGATTTTATTTTTTTTAAGATCAGTTGCATGGTGTTTGAGAACTTCAGGCTGACAAATCTGGTACCAAAAACATAACAGAAATACAAATCTTGTTTCCTCAGGCTATAAGTAAGAGTTACTGCATGCATGAATTGTACCTGGAAGTTTGTAAGAGGAACAAAAATAGGCATTGCTTTCCTAGAAATCATGTCCTTTGGGAACATTGAGAATTACCACTAACATATCGGTAAACTTTCTGTATAGTCAGAACATTTTCAGGGGAAATAAACTCTATTCAAACCCAAATACTTTTGAACTGAGGCAAAGCTAAAGCTCAGAGTTTGTTTTTTAATTCATATTTTAATTAGAGAATTCAGCAAAATATAGAGAAATTAAAAACAATTTGTACTTTTAGCAATAAAATTTGCAAAGTAACCTAGCAAACAATACAAACCAACAGATCTATAAAATACATCTTCTCCTACATAGCCACAAAGGCAATTTCAGGTTTCATCAGAAGAAGATGAAGGAGCTGGTATTTAACGCAACACCTGCCTATATCTTCCAGTGAAATTTTTCATTTGAATTGCTTCTAGTAACAGCTGATTATATTTAAGCACACAGCAGTAAATTAAAGAGGTGAAAAGAAGTAACAGAGCCTTCAAAAATCAGTATGTGCTAATTGTCCTTTTAATTAGTGTTAACTGAAGACAAAAAAAAAAAAAAAGGTTGGCTGAGGTTGATTTTTAAATCAAGGGTCGAGTCTATTTGTTGCCCAATGACAAAACAATTCTTAGAGAATAACTATGATCACTTCCATGTCTAAGCCAAAACTCTGAGTGATCTCTGTGGATAGAGCAACTACAGAAAACTGGTATTAGTAATAGCTTTTAACGAGACTGTTAAAAATCCCAAACAAACCAAACAAACCAATGTAAGGTTCTTTTGTTTTTCTTTCATTACCAAAAAGGGACAGTTTTGTCTGATGAACAGGTGATTAGTGATCCCACTAGAAGGCAAGGGATGCATTTTGAGAAAGGATGTGTGAAATCAGGTCCCAGCCTTGGGCTGTCTTTCCTGCTTCTACACTGCAGGATCCTGCTCACACATATATCAGACAGAAGATGAAGCTGCTTCTTGATAAGAATAACCTTAGCTGATCCCAGACTTCACGTGGGAATAACAAGAAAAAGGAAAGATAAAGCAATACTGAATCTGACATGGGACAGATTATACTGCAAGGAAGGCATCTTCCTGTCCTCATGCTGGGAAGCAGTAGATACAGCTAGAAAGTTCTGGGAAACTCCTTTAATGTGAAATTCTGGATTCAAACCTCACCTGCCTTAAAACCCTCTTACTGAACACTATTTTGCCTGATTGATGTAATATGTTTCATAGCTCTGAATGTGAAGTACTATATTGTCCATGATTTTATTACATAATTACGTTATATAAATCTGCACTGCACTAACACAGAAGTCAAAGTATTTTACATTATTTGAATAGGCCTCTTTGTATTTCAGACATACTTGCATTCCCTACCTGTTAGACTACGACAAAATAATCTATTATTTAATAGGGTAGTTCTAGTTTCTTGGTCAAACAAGCACTTTTAATATCCATTACAAAAAAGTATTGCATTTTTAAAAAATTTAGTATTTATCTATTGGTAGGCAACATTTCTTAGATGCCTATGTTTTAAATTTTAAATGAGGATAGCAATTTTTATTGCTTTCATCTCAGAGAGCTTTAACAGATGAGACAGCTGTGAATTGAAACCTATCCATGGAACCTTGTCTTGAGCCAAGTATGTCCAGTAATCCACCACACAGATGAATAGAAAATGCTTTTTCTCTCTGCTCATAAAAAATTATTATATATTAAGCAGATATTCTACAACCAAACTCCAAAAATAAGCTGCCAAACCGCAAACCCCTAATAATCCTCAAGGAAAGTTTCAGAATATTCTTTACAATGCAAATATGGATGAACCATAAGTCAGGATTGTCTTTTGGAATCTGCCCCTTCCTGATTGTAACTATATCACACCTGCTTCAATTAACAGCAATTGCTTTCAAAGAATACCTGTCTGAGCAACTTGGCCAGTTTCATTAAGGATTTTGTCTTGAAAAACTTAAATGGGCTGCTCTGTTTTGTTTTTTGTTTAATTTCCTCTCCTACATTACTTTTTAATCTCTCATCTTAGAGTACCTGCATCACAAAAGAACCTCATGGGCAGTAGTGACTGTCTCTCAACCACAATTTGTTGACTATTGTATTGGAGAGCACCAGGAAACCACCCGAGATGTGCTTAAAAGCAATTAGGGTATTGGCTATATTGGGAGGCCCTGAGGGTTTGCAAGCTCTCTTAGCATGAGACCAATTTATGGATGCTTAAGTTGTAATGAAGCAGAAAAAGTATAGAAAAATAAACTATTTAAAAATATTTAAGTCTCTGGAGCATGCTTTTGACATATTTTCCAAGTAGAAGAGTTCTCTATGATTTAATAATAGGCTTGTTTCTTGAGCAACACTAAAAACTTCTTTAAAATTAAACAGTAGCATGTAAAAGCTGAAAATCAGGACTATATTAAGAAGAAACAGCAAGGGACTTGACCCTCCATCCAGCCCAGAAGCAATAATCCATAAGAGCTAAAAAACTCTAGGTAATAGAGATGAAGTCCAAAATTTGATCTTTAGAGAAGCTGTCAAACAAAATCTCATTAAATCCACAAGCACTGAAAGTTCTTGCATAGTAGACATGATACTATAATTTCAAGCATCCTGGAAATGCAATTAAGTAAAAAGTTCGACTTCTCCTTACAATTTCTGCTGTTATAATACAGATTATGGTGCTCAGAAGAATAGCAGCATTGTGGACCAACATATTTGTGGTTTGAATTTGGCTTTCTAATTTTTTTTACACAAGTAGTAAATTATGAAGATATTACGCTTTTAAGAAACATCCATTAGTGGTTTCACATACCCAAACAACAGATTGGGGAGTTCAAAAAGACCCTCAAGAATGGAAGATATCAGGTATAAGAAGTGTTAAGAAAGCATTTATGTAACTGAGCTGTAACCTTGAAAGTCAGAAATCTAAAAGATAGTTACTATGTTCTTTGATCTTGTTTATCACAGCTTTGTGCAAAATGCTGCAAAGGTGGCACTCATAAATATAACAGAAATTGAATTCTCACACAGTGAGTTTGTTTGGGGTATTTTTTCTGGAAGACATAGAAGCAGTCCTGAGGGGACTATGATGGAAACTGCTAAATAAACGACCAAAGATGAAAGCCAGCTGCTGGGGCACTGGTGTCACCAGAGCTGCAGCTGTGGGTACTGTTGGGGTGGGGGTAACGGACTGAGTTACTCCCTGCCTCTCACTTTCTACCTTGTCTAAAACAAGCTTCTACATTCCTTTTGAATCGAGTGATCAGTACTGACTTCTTTTTCCTCCCTTGTGCATTTAGATTATTAATGTGGGAAGAATGCCCAAGACTGATACACAGTCGTTCTAGGCCACTTAATTAAATTTCATTTTATTCTGGTTGGATGATGAGTATTGACCAATTTGCTTGCAGTTAGCTCCTGGCCTATTTAATTGCTTTCAAAAACCTGCTCACCAGCACAGTGAATCTCCTTCTGGCTGTTAGCACTGCAAGGAAATATCCCATTTTGGTTTTGTGAACACTCTATTTTCACCAGAGTTAAACTGCAGAATTGATGTTGTACCAGCTGACTTGCACTGGAGATCCAGAAACAGCAAAAATATCATTAGATGGTGGTATAGGCCAACTGGGAGGGAAGCTGGAGATATGGAGTGATGCACAACAGGAATAGCCATCCAGTCTCCTTTCCAGGGCACAGAACAAACTTAGCAGCACACTGCACAGCAAATGGGCTATGCTTTCTATTCAAGAAGGTACTGCAAATTAAAAGTTGCATCTTCTCCAAAATATTGCACTATTTATAGACTAATATTAATTCTGTAAACCAGCACAAACCACAAGACAACAAGAAGCTCATTTGAATAATCTATTACCATAGAGAACACTGTAACACACCTCTGATTTGCAGAAATGGTCCCCAAACTCTTTGAATCCAGTTCTTTCTTCCTGTTTATTGCCTACTTCACACCTAGCACAGAAGTCAGTAGAATCAGATTACTGAAGAGAACAGAACTTTTACAGTCTTATTTTGCATTAGAGGACCCCCTAAGGAGAGCATGGAAATAAGTACCCACAGGAGAGGAAAAGCTGTAAGATCCCCTACTTTTGTTCACAAAGAGCACTCACTAGAGAGACTAAAATACTTGCATTTATACAGTGCACTTAAGTGTTATTACATATTACCATTTATGTGATTACAGGCTGTGTTCATAGCAATAAAATAAGGCTAAGCTTGAGTAGTACTAATAGCCCAACTAATTACACTGCTATAAAAGGTTTATGGGTGATATAAATTTCAATATTATTACTACCATGGCATGACACTCCCAGGCTTTGTCTAAAGGAAGGTGTTAGAAAGCCAATCTCCATGTGCTCTATTTTTGCTTTAATTCATAAGCAATTAGTGAAGACAACAGGATATGGGACCATTCCCACCTGGCTGGGAAAGGGTCCTGTAAAGGCCAACTTAAGTCCTGTCTAATCCCGCAGCTACGGTAGGAAATCATTATCACTATGGATTCCTGTTTAGAGAGGGAAAAGATCAAAAAGGGTTTTTTTTCATTTCTATGGTCACTTAAAATGCCAGCAGTGTTCCTTTAGCTGTGCCCAACCTTGTCAGACATCAAGAGCAATCTGTGATATTCAACTGGAAAATTAAAAACTCTCTAATCTTCTACTTTGTGAATTTGCTCTTATTAATGGAAAGACATGACCCTACTTTTATCTAGACTCAGAAATGGCAGAAGATCCATTTAGGCAGGATTCACACCAGCTTTAATGATATTGCTTTGTAGAATACTTCACGAGTTCTAGGTCATATTACAGATAAGTTCAAGTGTCAGAATGATGCTACTTGGTGTTAGAAAATAAAGAAATCTTTCCAGAGATTATTTTAACTCCTTGAATAAAAGTAGACAGTTGAAGGTGAAAAATATCATGGAACTCCAAATTTCTATAGAGTAAAAGAAAGAAGACTCTGAATTCGTTCCACACTGTCCTACCTCCTGTATCAAAACAGACCTGCAGAAAGTGGATCATTGCAGCAGGGGAAGGAATCTTCTAACAAGCTAGCTAGAGTTGCCAGTGGGGCATTTGAACCAAGAAGGAAGTGTGACATGGAAACACAGGAGCGCCTCTCAATCAGGTGGCTTTTCTTGCATGTTACCACAGCAATTGAGCTTTCTAATATGATGGATTTAACAAGGCTACTGGAAACAGCAGGGAAGGAGGAGCTGCTCACTTACTGAAGCCAAAAGACAAAAGGCAGTCTGCCAAGGCCAGACAAAAAAAATATTGACAGTGATCATCCAGAACCAGGAAATGGGGATTCACTGTTACTGGAAGGAACACATTGCCACGTACTGTTGCTGAGTGGAAGGGTGAGATGCTAAAGTCATTACCACTGGTTTTAGAATGAACAACTGGGGCCATTGCTGGGCATCAGGCCACCAAGACTGAAAGAGATCTTATAAATTGGATTGGAAATGAATGTCACCCAGTACATAGGTGTACCTACATTACCCTTTGCAAGACTAAAGCAGCAAGACGTGCAGGCTATTCAATACTGGATTCCAGCTGCGATTCCTTGTGACCCATAGTAGCCACATAGTTAAACATAATTGCTTCATTACATTCCTAAGAGTTTGTCCTAGACGATAACTCTCAAAAGTGGCAAAAAGCATCTTGTCCTCCTTCACAAGCTGTACCTGCTGCCAGCAAATTTGCTTCCTTTTACAAGTGGAGGGAGCAGCCCGCCATCGTAACAACACTTCAGCAGGCTGTGTGCTTTTGGTGGCATGGGACATTTCTGCACTCAGTGAAGGCTGTACACTCTATTACCCTTCCAAAAGCTTGGAGCAGTGGGCAAACTGCATGCATTGAGTGTAACATCAGGAGCACTGTTCAGTCTTTTCACTGGTTCGCCATTATTTTATCTTCCTCTGGCCAAAAAGAGTACAGGCATGTGTAGTCTCCTCTTCAGAGTGCCATCTACCAAACCTGTCAATCAGGCAGGCACCCTTCTCAGTACAGTCAACCACAAACAGTCAAAAGTTTCTTCAAATGAAATATCTCATTTGAAATTTGAGAGAGAGCTTGCAGAATCTCATTATGCTGAACACAGTAAACTTGATATTATAAAAAGAAATTGGGATTCTATGTTTGAAAACTTTTTTTGCTACGATGTAGGAAACATACTTCCTATGAAACTCAGAGGAGGTATTTTCAGTTGACAAAACTAAATGAGGGTTTTAAGAAAAAAAACAGACATATTTATTATCATGAATCTCTTTACAAATGTTCTCTGAAAGTTGGCAGTGCTGTTCTGTACAAAGCACAATGCTTGGCAGTTCGCTTCACTGCCTCTGCTGATTTTCTTTCCTGTTCACAGCAGAGAAACAAGAATAAGATTATACTTTAAACAATTTCTTCAGTGTTACACACTGAATCAAAGCTAGAAATAGAATTTTGACACTTAAAACTTGTTGTTAATGCATTTGAACATATGGCATCTAGAATAAAACAGCTTTTAAAGGCACTCAGCCACCACAGTAATGGACGGATGGACAGATAGATAATCTGTGTGCTTCTGGTGTGATTTACTGCCTTGTAGGAACCTGTGCTGTACAGCATTGAATCTGCAAATTCCCTAGGACCGTGCTTGACTGAACTCTAACCACAAGGGGCACACCTTTCCAACATAACTTCATTGGTTTTATTTCCATGGCAGCAGCAGTGAAAAGGTTATCCTGCTCAGATTACCTGCACCAGTATTTGTGATGAAATGTTTAATCACCAAATCCCTATCAGATACTATTCATATTTACTATATTTCAAAAAGATAGAAATGCAAATTTGTCTGTGTTACTAGAGCATATAGCTCAAAAGCTGATTGGACTCTTCTGTGTTAATAAAATGCCAAAATAGTCTATGTTTTCTCGAAAGTCATCTATATGAAAAATTCTCATTACAGCTTATACATAAATCAAATCCTTCTGAAATTTCATTCAATTTCTGTCTGTATTTTGGATATGGATGCATGCAATCCATTACTGACAGATTGAAAATGCAGCTCTGTGACAAAGAAAACATTCTAAAAGGCAGCTACTTTTCTTTTTCCTCTTGCCCTACAGTACATATTTCACCTTTATACATTTGATTATTTCAGACAAAGGCCCTGAGAAATTACCTCATAATTTGGTCTTATTGTATCATTTGTTTTGATAACAGCATGCCTTGTACCACCCAATATTGCTGCTTTGATGTTCATTTCATTTCTCCTTCTAAAAATAGTAAACAAGTTTTATCCACATGAAACTGTATTGGAATAAAAATTGTTCCTAACATATTAATGTGGAGTAAGTACAAAAGAAGCTAATGCCTCATTCAGAATCAAATGCATCGTCTGAGGATAATTTCAAAGATGTGATCAGTTAAGAAGCATTTCCCATCTGTAGGTAATATTTGGAATACATTTAAAAAATGCTTATAGGATGAAGACAGGGAAGCAGGGAGTGGACTTTAACACAACTGAAAGGAAGGAAAAAGAGGAAATCAAAACTAAGAAGAGAAATAAAGCTTTGGATGGCACTGACAGTAGGACAAGCAGCATAAAAATTATTTTGGTATGGCAAGGATAAATCGAATCAGCAGGGAATTCCTCTGATCGCAGATGTGACACAGGGCTCTCAAATTACACAGAAGATGTGAACTGCTGTTCTCCAGGCATGCTGACTCACTCAGCTTTCCGCAAGCCTACATCAGTGTTTTGGTCTCAGCTCCCACGGCTCTTTACAGCTTTGTTTCCTTCATTTACATGTCTGTTTGTCTGTTCAGGCAATCTCTTCACAGATTTCTTTGTATGCAACCTGCACAATTTTCCAGAAGGCTACAGAAAGATCATAATGTGTTTATGTTCTGAAGTTAAAATAAAAAAAATCCATTTCTGCTGCACTTTGCTTTTTGCCAGGTTCAAACAAATTCTAAATATAAATTCCATGTTCAATCTTGTGGCTACCTCTATATCAGCCTTAATGTCATTTGGTCTTTTCAACCAGAACTGGACTGGATCAAAAGACAATTTTCCCTGAACAATTTTTCCCTGAGGGAGTCAAGGACTTAGAAAGGGGTACCATCAACTCTTGTCCTTAAAGAGTTGAACATCCCACAAACTTGCAATTTGGATATAGTCTGGTTAGTAATAATATAAAACCCAAACCTGACTGCCCAAACAGCCAGCCACCATGTAACCATCTGGAGACTGTGCCATCTGCAATTTCTGGCATTCAGAGCATTTCGTTTTGCAGCCTGTGCCTGACAGAGGCAAACCACAGATTTCTATCTCCACAAGCAGGAACCAAAATCCTTTTTGCTCCTCTCGGTCATCTCACCACTGGAAACAGGGCATTTTGAGCATTGACAAGCGATGATCACTGAGCAATGTCACTTTGTGACTCTGGTGCCATTCAGAGTTGGGAATCAGAGATCAGTTCTTCAGGAAATAGTCCTTGAGGAACTATTCCATTCAAGTCCAGTCCCTTTCCCCAGCAGTTCCCTCACACAGTCCTTCTGTCAACCAAATCAGCAAAACCAGAGTTCCAGCAGTGCTATTTCAGATCCTTTCTGCAGTGACATGTGGTTAATTGAGTATCTCTTTCCCAGGCTGGGAACACTTGACCACTAGAGGGGAAGAATGACCTAGGGAGGAATTTGGGCTGTGCTGGTAGAAATACTCCTGTGTCTTCCCTACAGAAGAAAAGGCTGACTGCAATCTTTGGAGTGTCTCTTTGGTGGCTGTACAGTTCTGCCACTCACACAAGTGCCTTGGTACTTAGGGCATAAAGAATGGACCAATACAACAAAAATAATCCTCTTGTTAAGGATGCTCCTGGTCTGCAAGGGTGGTTTTCAGAGCAAATATCTGTGTTTTCTGAGCTTTCCCACCTGGCAGATGTCTGACAACGTTCCTAAGAACTTCTTCTCTGGCCATGTTTCCCTGAAGTGTCACCAAATTCCATTTCTCATGTTAATATTTTCCTCATCTACTAGATGGTACCCACTTTCGAGAGGAAGCACCGGTTATGCTTGGCAAAAGATTTACAGCTCCTCATCTAAAAAGATTAAAACTCCTAATTGAAAACCTTGCAACATGATTTCTTGTATCTATATATTACCTCTGGAAGATACATTTCTAATACTGGTTCTTAAATTTAGTATGTGATTGCCATGCAGTGAGTGGTTCAACTGGGTCACAAAATACCCTCTGCAAATTTAACTTAAGGAGCCTTACTACTTTTTATGATTATATAATTATCACTAGGCAATACAATTTTGGAAGAAAGTGAACAAAAAACCTTTCTCATTATCATTTAAAGCTCTGAAATACTTTTTACCAATGTATCTATTAAAATACTATTGTCCTTGCTTTGAAGTTAGCAATGGTACTAGGTAATAAAATTAAGTAGTAATGAAGAAATTTAGTTTACTAAACTCCTTGAAGGCAAATTCTTTATTCCTGAATGGCACTGTTGATAAGGGATATGATTTTCATTTGAGAATCACTGTCAGTAATTTCTTCATAAATCTTCACTGAAGATATGAATTTTGGCTTCTACAACTAATTAATTCCAATCTAACAAATATTAATCTTTGCCTCTAATACTGCAAAAGGCAATGGCAAACATCACTGCTATTGATCCCATCACCTGCTACTTCCTTAATTCTACAGCTTTTTATACCTGCCAATAATCTCTCTCAATATCCAGAGAGAATTTTTTTTTTCTGTGAAAAATTCTACTAAAGTGTTGCTTATATATACAACCAATAAGTGGTCAAGTCCATTAAATATAACTCTGTACGTAACAGATTCAAGCCATAAAACATGAAACACAGCTCAGGAAAGTACAAAATAAAAGCAACACTGGAAAATATTAATAATATGAGAGATAATTTTTGAAAAAAAAACATACTCAAGCAGTTTATCTCTCAGTTTTGTCATTAACAGAAGATAGACTGTTCCCTCACCATAGCAGGATTCATTAAAATTATGGAAATAAACAAAAGCTTCACCAAATGCAGGTGAAGAAATGCCTCTGTAATGCACATGACAGGGAGAGCTGACAATGAGTTTCCATTTTTACACCGCTATTGAAAATATTAAGAAAAAAGGAGATGCCATTTTGTCAGCTTACTGAGAAAGTCTGAAATACTGGACTAAAAAAACCTGATTCTTTTGCAAAGAGATTGAGAAGGAATGTTGATAGGACCTGAAAATTTGCAGTAAGCAGCTTCCAATCAGGAATGAGTTGCTGCTGTACTATCAGGTGGGCATGTAACAAAAAATTAAGGTAATTGTGAAAATTATAAGCAGAAACATCCTCTGTAAATTTGAAGATAGGATTTTCTTTCATGTGGTAGTTGGCTTGTGTTTATTTGACTGTTTAAGTCTGAATTTCAGGTGCACATACTTATAAATATTTTAAAAATACTTGGTACCTGTGTACCTATGCTTAGAAATACCTATTGATAGAAAGCACCTTGTGCTTTTCCATACAAGTTTGTTGCCACAGCACCCCTACATTTTAGACTCCCTCCTTTTTCCACGGAGAGGGCTATCACTGTCTTCACTGCTTGACAACTGAAATAAGCACCTTGCTTTTAAATCAAGATTGTTTTTACAAAGGTGATTTTAAAGAGAGATTAATCAGCCATAAAGATGACATGTCTTCATACAGCTTTAGGCACGGATACAATCCTTATAGACAGAGACACTGAAATACAGCCTATGTATGAGATGAGTCAGCCCTGCTAAAAATGTTTCTATCATCAAGGCATGGCAACGGTGCAATACTCTCTCAGACATTCTGGGAACTATTCCTTGCAACCATGCACTTTTGTTAATACAAAAGTATACAAGGGGAGGTACTTATGCATACCTGCCCAAACTTCTGTGTTGACTTGTATCTAATGTTTATTTCAACAGGCTCCTGAAAGATCTTGGTGAACGTGCTCTCTATTTTGAAAAAAGTTTCTATTGAGCAGTCATTATATTACTGGCAAAAAATACTATTGTAAATACCAGTGTCATTTGTCTTCTTAAAGGCAGCTTGTTCTGAGATATGACTTGAGTTCTCTCACCTTGAAGCAGCAATACATTTCTTTTCGGCAGTGTGCCATATCCTTCAAAGAAAAAAGAACCCTACTTTCTTTTTTATTGGTTTTATTTTACTCCATGCTTCAGACAAATACTCTTCTGATAAAAACAGACTATTTTATATTTTCTAGGCAAACAACAATAGAAGAAACAAACATATCCAATATCCTTGCTAAATTAAAAGTGCCTAGATTCCCACATTTCTAATACTCCATTCACCAGATATAAAGCAGGTGAGTTTGAGTGCGCAGATCTCAGACAATCATGCACCGCAGATTCACAAGCATTCCAAAGTATCATTATCCATGCAATTTCAGTCTTACAGCTGCAGTGTGGGGAGAAGTGTGAAAGTTTTAGTTCTGTTTCTGCTCAGTAACTTCTAGTGATTATTACTTTCCCTATAGAACCTCAGTAGAGCACTTTCCCAGAGAGGCAGTCTGCCACAAGTATAAAACACCAGTGGGAAGAGGAACATGTCACTTGGGACGTGACAGTGGTACATACCAATCGTGCTGTCATCTAAAGAGGAACTAAAATATCAGGGTATATGCTTTCTGATGCAATGTGCTTGGGCCTTGGCAGGGTTTCTCCACCTTGTCCATCTGATATGTTGTGGTTCCTCACACACTAAGGCAGGACCATGTCCAACATCCTCCTAAAATTCACTCAGACTTCCAACTGTGAAGCTGTTTCTGTAACTTCAGCTGCTGCCAGCCTAGCACTCTCTGAGATACCTGGTTTTCTTAGAAGGCACTCAACCCAATGATCTCAACCCAGTGATTGCTGGCTGCCTGGTTCAATGGCCAAGTTTATTCAGACTTGGCCATTGAACATATCTCCAGCTTTAGCAGGGACCAGTTCCCAAAAAGCACTTCTACATCAGGTTTGGCTCAATCATAAGAGCATCAGAAATTCATTGGAATCCTTTGAGTGTTTTTGCTGCTTTCTTCAGCTTCGGAATACAGTCTTAAAGCAAGGCATTTTGTCTTGAGACAAAATTTAACCCACAGTTTCAGCACACTATTGCGAAAGACTTCATAGGGTCCTTCATCAGCATCCATGCATTCTGGAATTTACCTCCATGCATGGGAAGATCTCACTGGTTCCCATGGAAAGCTTGGCAGCTGGCAATTTCTGTTCTCCTTGTGGCATTTCATCTCTTTGAATTGCCATAAAAGCTGTGAGTGGACACGAAATGTTCATAGTCATGCCTGTTTCTTATCATATGCCTGCCCAAACGAGCATGAATCCTAGCTCAGGAAGATATGAAGTTCTGGGATCTTGAGATGATAAGCAATAAAAAATAATTCTAAAAATGAATTCCACTGAAAATATATAGTTTGAACTTTTTTATATGTATGCATGTATATAATTAGATGTATGTGCATGGAAAAACTCCATCAATATAAACCACCTCAGGTCCTTTTAAATGGAAACAAACCTCTGACATGCCAAACTTAATAAATAAGGGCAATATTGTTACACCTAATTGTTGTTTTTCTACACCAAGCTCTTGAAAACTTAACAGGACACTTGAAAGCACTTTCAAACCAAAGATTTCAACTAGGAATGAGAACTAACAGCGTAAATCAAAATTTATGGTCATGAAGAAGCCACTCCCTCCCTTATGTCATCAATGGTGCAAATCACTGCATATCCATTTTATTAAAACAGTGGCAGTCTACCTCTACTCTGGGGTATTAAAACCATCTTTAGAATTAGGCAGAACAAAATCAGAACACAGACAGATAATCAGAGCAGCACGGACAAGTGATACTGTGTAAACATTCTAGTAGCTGCACAGAAGAAAGTTCATGAATATTTAACTCAGAAAAAGCACAGATGCATAATTTTCCTTTGAAACCTTATTTGCTATATATCTGTAACAGTTATAAAAATATCCCTGTGAATTGACTGTCACTGTGATATAACTGAAAACTAAGGGATAAGTGCTCCTTTGAGACATGCACATGGCCTCTCCCTCCCCTGTGTATTTGGAGCGCTCACTACTGCTGTCAGCACAGCTCCCACCTTTACCTCAGAGCTCCCTCCTCTCATCAGGGAAATGTGTGCAAGAAATGGAGGAGGCTGACAGACAGCATACTCCTTAGGATAATGTGTGACAGACACATCATCCTTCTCCTTTTCTCCTTAATGTTAAATCAGGAAAGAAAATGTAGGGGGAGGTTCTAACAGAGCAGTTGCTAACGACCTTGAGCTGCTCTGTTTTGGGTCTAAAGCATCCTCAGGTTTGTGAAGCAATGTTGCAGCCAAAGGGACACATAGGCTAAGAGGTGACTCCCCAGGTCCCTGCAGCCTGAGCACCTTCCACAAGTGCCTTGGTGTTCCCACCGCTGCTTGGCAGCTCACGAGCACACAGCACAACTGCAACTTGAACACTGAGTGCTACATTTGTAAATATTCATTCAGGCGAAGCTGCAATTATTATCATAGCACTATCATCCAGAAATGTAACAGGAATTCAAGGTGACCAAATGCCAATTGTTAAAAGTTCAGCCAAACATAAAGGAAAAAAAAATGCTTGCAAAGTGGTAGATGAACTTACAGGATATTTTTATGTTTTTTGCCTCAAAGATGTATTTAGTTGTAACAATAAATATATATATTACCTTGGTAATGAGGGACAAGAAAGAAGACAAAATCACTGCTTATGTCAGGACTAAGTACTAAGTGTGAGGCAGAAGAATAAGTTAGTATACAGCTTTATCCTACTGGCATAACATTTTATTTCCTTGATTCATGCTGTCTTATAGTCCTTATTTTAGAAAAGGTAGTACTTCCAAACCTTCAGAAGGGATCTTCACAGGGACTTTGCTGCAAGTCTTGTGTACAGTTTACAACTGGGCTCTGCAAAATGGGATGCCATTGAGTCTTTGATTTAATGAAAACTTAAGAAGTCAATTCAATTCACTGCAGGGACTGCTTTGTTCTTTCATTGTGATTCTTTTTTAATGAGAAAGACGATCGCAAGGATAAACTCCATTCCTCTGAATTTTTACACTAATTACATACAAAGCACCATTCTGGCAGAGCGGGACTTATCTCCTTCAGGCAATACAGTTATCATCTTGTAACCACACTTCAAATCTCCCACATGAACGCTGGAGCTACGTGTGCTGAATGTGGATCCTGCTACCCTGGCTAGCAGTTTGGCTTGATGGAAGTTTAAATATTCCATAAATCATAGGGAAATACTGATACTGCATGAAGCGGCAGAGACAACCCTTGCATTCTGCTTACAGCTGTAGGATCAAGGGTGCACTATTTTATCAGAACCATTAACTTTCCTCATTGAAGTGGGAAGGGATGGTTGGTTTTGTAAACAGCACTTGAGATGTTTATGTATTAACAAGTGCCAGACCCATATACTACCCCTACAAAGGACAGTTGTCCCTTAATTCTACAAAAAATCTAGTGTTAGTGATTCAGCTCACATCCTTATGAGACAATTTATTATTTGACATACTGTGAGGCAATCTGGGCTACATAGGGAGCTTCATTACCCTCAAATAAAATTACTGAGAACAACATTCACTCCTCTGCAATACCCAGATACTGTGGACTAAGTTTCAATGCTCAATCTGTGCTCATTGCCATGGTATCTCAGCACTTCCAGGGCTGTGCCAAACAATACCTTGATTCTTTCACCTACAACATCTGTGCCCCTATCTGAACCTGTGGGACAAATACATGTAATGGCATCTGCAGAGATGGGGATGAAAATCAAGCAGCAAGCAGCAAGAGTGGTACAAGCTGCACTTCTTCAGAGCTTCCTCGAGCCTGCCCACTCATCCTTCTAGTGATGAGGTTCACCTTCTCAAACAGGAACTCACAGACTTGTGTTCAGATTGGCACTGTCTTTGAAGGACTGGCAGGGCTCCTGGAAAAGTAAGCAAGGAGGGAGATTCCCAGGCTCAGCAACAAAATCTAAATCCTGATCCAAAGAGAAATGCTTGCAAATATATGTTGCAGATTTGCCTCTCAGACTTAGGTGCTGGCATCACTAAGAAAAGCACGATAGTATGAAATGCCACATTGTGATGATTTTTTGATTCTGCTAAATTCCACTAGCTACCTGTGATTTTGCAGCTGTGAGCTGAGTAACTCCAATGTTTCCCATATTATCGCATCTGTGGTTTCTATTTATGGACCTACTGGCATAAAATGGTCACAGCTGGCTAAATGTTCCTAAAATGAATGTACATTTACCTCCAGGGAGAAACTGCCTTTTTTCTCAAGTAGTATCCTCAGTATAGACATTGCCTCACAGCAATGCTGCAGGATCTTGATGCAAACATGGTTCATCACCCAGGACTTTGGCCAGCCTAAAGCTCAGCATCCCTTTCACGCTCACTGCACTTAGTGCCTGTAAAGTTTGCTCTCATAAATTATGCACCAGTCTTTGAACCATGGTGCAAATCCTAATGCTGTGTCTTGAAGGTACTGGTTGAGGGCATAAACTTGGCAGCCAGAAAGATGACCAGGTCTGAGCTTCCCGAAGTGAGAGTGATCTGAACTGCCTGATTTGAAACCTCTAGGGACTTTTTTACAAGGAGAGGTAACCCTAGTGTAACTAAAGAACAAATTCACTTTCTGTGTGGACAAGACCTCCCATTCCCTCACTTAGGTCAAGAGAATGGTAAGAGAACTCCCTTTTTTTCCTGTGCTCCTGTCTGTGTATCAGCAGGCACAGGAAAAATGAGGTGATCCTATCCCTTCACACAATGCCCTCTTGCAGCTTTTGTCTCTGATGGCACAAAGGATTCTTCCTTGAGCGTCAAATCTATTTTGAATGCAACCTTGTAACAAGAGGTCTCTCAGGGTTGAATGAGCTGCATCAGGGATCAAGGGATATACCACTACAGAGAATGCTAGAGTATGGATGCTTGATTGGGCCAGGCCTTTATTGCTTTGGGGTTATCATGATTGTATTAGTGACTGCATCATTAAACCACAACATACAGTGTTCACGCTTAACTGCTGCCACCTGCATCCTAGAGGAACAGTGCTTTCCAATTTTCAGCTTGTATGTGCTGTGGGGTGTAAACGATTTATTTCAATGATACCATGCAAGAGCATAGAATGTGCTGCTTTGGCCAGGATTAAAAGAAGAGAAGATATTTTGTAACAGGATGCACGCTGTGGGTTTGGACGGCAGGTGCCTTACCTAACAATCAGGAACACCTCACTGAGACAAATAACTCTAGAAACAAAAAGCTGAGGAGCTTTTTGAGCCTTTACCTGCCATTTTATTTGCCCTATGTTTGGGGCCAGGATTCCTCTCTGTAAGTGTTTATTTGTACCTTGGTAAACAGCTGGCAAAGCAAAACACACCTGATGAAAATGAAAATTGAGTAAGCCCTGAGATGCCTGATCCTTTGTGTGGGTGGAAAGGAGCAGCAGGGCCAAAGCAGAAAGCATCTGTCTGCTGGTCAGTGTAACAAGAACAGCTGACAGTGAAAAAAACCCCTGAGGATTAAAAAATACCATGCAACCTCCCTGCTAGGAATAGTCAAACAAATCAAAACAAAAGACAGAGGTCAAGCCTATTTTTCCTAACCCTGTCTTTGTATCCCTAACATGGTTTGGTGGTGGTTTTTTTTGTTTGTTTGTTTGTTTGTTTTACCCTGCCTTTCCAGCTATGTGGAATAATCATACTGTGCTGAAATTGCATCTGCTTTAGTATTATGGCTAAGAATGCAAGAAGGCTTCATTTGCCTAGGAAGGGAAATTCTATGATTTGGAGAAACTATCATAAAGAATAAAATCCCAAGGTCCTGTATGAAAACTATACATAACTTGAAAGTTTGACACCTCACTGAATTGTTATCACCTACAGAGTAAAATAATGAAGGTTCATTCTGCAGCAGCCGCAATCAACATTTTCTAGCAGGAAATTCTAAAAACTCAATTGAAAGTAGAATGAAAATTCAAACACAAACACAATTATTATGTAAATGGAAATGAACAGAAATTTGGCTCCAGTCATACCGGTTTTTTTCCAGCTAGCTTGCTGTGGTGTCCATGATGTGATAGGCAAATCCCAAATACATAACATATCATAATCCTTGCTCCTCTGAGCATGCTATCCAAAACTGAAAATTGCACATTACAAAAAAAGATCTCTGCAATTTGAAGTGCCTGTAAATAGCCAGCATTCTAGTTTCATTTCTCCTAAAGTACAGAATTCCCTCTGAATATGAAAAGGGCTCTTCAAAGCCCAAACAAAAGGACTATTTGGCTGACCATCTTCATAATAAACATATCCCACATGGTTTGGCATCCCTAATTAGAAGCCCACAGTAATTAGGAGAAAGTGCACTGCAGACAGCAATGTGTAACACAGCAGGGAGATTCTGCAGTGCTGCTATGAGAATACCAAAGACCTGAAGGTCATTATTTTTCACTGGTTCCAAGCCACACTTGCTGCTCTGTTTCATTTTTACAACCCAGAATGAGTGTGGCCCCTTGCACTGGGAGGTCTGTGAGAATCATAGAGAATGATTTGGGTTGGAAAAGATCTTGGAAATCATCCAGTTCCAACACCCCTGCTATGAGCAAGGACACTTTCCACTAGACCAGGTTGCCCAGATCCCCATCCAACCTGGCCTGGAACACTTTCAGGGATGGGGCATCTAAACCTACTTTCTTTCAGTTTAAAGCCATTTCTCCCTGTCCTATCTCTACATATCTTTGTCAAATGGAAGGGATGGGCCAGCTGGACATGCCTTTCCCCGTGCTTCAGGGGCAGCGTCACAGCTTCTGGCAACGTCTGCCACGTGTCTGCAGGCCAGTGTGTGAGCTGAGATATGGCCTTGAGGATCCAAGGACCCCTTCTACCACAGGCAGATAGGACAATAAAGTTACTTGGCTGCAGCTTTGAACATTTTATTTGCCTGGAGGGATAACCAAGCTCTTTGTTTTACGGCAGTGGCATGAGCATGCTTAGGAAACTTAACAGTGATGAAATGGATCTTTTCTAAACAAAATCACTCCCTGTCATCCTCAGTGAAGAGGAAATTCTGATGGGGATCGATGCCTTCCCAGAAGACATTTCATCTCAATGGTACAATACATATTGTCCAAAGTACATGATATCTAATATAGTTTGATCAGCTTAAATCATATACTTTCTTTGTTGCCCAGAGAAACAAGACTGTTCTTACTGGCAATTGACAAAAAAAGGTGTTAATATAAAAGAAATCCTGTTATGTCTACCTAAGTTAAGTGCATAATACTGCTTTGTGTTAATATACCTTTACTACTGGAATGGAATTAAGTAAAAAGAGAAATTTACCCTTTCTATAATTCAATAAATAGCTGACAAGCACTGCAGTGAAAAAAAGCAACTGCTGTATAGTGCTCTATTTTCCTTCAAGTAGCTGATTTTGGTCAACTTTGGTGAAGTAGGAGTGATGTTGGGGAGGGGTGCCATTAACTAAATGGAAAAACACATTTGAATAGGAGACACATCAGGAAATTACATATGGCTGAGACACTAATGGCATAAACAACCCTGAGATAGAAATGCTTAAGAAACGACATGCCTTTAAAAGGTCTGCAATCTTACCAGTCTCACAGGACTCTGACTTTCTCAGGGGCACAGATCACCTTTAGTGATATGTCAAATCTAAGACATTACAGTTACTGTAGGAAAAACTCTATTTCCATTGACAGATGATATAACCTCATCACTTGGCCTAGAAGCAGAATCCAGACATACTGAAAAAAAATTTCATAAAAAATGTTTCTGAACTAGAAAATTATTGCCACCCCTTAGTACTGGTGGGCTGAAAATACTCAGTAACTTGTTGCATTAAAATTCAAGGAACAGCTTGCAATGTGGAGCCCTACTCACGCAGAATCTGGGCCTCAAGGCTTTACAGTTCCTGCCTGTTCAGAAGACACTTCCATTGCTCCCTTATTTATTGTTTTCCAGAATAACAAAAAAAAAAAAAAAAAAAAAAAAAAAAAACCACCCAGCTTCATATTTTTTCTGGTTTTAATGATGCCTAGTAGATGTGTTGTTTTCATTTGTAGCATATGTGACATGGCTTTTAGAAGTAATTTATTTTTGGTGGCAAGCTGCTGGTGCTTGCTCCCATGTTGGCTGTTAGCAATTAACACCTTCTGGTCCACTATGGACAATTTCCCACTTACTGCTTTTTAAGGTGCTAAAACTAATCTCCACCAGCTCTATGTCCCATAGCTCCATTTCACCCATATGAGGCTTTTCTTACTGATAAGAAAAGGTTTTTCTCTTCCTCATAGTGACACACAACCCAGAGGTTACAGAGAAGTATCCCTACAAGATTTTGTTAAGCAGAATCCTCTGCTGATGAGGAGACTGAGGTGAGATAATATGTGCTAAAGCCTTCTCAGAGGTGTTACCACAGACAAATACAAGTTTTGGCTTGTGAAAACAACAGGCATGAGAAGGAGCTACCTCAAGAGAAGGAACTGAGGAGGTCCTTGTTACCTGTTACATGTTGGGCTTATCAGCCAGATTTATTTTCCATCACAAATTATTTCCGTTTTTCATGATCTGTGCCTGAGCTGTATCCATGTTTTAAGGTCCATATGAAAATCTCACAAGAACAGATCTCCTTCAATGCTTTTGTCACTTTTTATTTCTGGTCATGAGAACAAAATCGTGATAATGATGAAAAGCCTTACAAGGACTTCCCTGCTTAAAACTATTGAATCTGCCTTTAATCCTTGAAACATTTCTTTTTTGGGGGGAGGAAGAAGGGGTAATTGTTTTGTTGTTGTTGTTGTTGTTTTGGGGCTTTTTTGGTGTTTTGTTAGTTTTTGTTTTTTACGTTTTTTTTAACATGGAAATGAAGCTTGCAGGACTGTGCTTCTCCACTACCTGATATGTTAATTCATTGCAAGGTGACAGTCCTAATCTTTGCATCCATTAGAATGAGCTCTGTGACAAAATTACTTTGGAAAACAATCTCAACTCACAATATAAAAATGTAGTGGAAGCTGCTGCTGCTGGGCTAACTTCAGCTGCTGGACACTGACCATTCACTGCAGAAGGCTTTAGCCAGAAAAGCTCAGGAGCTTTAATCATCTTCTAATGACAATTTTCAGAAATCTGTGAACGTTCTACCTTTTCATTATCACTCAGGGAGTATATATGAACAGTGAGGGACAGCTAAGTCAAGGGGCATCCAGAGTAAATCAAAATTTGGAAGAAGCCTCTAAAGAAAGAGGAACTCTTTATGTCTTGAAGAAATTAAGCTTTCAGTCCTACAGTGGATTCAGGGTTTTTCTGGCTGCCTCAAGTGACACCTCCCTAAACAGTACATTTCTGCAAAAATCCCAAGGATTAAGAAAGTAAGGAAAGAAAAATACAAAGGGATGCAATTATTTTTTACTAGAAATTAATTTATGATGGCTTGATTTCTGAAGGAGAAAGAGAATGATTTAAAAAATTTTCATTCTTGCATAGAGAGTAGAAGAACTGTACTTGAAAAAAAAACTTTCTGATGATGTCAGCACTCAGAACAGAATCATCATTAATATTATTATGTGATTTCCATCTGTTAACGAAGCCAAATGATTAGAGCTGCTAGAGAACTAGCCTTAATGGAACAAACACAGATAATGGAACTGAATAAATACACAAGCAAAAAGACATTGTCAGGCTCAGTCAGCTGGCAACACTAAATGCCGAGTAAGTAAATAGGCTGTGTAGTGCTATACCATCCAGCAGCAGTGTTATGCTGAATGCCTGGATCACTGCTTTCATGGCTTCTGTAGCCAATTTTGTTTCGGATTTTTTTGGATGAAGCCATCTTTTTGAGGTTTTTTTTGACAGCTCCTTTTCCAGACAATTCCATTGGTATGCTTTATGTGTGCTCTAGTTGTTTGTGTGGTCTGCATTCAACCACGGGCCTGTTCAAACACCTTCCCCAGCCCTCTTCACTTGTCCAGAAAATATTTTCCACGTATCCCCAACACTTTACCACTTAGTTCCCAAGTCTATCTATCTTATTGGCAAAACAGGTATCTCTGACAAACTCCCTTTAGTCCACCACTATATTTTTAAACAGAGTCAGAAAATTATTTCTAAAGTACTTTTAAAATAAATATTTATATGTAGTAAAACAGAGTGCTTTATAGCATTTTTTAAGATGTCAATATACACCAGGCATCAAACATTACTCCAGATTAGCATCTGTGATGCACAGCAAAATGCAGTATCTATATGGGTATACCCTCTCACAAGCCAGTATCTTCAAAAAAGTAAAATCTATTTAAGAGTCATAGGGACTTGCCTTCCACACTATCTAAATCAGTCCAGAGAAGGACATTTCTGGGACAGAACTTGTGAACAACCCTACACCCAGAATAACTATTTTTAAACACAGTTCTCCAGAAAGCTGCTACTAATAACACATTTTAAACCTTTGGCAGAGTGTGTGGTGATGTTTCCCCCTACACAAACTGCAATACCAAGACAGTGAAACACTGCCTGAGCAATCTCTCCTTATATAAGAGCCAACATTTCCTTTGCACATTGGCTTTTATCACCTCTGAAAAATGTCAGTGGGGGCCAATGTTTATAAAACTTATGTTGTAACATGCTTAAGTGCTTTGTGCTGGAGTACAGAGGTATATTTTTGACTGTTCATTTTTTGCATAGAAATTAAGTCCTTGCTGCTTTGGAACACTAAGCATTGTATCACAAGATTGTACTATGAGTGAAGAACTTAAGCTGCAGGGTTGTTCCCAAAACATTAAAAGATGTAACATCAAAGAAAGATCCAAAAATCATTGTTCTTGTAAGAAAACATGAGCTTTTCAGTATGCTGATAAATGTACCACGGCCTAATACATTTTGTAGTTGTTATCCTCCACAGAGTCCTACCCTCCTTATGTCAGGAGAACACATGATATTTCTTCTCTTTTATTTAGCTTCTAATCTACGTGTTCTGTGAAGGTGAATAAATAAAATTTTTACAGAAAAGAAGAGCGGCTGAGAAATGAACTTCAATGCATTCACTTCCCACACCTCATCTAGATGGGAGGGATGTGCAGGAAAGGCACAAGCCCCCATATTATATACAGACTGTCAAAGAGATCATTAGACACACAGTACTGAAGCATATTATAATGCATTTCTCATTTTAGAGATCAAATTTGTTACACAGGCCCTGTGGCAAAGCAGTGACAGGGCCATAGAGCTGCTCTGCCCACACATCACCCCCAAGACAGAGCATCCCGAAATCTCTCCCGTCATCTCCTACTTCCCAGTAGCTAAAAATTGGCTGTTACTTCTTTCTTTCTAATAAGCAAACTGCTGAATTGCCCTGATCAGCAACTAGAACTAGCAAGCTCTTCTTTGCTTGCATCTGAGCTCTCCTTAGCCTATGTAAGATGTAAAGCATACTAGTATTTCCCAGCAAGGCAAGAACAATTAGAATTCAAAAGCACTGATGTTTCTTCTAGCTTTGAGGTAGCACCCCAGTCCTTGAGATCTCATGACTCATTCTTTGCTAATGAAGATTTGTTGGTGGTTTTTTTCAGTTCATCCAATATGTATTTCTAGATAACGTAAATATGGAACAAATGTTAGTGGGATACGTGTCTAAATCATATTGCTTGCTGTAGTTCTGCAAAAGCCTTTATCCCCACTGTTCTCTATGAAAGAGTTTCAGAGAGACACTTACCTTGTCTGACGGCTAGTGTTGTCGTGTAGACCAAGAACAGAAGGATATAATTGAGGAAGCTCTGAAAAACAGGTGTGTTGGCATGGAAGTCTTCTGACAGATACTTGCTTGTGAGACCAATGCCACAGATAAGGAGGGAGAGTACCTGGCCAAGTGCCACAGACAGCAAGAGATCCCTGAAAGGAATGAGAATAACAGACATAAAACACTCAGACTCCTCACTAAGGAGGAAATGCTCATTCTCCTCCAGGAATCATGTTCAACATTTCTGGGACACGGAAGAAATGTGATGCTTCAGTCAATGAGGGGACCTTCTGGGTATAGCTAACATAACATTTCCATTATTTCTGCTCTTATCATGAGCGTAAACATTGTGCCAACACAGTAGCTTTTATTCACATGTTAAACAACAGCAGATGGCATGTCCCTACCATTTAATTTTGCATTTCACATTTCACAAAGGATAATTTAAATCAACCAAAATACAGCACTGCTTCCTTTGAGCATCCTCCTTAACAGAAAGACCCAGGAGTATCATTCAGACACAGTGGGAAACACGGTTCTTTCAGGTCTTAGTAGCCAAAGAGAAAAAGAAGATAAAGGATCATGTTTCATCATCAAGATCAATATATATTTCATCTTATAAACTATTCTTTCCATCTACTATGCAAATATATTTTCTTTCATCTTTCCCACTGCTCACTTTCTCTTCTGCTTGATGGGAACAGGAGGTTCCAATTTTCCCCTTCCTGTCTCCTGGTTGTTAGAAATTTACTTTCTGGTTTGGTTTCTTGCTTTCATCTGTTTTTCTTATGTTTCATCTCCAGTATTCTCTGCATTCTCCTATTACAACCCCATTCTTTTTACCCACAGGTCTCAAATAGTTTCTCCTTTTGTGCATGTTCTCTGTCTTCCTATAATTTTCTATTTACTCCAGAAATTGCTATATCTGAGAGACTTTTTCCCTCCAAATATCTCCATCTCTTTTACTCTTCTTGTAGAATTCATTATCTAACTGCACAGCCCAACTGAGGCCAAACAATCCTCATTTTCCAAATTTTGTCACAGGATCTCCTATGCCCACAACACAGGAATATCTTTATTTTTTATATTACCCTTAGGAGTTTTCCCAGGTCCCCCACACATCACAACTCTCGTGCTGACCAGGCCTGCTCCACCTGCTGCACCTTCCCATGCAGAAAAACGAAATAAAAAAGTGTTGGTCTGGAAGAGAAGCAAACAAAAACAATGCCAGGGAGAGCAAAAGGGCATCCAAAGGGGACATCTAGTCTGAACCCTGCCCACTGCTGCTCTTGGTGTCACCAGCCCGCAGAAAAGAGGGGCTGAGCTCCCCAGAGGAAGACATGAAGGAGAGGCGCATGCTTTGCAATGTCTCATTTGAGCCTGGAATGAGGAAAGGGACCTACACAATCCTAAGGGAGTAGAGGAAGGAGGGCAGCACCCTGCTCAGCTAGAACAGTATTTCATGCATGTTCTCTGCCAGACAGTTAAAAAAAAAAAATTGCTTCAAGGCTGCTTTGCTTTCCCTGACAGATTTCCCTGACCTTTCTGTGTGTTCGGCAGTGATGAGCATCTGCGCTCCCGCAACTTGGTAAACTCAAGTGTCAAATTTGTTTCCCTTTTCCTCATAAACAATCCTCCCACTAATGTGTCACGGTGTCAGTCACAGCCTGGTTTAACCAAAGAGATACTGGAAAGCACAGGAGGCTGGGTAGTTACAGTCAGCTAACATACCTCGCTGACAAACAGCCTGACACAGAGTAAAGAACAAACTTTATTGTGCTAAACCCTGTGTTTTGATGGGACACTGCTGGATAAGCAGCAAGTAAGACTCTACTACTGCTACCTCCACTTTCACATTACTCACTCTACAGTCAAACACAACCATGGGAAACAAACACACTCGACAGAAGTGACATCCAAGACCATGATGCAAGTGCTGCCTACACTATTGATTCTCCATTCCTGCTGTTACTTGCTCTGCTGTTGACACGAAATAGGAAATTTGAATAGTGACTGCAATTTAAATCCACATATTAATCTTACACACTTGTTTACAGTTCTTCATTTAGCTGGATATGGTTTCCTACATCCTTCTGTAATTAAGTTTCATGCAGGGTTGTTCTCTCGCCCACTGCCATTTCTACAGTTTCATTTCATTAGTAAATTAAATGTTTGCAAATCAGCTGCCCGCTTTACATGGAATGCAGGTGTGTCCCTGTATCTCGGCTGTGCCTAGGAGTGAAAGTTGTATTACATTCATTGTGGGACTGCACCTGCTCTGAAGAGAAGCATCTTGGATCCTTCTTAGATTTACATAAAGCTAAATACATCCCCTCTCAGGAAAGAATTCTCACAATAACATATTTCTTGCTCTCTAGGGCTGTTAGTTGGGAACCACACTCATCATTATATTTTTTTTCAGACTGATGGGAAGTTTGATGAGGTCTTATAAAGGGCATATTTTTTAGCTCAGCTCTCTATATTCAGGTGTGTCACCAGGCCTAACCAGTCTGTACTGACATTTGCATTAAAAATCCAACCAAGAAAACCTGAAAAACACCAGGTAAATTTCAAAGCTGTGTTTGAAAGCAGTAGCCCTCTCTGGTGTAATTTTGATTCTCTTATTGCTATTTTCCAATTTATAAAGCAACCATACTTTTTCATAGCTGATTCTTGGCCAAGTCATTCAACCACATCTACAAGTGGCAGTTTTCCTAAATAGTCGATGTCTACAGCATATACACGCACACAAACACATACACAAGCAGACATGCACAGCCTGGTTTTAGCTTCTGTATTTTACACTTCATAAACTTATAAACAAGAAGGTAATTTAAATTTTATGGTCTTATTCCTAAAAACTCATTAAGAATACCTTTCTATGTCTTCTGTCAATTACAAAATAGGTCCAAAAATCCACTTACTATTGTATTATTGAAGTCAATCAACACAAAGGGTAATTGGAGTTCAATAAATATAGACAGGGACAAGAATGAAGACTGTGAACCTAAACACCTCCAAGTCTGTAGGTAAAGGTTGAATCAGTATAACCTCTGTAATTTGAAAGAGCTTTTGAGTAAAAATTGTCTTTTGGAGAAAACCAGGATGTAAAAAAACGCAGAAAACTACATTGCGGGAGTCCAAGTGCAAGTAGTACCATCAGTGTCACTGTCTTTCAAAACACTGAGTACATAAATGATACTGAGTACATAAATACTGCTTGTCTCTGATTTTTGCACACATTTGGTATTTCTAATTATGTGGGAAAACTCATTCTGAAATCAAGCTGTTGTGCTTCTCCTCCAGTCAGGACTTAGTTAAACATTTTACAGTTGATGGTTGACAAAGAAAGATACAAATCTTTTACTCTTATTTCATCAGTGCAAAGAGTAGCATGTTAGATATTTAAGCAAAACTAATTCAAGTACCCATGAAATGCTCAGACTTGAAGAAAAGGTGATCCATTTTGTAAAATTTAACTACTCCTAGGACTGTTCATATCCACATTAAACTCTCCTGCCACACCTAGAGATATGCCTATTACAGACATGAATGACAGGCAGTCGCACAGAAGATCTGGTGTGTTCCCCTTCTCTCACCATTGTAGGCTGTGACACACTAACCACTACCATGGAAAACAGGTGAAAGGAAAATTAAGTAAGAGAAAGCAAATCACAGGATCAATAAAATGCACTTTTTCGCCTTGGCTGAATTAAAGAGAACAAATTATCTCTCTCAGAAAAGCAGAAAAAAAATCTTAAATTATTTGATTAAATTGGTGACAATGTCAGTAGCAATAGAGAAAAATACGATTTTTTGATAAACCTAATAACCAATGTAAGATGCCTGAATTTTACAAAAAATGCTGGTAACATTAACTGCATTTAATTTTTTTCCTGCAAACAATGATCTAATAATACAAGAGTCTTAACTCCTAAGCCTTTAATACCTGGATAAGAATAATAACATAACCATTCTTTTTTAAGAAGCAGCAAGCAAACACTGAAAAGATTTCAATGGCTGTGGAAAACCTACTATTTCCTTTAGACAAAGTAAAAAGACACTAACTCAGTGCTGTCATCTCCAGCACTCATAAGTATCTTCCCCAAAAATCATAATACTGTTGAAATATGCAATATGGCTCCTATCTGCAATACTTTCTGTGTTGCTTTTCACATGCTCCACCACTCTAAGACTGGCACAAAGGATGATTTCTTCCCTAAGCCTTTGGTCTCTCAGGCTGGCTTCGGTAGCACACTCATCTACTGAGGAAGCAACATTCATTCATATCTTGAAGAAAGGCTGTATAGTTTGATGGCCTTCATACAGTACACCAAGAAAAGAGTCTCACTACAAAAAGCTTTATAAAAGTGAGGGGTTTCTGCCTTTCAGGATCCAATTTCCCTTTAGCTGAGTGCTATTCTATTTCTCTACTTGTATTCTATTTAAATTAAAATAAAGCAATTCTTCAAAAATCCCATTTTCCCTCACTAACATCATCAAGAACCTTCTCAAACCAAGTCAAAACAGGGCAAGATTTTCAGCTTGTAGTTAGACTTTGATCTCATAAATGCATAGAATCATCGAATTATTTAGGCTGGAAAAGGTCACCTAGTCCAACCATTAACCTAGGATCAGACGGGTATTTTGAAGTGACAAGTAGGTCAGAATTACTCCTAAACCTCCAGGTGTCATGTTGCTAAGTGGCTTTTTCACGGCATATTAACAGAAATTTTAAAATACTTCTTTATTGTCTCTTTAGAAGTGGAGCCAGAAAACAAAGGCTCATCTTTCAATTGGGAGCCATTTAATTCTGTTTAAACGTCTGGGCTGGTAGCTGCTGTGCATCCTTTTTTCTTGTTCCTCCAGGCATATGGAAATTTCTGTCACTTGAGTATCTCCTTCTTTTTCAGCCATGACAAAGCCAAACTTCTGAAGGCAGACATTCTCCTATCAAAGAACTCTGAAGCTAGTGCTTGGTTCCTAGCCATACACACTGGCATAATTAAGTGTACTAAACAGCTATCTGCAGGTTATCCTGTAATTATTTTTCATGAAGTTAAAACATTTAGCTCTCAAAACTAGCTCATTCTCATATCCTCCCCAGAATATAGAAACACTCTTCACAACACAAAACCAAGGCAGTGCAACATTCAGAAGGAGCCACACAATCACAGCTGCTGGAGAATCAGTGACATGCAGAGGGTGGCCAAGTGATTTAAACATTCAGGCCTATTTAACTGACACTAAATCTTGTTTTAAAGCACTCTCCATGTCAGTTTAATTTGACTGCTTTCCTTCCTCTCTTTTGCACTTTATTTGGTATCTTTCCACTGGTAAGTCCCCACTGCATGAGTTTTAGAGTATCTCAGATGGTAAAGAACAGAGGCTGCCACTACTTTTAATCTCTAGCATGAGGTGCGTTAATCCTTCAGCATGCCACAGGCTCCAGCAGACAAGAGATTGGCAGTCTGTTTCCTGAGCCAAAATTTCACTAGAGGATCACATCTGTAAAAGCTGATTTACAGCACTGTTAGAAAGGGCCTGCAGGCAGGATCGTGCTTCCTCTGAGACGGTAATGAGTGCCACACAAAGTTACCGCTCCAAATGTTCCAAGCGTGTTTTTAAAAAAAGAAAAACACAGATACACTTCATTCAGAGACTGACAACTGCTATGCCATAGTGAAGTTGATGATGTCTGTCACAGCACTGTGATTTTGCCAAGCTTCTTCACTTGAGTGAATTTTACTGTGTTTCTATAAAAGCGTGAGGAAAAATAAAACAAGGTCTTAAAAACTTCACACTGATGCGAAGTGAACTGAAGTTATGCCCCTATAGAAATTCAGTCAAATTTATTTAAATGCTTACAGGTGGACGTGGAATCTTATTTTAAGATTCTACTTATCTGGAAGAAATGCTCATGCATATGACAACAAAAAAACCAGGAACAGCACATGTCAAAATCAGAAATACTAACTACCATCACCAGCATGGAATGTGACTGTTTTCACTGCAGCTGAGTTCCTAAGTTCCCACCCTCCCATTTGAATAGCTGCTTAATGAGGACACGGACATTACTTCCATATTTTGTGGTTCACATTTAACCCTAGGCAGGGTTGACATAGGCAGCTTGTGAAAGAATAAATTAACAAGATTTGTTCTGGACAATCAACTGAGCTCTCACTGAAAGCTAAAGCTGCAGATTTTCTAATAGCTTTGAAGCATATGAAGTCTCGTATTAGTCCTGCATTGCTCTGAAATGGATTGCATCTAGAGAACAAGATTCTACACTAATTTTGCATGGAAACGTATCTTTTCTTATTTTCCCCTTATTCTGACATGCCTGTAGCACAGGGGAGAAATTCTACAAGTTGGCACATTCAATCCTTCCCTCCTCTCTGCCTCTCTCAATAAGGTAAGGATTGCAGCAAGTACCTTCAGTTAATGCATCAACTCTGCTGCACACTGCTTTAGAGCAATTTACAGAAGCAGTCCCAATATTCTATAATTAAATGTTCACAGCACTAACAGCAACGAAGTGGCCCAACACATATACTGATAATAACACCATGGGCTGACGGGCCACAGTATTCTATTGGTCAACTACTCCTGTAGTCTACATTCTCTGCAATCATTCTAGATGATGTCTCAGGAAAATGCAAAGTGGATTTGTAGCTCTAAGTAAAAGACACTTTTAATATTCCTGGCAAGGAAGAACAAACAGATGTAAAATACTTTCAGAATATAGCTATCAAGCAATTGCTGAACACTGAAATATCAGTCTGAATCCCAGCTGAAGCCATACACTGCATTAAAATACAAACACTAATATTAACTGACAAATCAGAGAGAGAACTCATGCAACACCAAGCCTATCCTTCACTTAATTCCTACTGAGTCATTATTTTGATATCTTTATTGCATTCATGTGTTGTACAGGCATTGTACTGCATCTCGGCACAAAGGCTGGGTTTTCCACACAGTGAGCTGTAGACTACCTCAAGCTCCCACTGAGGCTCAAAAGAAATTCTCTGTGCCTTAAGCTGGGGGTAGGAGGGGAGCTCTGCACCTCCTTGTCCTCATCATCCTCTCTTGCCACCTCCCCAGCGACTTGTCACTTGCACTGCAGCTCAGGATCCAGCTCCACAGCTTCTTTCCTCAGCAGTGCCCAGCACCTCATTGCAGCCTCCAAGGGACACCCCTGAGGGGCAGGGAAGGGACAGCCAGACCTGGACACGCAGCCAGCACTTCCCGGGAGATGAAGAAGCCTCAGCAGCCACTGCCCTGGCTGGAAGGACACCCTGGGCATGGGGAGAGCTGCCCATGTTTCTTATCCTTTGCTTTTTGGCTTTCTTAGTTGCTTTGAGGTTTTTCTATTCAGGACATTAAGGTTCTAATTTGTATTCAACGACAACTGGGCTTGATTTCAAGAGCCTTTTGGGAACATCACTTAAGGTGTAGGTACATCTGCCTCAAAGCTGTGGCTGGCTCAGGCTCTGCTGCTTTTCACTGATAGCTTGAGGGACCAGCCCAGATTGTTGACTTTGGATGCAAACAAAGCAGAATCATATTCAGCAAGCCTTGGGAGTCTCTGAAGCATTTTCTAAAGATGAGCTTTTACCTAATAAATTTCCCAATTCTTGTATATTGCCAATTACAGCAATGCTTGAAAATGGCTTAATTTACCATACACGTATACCCCGACTTCACACACATACACACAAACATGCTCATAGTTATGTGTGTTTTACAACACTTTAGTAACTGGAATTTTTTTAACACTATTCTTACACAGATAAAACATATCCCTGCACTTAATAGTTAGCTATATACTGCTGCACTAAGTGCAAAGAAGGCACTCCTTTTACAAATACTATTATTGAATAAGATATATGTTTAAAGATAGCAAGGGAAAGTGTAGTGACAAAAGTTCCATGCCATTATCTTGAGAGAGTCCAGTGCTAAATCCTTACAGGCAAACTGGGGACAGGGTGTGTGTGTGTGTGTGTGTATGTTGGTGCAGTTTGCTTATAGTTAGCTTCATCCTACCAGTGACCTAACAAAGACAAAGAAAACATGCCTAAGTTTTGAAACAGCCATCTGCCTTCCAACCAGCAATTTCTTGGTTCTTTTTCAGGTATACATCACCAGACTTGGAGCCCCAGACACTTTTTCCCTTTAAGAATGATTGTCTCTCCATATACAGTTCTTGGCAACTTCTCAGCCTATACTGGATAGACTGAAAACATTTCAATCTTTCTGATAAAATCAAAAGTATAATTATAGATGGCCATGAGATACAAGAATTGTATTTCAGGTTATTTTAGTCAAATAAATTGAATGAAGCTAGCTGCAGCCCATTATTTTTTATATAATCCAGTGTCTACCCAAGTATGAATAGAGAAATTAAGATATATAAATATGTAAATATTTGATCTAGATTGGAATAATAAATGACAGAATTAACTTTCCATATGAGAGCTTACAAAACCAGTTACAAACACCAAGTGCTGCATATGGTACTTTTAAACAAGTAACTTCTTCCATCATTATCCAGAAATTAATTCAAAACTGATATTTCCAGTCATAGAAATGGAGTAAAAGACTCATTTATGTATTAACAGTGAGCTGTGTTTCTCAGGCTAGAAATCCATGTGACAGCTACTGAGAATACCACATTTTTGCCTATGAAATCTAGGCACTCATTGGGCTGCTGATCAGTTATTTTTATCATTCAAGAATAAAGCACACAAATAGATGTGGTTTTGAGATAGATATCTCTCTTTACTCTCTTCTAAATGCACCAGCCTGAGCTTTCAGATGTTGAAAGAAATGAATATGTGGAAGGACTGATGGTGCTCTGTTTCTTGTAGAAAAGAAATTCACTGTCAAATTTCATTAGCTCATCTCACTTGCAGTGGTTTTTACGCCTAAGGCTCAGGACATTATAAATACAGTGACGAATATCTTTAGATAGTATGAGAAAGAGTTTTAAAGTTTCAGTTCAGTTAAGATCATCATCAGCTCCTAGTTTTCTCAGAGGAGCTGAAAGCCTACAGTAATAGACCTGGATGATTCCCAGCATCAAGAAAAATAGCTCACCAGTGCCCAAAGTAGTACAACATCACTTCTTACTGCTCTCTTGCCATTACTATACAGTGCTAATACAGTTTAAACTGATGGAGGTTTATGGACTCTTACAGCTATTGAGAGACAGTTGATAAAGGAGTAGATGAAAAGCATTACAGCTCCTGCTATACCCCTGCCACTGATAAGCCAATCTTGATTGAACAGTCTGATGGAAAACAAGTTTAAATGACTCAAGATTCCTCAAGTGATAGATGCTGCTGTAACTTAATTCAGTGTTGTCAGAAACACCGAAGTATGGGCTTGGAGTTCCTAGAAAATAGCATGGATATGAGTCAGGATGATGGATGATTTCAGATTTTTCCTGATGCTCTTGAAAGTGGCAAAAATTGTTTCTGAATTTCTGTCCCCATAAAATTCATAACTCTAAGCATATGCATTTGTGTGTACTGACTGTTCCCCTACAATTAGGCAACTATAAAAATTATAGCTTACTTGTAAAACTGGAGGTCAAAAAAAGACAGATGTTAATATTGGAAGCGCAAACATGCACCTGTGAATATCATGGCTGGCTTTTAGAGAACTAAAATTACTAATTCAATTATTACAAGAGGTAGATTTTTTCCCCCCATTTTTTAATAGCAGTGCATTTGCAAAATAAATAACAATGAATTTTCATTCTAGAGAGCATTTAATATCTATTGTAAATATTTAATTTCAAAACCAAATTTATCTGCCTGGATTCTGAAAAATCATTTGCTTGGATGAAACTAACCACATTTAAAACTTCAGAACACAAATGTTACTTCTTTTTTTTCTGCAACTCTTGAAAATTGTTCCAGAATTCAAAAACCTCTGCTTTGGTGGGCCACATTTTCTCCCCAAGTAGGTATATGCAATTCCCATAAATTTGCTTCTTATGTACAGTGAGTACTCTATAATCTACATGCTTGAAGCATGTAAAAAAAAACCTTAAGAAAAATGTCCTTAAATTGGCCTCTGAATATTGGCCCTTAATTGCACTCCAGGTACAGAAAGACAAAGGATACCCACATTAGCATTTCATCAAGGACAGCACAAAATCACTGCACACTTTTCCAAATCTCCATCTACTTCAAAAGAGAGATGTTCATGTGCCTGTGGCTTATTCTAACTTCAGCTCTTCAAGGCTCTGACCTTCTTTTGCTTTTCCCATGTGTGGGCTGTATTGCTGCTACCTCCTTCTGCAGCCCCTCAAGCAGGAGCAATGCTCAAAGTTGCTTGCTCATGGATATTATGACAAACACAAGGACATTAAAATTTTATACTCTTTTTTTTTTTTTCCCCAACAGTTCTTTAATGCACGGAGGCCAGGGTTTTTCCTCCTTTGGGTGAGTGTCTTTCTCTATCCTCTTCTTGCCTGTGAAGCCTGTATACTGAGTTTCAGGGTGGCACAACTTCATTATGGAGAAACAGAAAACACCCCCAACAGATCGGCCGCTAATCTGGTGGCTGATGCACTACAAGAGGCAGAATGTGTGAAGGCAAGTCCTCAGAACAAGACCTCTGAAGCCACTTAGGCAAACAGTTTAAGAGTTTGGCTGCTTTACTGAGCTGGGTGTCACCTTCTGGAAGAGAAGTTTGTGCTCTGGCCCTACAGAAATTGCAGAGGCACAGCTGTAGAGTCAGTTCCTGGTTTGGGTCAGTAACTATCCCAGGGCTACAGAAATGAAGGGTTTCAGTAGGCTACCCCCATCCTGGCCCAGCTGGATCAATTGTGAGTGCCCTATTTGCAGGACTTGAAAGGTGTTGAGTTTTCTTCTCTCTCTGCTACTGCTCCTTTCTGAAAGCAAGATCTCTGTAAGGTATTTCAAGTTGGGTGCCCAGAACTGACTCAGCAATAACTCAGGGGTGCTCTCACAGGTCTTCTCTCCCTTTCTACTTCTAAGATACAGAAGGGTCTTGCAGTAAAGGAAGCACTTGATGAAAGGGGGCTCGGCAGAACCAGCCTTACAGAGGTGGAGTGCAAGTACTTCTCCTTCTCCTTGCTTTTGCTCTTTGTTCAATACCCAGCCAAAACCACACGGGAGGTTCAAACTTGTGCATCTGCATTCTTCTGCATTCTTCTTAAAATTTAAAAAGAAAAAAGCTATTTTGAGTGGAAATTACAACTGGAGAGAATTTAACTCGTGATAAATGAAAAGTCCAACAACACTAAGTTCTTCATTTTTAGGTACAAGCGTGGTGGTTCTGGTTTACTGCTCTACCCTTAGGCTCCAAGATAAATCCCTCCCTTCCTCTCTTCCTTTCAATTCGGTGAAACAGCACAACTGCCTCTGTCAGCACTGTAAATTTACTACAGACCTGACACACAATGATGGAACAGGCTCAGCTGAAAAAACATAAGGGCACTGATCTCATTTTTGCTGTTTTATTAGAATTCAGAATTGCAAGGTGTTTGAAATAAATAAAAATAAATAAATTTTAAGTGGCTTGGGAAGTCGCCAGCTGCAGATTTTTAGAGAGTCAAGACAGTGAAATTCCTGGCCTACAGGATCCTGCTGCAGTGCCAAATGTATGACCGAAGCTACCTATGACCTAAAGAATGAGAATGATAAATCACTTCAATTACAGTGAAACCTATGAGAAAAGGGGAGCTGTAAGGTCTTTTTGAAGGAAATAAACCAAGTGACATTTGCCAGAGCACTGCTCCCTGCCTTCCAGGTTGCTTTATTGCAATTTCTTCACAATAGTAGCATCTAAAATTCGGATACGCAAAAAAAAGAAAAGAAAACTCAATCATGTAAAACAGATCTTCTTAGTGTGTACAATTTTGCCTTGCCAGCACTGAACTGTGGAGTCACACAAAGGCAATGAGCAAGCTGTAACCAGGCCACACTGAGGGTGTCCTCAGTATGTGCAGCTGATATACCATCTCCTTCCCATATAAAGGGCAACAGCATTCCAAAACATGCCCTGACCCAGGAGAATATGGATTAAAATCGATGTTCCAGCTGCAGCAGATGAGATCAGCCTCATGTGGCTTTCCCACTGTATGCTGGGAAGTTAATCAGGACCATGGCACTCTCCTGACGGTGAGGAGGCAGAGCTCTGCTCTTCCTCTTACCATTCAGTTGTGCCAACCTCCCCATCCCTGATACTGGGGAGTGGCACCCCTGTATTGTTCCCCTGGTTGTCGTTCTGCATGTAGTGTGTCACCAGTGGCACCTCTATTGGTTCACCCTCACAACACCCCGGTCAGAGAGATTCACAGAATATCCTGAGTTGGAAGGGACCCACAAGGATCACTGAGTCCAACTCCTGGCCCAGTGCAGGACATTCCAAGAGTCATCTTGTGCCTGAGAGCATTGTCCAAAAGTTTCTTAAACTCTGGCAGACTTGGTGTTGTGACGACTTCCCTGGGGAGCCTGATCCCATGCTCAGCCACCCTCTGGTTGAGAACGGTTGAGCACTGCTATCTATCTAGTGGTTATCCTAGTAGCTAAATTAAACTTCCTCGACACAGCTTCAGGCCATTCTCTGGTGTCCTGCCACTGGTCACAACAGAGATCAGTGTCTGACACTCCTCTTCCCCTCACGAGGAAGTTGTAGATTGCAATGAGTTTCCGCTTTTCCAGGGTGAACAAACCAAATGACCTCAGCCACTCCTCATACAGCTTCCCCTCAAGGCCCTTCACCATCTTCATGTCCCTCCTTTGGATGCTCTGTTACAGCTTTATAATCTTCTCATCCTGTGGCACTCAAAACTACACACAGTGCTCGAGGTGAAGCCACACCAGTGCAGAGCAGGACAGGACAACCACCTCCTTCAGCCACCTGCACGAGGCTCACACTGCTCTCTCTGATGAAGCTCATCTCCTGTGAAGACAGCTGTGGAGGATCCCGCTCCAGCTCAGGCACCTTTCCAAAAGGATGGCGTCTCCAAACCAGAATAAAAACTCCACTGGTGTGCAGGGAGGCTTCCTCACGGGCCAGCTGCTTTTCTTTAGCAGAGGACCTTTTGCCTCCCAGCCATATACAAGTGTGGTCACAACCTTCAGTTGGCAAGTTTATTTTATTTTCCCTCCCAGCACGATTCACATCTGTGCTTGCAGCAAAGAGAGCAGAGGGTCAGTCTGACAGTTGAAATGAAAAGTGTGAGGAAAAATCAGGGATTAAATCATATTCTGTGTAAGCATGACATTTGAGACACTCTGCTCCCAAGCTTCAGACCGCTACAAAAATACATGCATAAACCTATCATTAGCATTAAAAAGATTAGGAAGAATTTCCGTGTTATTCAATAGCATTTGCTCTGCAGAAATCACCCCTCTGAAAGGCATCTAAGGCTGTAGTTATAACTGAAAGATAAAATCCCAGTCATAGCTCTCAGTTTCCTTGCCTTTTGGAATTGAAGTTAGCCCTTAAATCGGATTTCACCGTAGTGATATGCATTATGTTCTCCATTGATGGCTTTTTATTCTTCCCAGTAAGAAATAAGACAAGTTGAGAAAAGACAGAAATCCTCTCATAGCTGCATAAGTGAATCAAGTGACACACTCAACATATGCAGTAGGCAGCTGGGCTAAGTGCTTATGTTCATGTGGGCCATCCTGCAACATGAGTGCAGATATCTTGCACATTGCTTTTCAGCAACATGCACTGCTTAATTTATGTATGGAAGGGGTTATCTGACAAGTGCCATGTGGGGCTGTAAAGCACCTTAATACTTCAGAGATGTAACAAACTACCTTTAATTTACTTCCTTCATTTACTTGTGTAAAAAAACCTAAAATTTAACTCAGTTTGAATTAAATTAGCTTGTATAAGTCAAATACTCCTGTTTTTAATGTCTAGTTTGAACACATGGATCATCCATGGTTATATCTGAGTTAAGTAGGTGCAACAGGCCATGACAGGGCTTTCTATGGCTTGGGAGTGAGCTTTCCTAAGGCCACCGCACTCACCCCTCTGTTCCCGCCTTGAAAATTTTGCTGGAGGTCAGATATCCCAGTGGCCTGCCCAGGTGGGAGCAGAGAAATCCAGAACAAGACTGAGAAGCTGATGATACTTGTGAAATACCATGACCATGATTTACCAAGCAGGACGTCATTCTGCTTTTTCAGATTCTGCTTGAAAGGAGTAAGATGAACATGTCTTTACAAACAGACTGTGTGAATCTGCTTGTAGATAGGGCCAGGAACTTATAGACAGAGAAGTAGTAGGAGAAACTATTAGTTCTAGAAAATGTTACTAATAGACTGTTGCACAGCCAAGGGCGTTTCAAATTCCTGAACCTAGAGAAAGAGAACAGACTTAACAGAATTATGAGGTTTTTTTTCCCTTTCTTTTATATAACAAAAGGGGGGTGCATATTAGAGGGGGGGACACAGAGTAGGCAGTTTGGGAAGTCTGTACCTTCTGAGTACCTCAGCCAATGGGGAAAAGGAACAGGGTGATGTGTTCTGGGAACATAGGATAAAAACAGGGCTGTGTCACCCAACAATTTGAGAGACCCTGTGGGAAATGCCCCATGGCATCTCCCTTTATTCAAATAAAATTACAGGACTCCTCTGTCTCCTTTTTGGACATAAACCTCTGGCATCGTGGATTAATTTTCCTAACATGTTCTTTGTCAAGATTTATTTTCTTGGGAAGACAGATGGAAGAGACATCACAGAAGACTGTTTGCAGATGTAAAAATATCTTTACCAACCAAAACCAAATTTTGCAGGACAATAGCCCTTCAAATGTTCAAATGAAGCTGATGAGGATGATTATTTTCCTTGTGAATATTTTCGTATTGCTCCCTAAGTCTGATTACTAGACCAAGCGCCTGGACAGATATCAGAGGGCCTCATAAGGGAAATTATCCAAACAAAACAGTGGCAGTCAGTGAGAAAATTTTGGTATCAAATCATGCCACATTGCTGCTACATCTTCCTTACTGCATGCACGGGTGGGCAGTATATGGCCCTTCAAACAGGACAGCAATCTGAGACCCAGGCACTATTTTTTGCTAGTTTACAATTTACGCTGTTGGGAAATATCACACTTTACCTGTGTGCACTGTACAACTATGTGAGGTACAGAATATTATCAGTATCATGTTAAGGTTACATATAAATATGTTTATTAAAAAATAAATTCAAGCTCAACTAACATGATTATGAATATGCAGGAATACTTGAGAGATATCATAGGACCAGATGAGACAGATTAATCTTGTAATTAATTGTGTGCTTGAATTTAATTTATATGCTTTTATTATTTAGTACCTGTGTCAACCACTTAATTTACCTGCAAATCACTTCCTTATACAATATTAATGAAACATTCTATATTGAAATTCATCAAACTATGGAAATCAGATATTAGGAAGACTCATTATATCATCAATTTATCCTCTTCTAGTTTAAAACAGTTCAAGACCTGTGGCTTCAGAAACCACTCCTTCAGGAAGAGTATTTCAGTTCAAGAATGTTCATTCTGCTATGAATGCTCTATATCTTTTCATAGTCAGAGACCAGAATTAAAAATCCAATTTACAGTGTGGAACAAACTACAACAAGACTTTGAGAAGAAAGAAATAACAACAGTAATATTAATTTCAACATAAAGCTTGCACAAAGGTCAATGATTTCAGAGCTCTATACAGATGACATTCTGAGGAAATGAAGATCATAGAGATTTATGTGATAAGTGACCTACAAAGTTGTCTGCACAGCCCAAAGTTGGAGATGGGAATGCTTGGGGTGCTGAGAAGCTGCTGAGTGAGCACAGTGAAAGATCAAATCAATGAGAAACATCAAAGTAATCACTTGTTTAATCTTTGCTAAATTGCTTGCTTAATCTTTGGGTTAGTCTAATGAATGTTTAGGGCTTTCCTGAACTACTCACTTGGGAGGGTGCACCGCTGTATTTCAGAAGGAGTGTCTGGAAATGAGAATGGTTGGGAATTGGCACTGTTGTGAAAAAGAGAAGAAATAGCTAAGATGAGAATAACCTTCCTACAGGGTCCCTGGGGTTCACCCGGGGTCTGGCTGGGATCAATTACCTACCTTAATCTCAACCCATGAATTTTTTATCTTGCTTTCTCCCCTTGAACTGCTGAAGTGAAGGAGTGAGAGAGCAGCTTGGGGGGTACTTGTCAATCACACAAGGTCAATCCACCACAGGAGTGGAGAAGATCTTGTTGCACCTTTTGTCTCACCTTAAGATATTTTTGCCCTCCTCCTGCCTGTGCCCAACACCAGGAATCTGGAAGGTGTAGGAGCAGCAACCATGCTGAGGCCACTCTGTCTGCTGAGCTTATCTCATACCAGTGTCAAGCAGTTAAAAAAAACCAGTAACCCTGCTCCTTCTGACTCTGTGGAAAATACTTGTTAGGTGTTCTATTACGTTTGATTATTTCTGCAAGGTCAGACAGACAAAGCACTTCAGTAATCCAGGATGGCTTGTGGGATGGAAACTGTGGTCCTTGGTCCAGAGGTCTTACCTACCCTTGCAGTGGGGGTCAGGAATAGCAGGCAGAGGTCTTTAACTGTGGGGTATTTTCAGCACACCTAGTCCCAGTTCTACCACAGACCTCCCACAGATATCTTCAGCTCTCCCTGCCTCAATTTACTCTCCACTGTCGTGTCTGTTCAGGTCAAAAAATCTCAGGGAAAGGACTCCTTTCTATATTAAATGAGCACCTACCAGAAAGCCTTTATGTAGGAAGCAGAATAGGAACGGAGGGGCAATACAAAAATAGTTTCCACAAGAAAACACAGTGGAAGGTGCCTTCCAGTGTTGGAGGCTTCACCCCTTCTATCTCCTTGTAGGCAAGACCTTTCTTATCCTGCAAAATGTATATTGTATTGTCTCTTTGTAAATGCAGTTTATTTTTTACTTGGGAAAACTGAAGCCTTACACTTTCCTTTTTTTCCATTTTCAGCAAATCTTTTGTTGTGTGACACCTTTTGGTTCTTTGTAATAAAAATGCTTTCATTGCCTGGATGTATTGATTTTCAGTTTCCTGAGGCTTTGTGCTTTACTTCTACTGTTTCGCTGACACAGCTTAGGCTGAACCTCACAAACCTATTCCCCCTTGCTCCTGACTGAAGAAACAGTTCTCATCAAACTGGATGAAATTCATCAGGCATTTAAAAATTATGTCCATTTAGCTCCAGCCTCCTCTTTTGTCCATTCTTTTAATCTCTTCCATCTTCCTCCCAGAGTTGCAGGACAGAAATTGAATACAATTTAGACGATTCTGCTTCAAAAGGAAACCTCTACCTTGGTGAACTTCTTCTGCACATAACTGGCCTGTTGAGATAGGACAAGGGATAATGGTTTTAAACTAAAATGGGGCAGATTCAGACTAAACACTGGAACAGGTTACCCAGAAAGGTGGTACCAGCATCATCCTTGGAAACATTAAAAATCAGGTTGGATGTGGCTCTGAATAACCTGATCTAGTTGAAGATGGCCCTGCACATTGCAGGTGGGTTGGACTAGATGAGCTTTAAAGGTCCCTTTCAACCCAAACCATTCTATGATTCTATTTTGTGATGCAATTATGACAGTTACAATTGTGAACTATACACATGGGATTTTATAGGCAATTTTTTTTTCTCATAAATATACAGGTACTGGGGCCAGAATGTAACTTGTGGAAGAAATTTAAATTGACAAAATTCAATGATGGCATATCCAGTGTCACTAGAGGTGAACCTGATGTTATATCTTTACTTCTTACTCCAAGGAATTGAAAAAGGACACAGAGAAAAACAAATCCTTTAAAGTAAAATCTGAGTCAGGTTGAAAGTCTCAGCAGCCAAACATTTTTCTTTTCATTGTGAATGCCCTGGAGAAAATGGCGACATAGACTACCAGGGTAAGTGCTTTTTTGTTTCATTATCAAGCATACAAAAACCAGATGAAATTTCATTCCCAAAGTATGCAAGTTTCACAATTTGAGAAGAAACTCTCAGAGAAAAAAAAATGTTCTTCATACATCTGCTAACTCCAGATCTACTACTAAAATCTAGCATTTTCATATTTTTGTATCTTAGAAGATTTCTGTGGCTACCTGCTAAGTGAATCCCCTCAAACTCGACTCACTGCACTTATCTCAGAACTTTTAATGTTTCATATAATATTTAATGCTTAGATCACTTTTGACAAGAATAAACCATTACAGCATATATGTAGACAAGACAGAAGGCAACCTCCACTTGTTTTTTCATAATTCGTATCTGTTGTTTCCTTAAGAAATCTGCTTGAATTTCTGGATTTTTTCCAACAAAATTTTTTTGATCCCAATTCTCACATTCAAGCAGCTTCACATCAAACAGCTAACTCAAGCAGTACAGGCTATTTAGAAAAATACACAGCTTGATACTTTTCATGCTATGATATTATAATTAAAACGGAAACAATCCATCCATGCAATCTAACCGTGGATATCACACACCAAAATATTCTACAGAGCAACTCTAGAACTGAAATCAGCAATTCTTGCACAAAATCTTCTTTCAGAAAGACATCCAGTTTTATTTGAGTTCAAGGCATGGGAACCCATTAGATTCCTAATTAAGTTGTTTCAAGGAAAGCTTATTTGAACCTTATTTCTAGCATGAATTTTCATAGTTTCAGCTTTGTACCACCAGCTCATATTACAACTTTTGACAGCTACCTGTTAAATGAAAAGAAGTTAAAACAAGAAAAAAAAAATTATCTACAAACTACAAGTTTAGCTGATAAATCAGAAATAAAGCTTGAAGTACATTGGAGAAAAATCACTTTCTCAGAAGAGCTTTATGAGGGACAAGCAGCTGGCTGACCCTGTAACCAGTTGTGCTTGGCACGACCTGGCATCCTGGCTAAGCTGCTTCTGGCTAGGAAGCTACTGCAGAACAGTTTTTTGCAAACAATGGTTTTTCCAGTGAAGCTGTTACAGTGACAGCTAACATGCTTGAAAAGAAAATTAAAATGAATACAATTATTGCAGGTATTCATTCAATTTCCTTTTTTCTCCCTTTTACATTTTTTTGCATTAGACTAGGTTGAGGTGTGTGTAAGTTCCAACTAAAGAACATAGATATAATAAGCTATAAGTTCATCAGGGATCCACATGTCCATTCACTTTTACCTCCAGCATAAGACAGACCACAGGATGTCCCAAAATTAATGCCTGTTTGAATCAGAGTATGTATTTCATAAAGGTATCCAATACTGTCCATTATTCAGCAATGGAGAGACTTGAGAGTCTTTGACAAGTTGCTCCAGAGATTAATTACCTAACTACTAAAATCTGTGTCTGTTATTTCAAGGAGGAATTTATGTAGCATCAGCTTTCACACTACTACTGCTTCTATATTCTATTATATTCTATAACCAATTTTTGTTTAACATACACAAAATTCTATCAAATCACTTTCTAATCTTATTTTTGTTTAATTAAGCAGGCCAAGCCTTTCACTATAAAACATGCCCTTTTTCAGGACTTTTGTGGCTCTGACTTAACTTCAGTCTTGAACACTGGAATGTGACGGTGTCCCAAAGGCAGTCACAACCACAAGACCTCCTCAATATTTCCTTGTTCACATATCAAAAATCGTATTATCCCTTTTGCATGACACACTCACAGGAGAGGTCACACCCTGCTAATTCCACACACAGTGTCTCAGCCTTTTCTGATACTGCTTTCTAGTACAGAACCAACAATTCTATCAGCATGGTCCACAGTATTTACTCCCATATATAGCCCTTTTACTTGGCCTCATACAGATTCCTGCTGCTTTCTTGCATTTTGTCCATAGCAAAAGACCACAGCAGACCCCTCTGTACAACAGCTTGTTCTCTTCACTATTACCACACCCCTTTAACTTTGTGTCAGCAGCAAATTTTATGTGGAATAATTTTGTCTCCTTTCACATCCACTGATAATAACGTAAAATAGCATGCAATTCATCATCCTCTGTGTTCAAGAAACTGCCACTATGCCAGTTTTAACACCATCTAATGGGTGTACAGTGTTGATTTTGTATTATTCTACTTTCTTAATCTAAACATTGCGTGTTAGCAAGTTGAAAAGGCTGAGAGTTGAAACAGATGATTTCAAGACCATCCCTAAACTAGCAACAACCTCAGGCACAAAGCTATTTTGACAAAAGGTATTCACCATAAGCCCACACTGATTAAAACTAATTACTTTAACCTTTCCTTAGTATTTGATTAATCAGGTGCCAGATATGCTGCAATGTCAGACCAATGGCAAGGTGATAGGGCAATGAATACTTGAATCACCTCTTTGGTCTTTAATAAACCAGTGTAGTAATAAATTATTTCCTCTTCTCTGGACCTCCTTGCTGCCAGCCAGCACCAGCAGCACAGAGCACCCCTCTGGATGCAGACTGCATTATCTTGCTCATTTCCAAGCATCCCGATTCTGGATTACATATTCTTTAGCTACTGTTGGAACAGAAAGTATTTTGTTGCTGCCATACAATACACCACCTGGATTTTTCAGAGAATCCTACTTCTTCAATTTCTCTCTTGAAGCAAAAGGACCAAACAACTTCCCACTTTCCCTGCAAAGACAGCACAACCACCTACCGTCAAGCAAAGCACAACCACTTCTGCTTTCTGCCTCTCCTAGCCTCACATGCTTCCTACAGTCCTCATCTTTTGCTGCACATCAATTCCCATCTGCTCTCCTTTTCTTTCATTGGTTATACATTCTAAGTCTTTTTGTTCATTTTTTAATGTAGTCATGAAAGCACAGCTGACTGGAAGGTAGAATATTTTGGGTGTTCTTTTAAGAAATGCTATGAAATTCTTTTCAGAAAAACTAAAAAGAAGACATGAGAAATAGCTAGAGAATGTGCTCAGTCAGAGAAATCCATTCAAATGCAAGTAATGTCAAGACTGGTGGCATTTTTCAGCTCCATCTTATGTTAGGAAACTTTCAACCCCAAGAAAACTTCACTGTAGTCCAAATCAAATTTGATTTACTGTTCTACCTCTGTCACAATTTTTTACTATATGGACTGAATACTGTTTTCCAAAACATAATTTGCATAGGGATAAATACTCTGCTATGCTGATCCATAGAGACTGTGCTTTTATAGCTCAGACTTTGAAGTTTTTCAAGATAGGTAAGAATAACTCCTTTTAAATAATTCCCCATAGCAGGTACAGAATGTTATAGCTGCGAGAAGGGTTATTAGAGTTACAGGAGTCTAACTGATCTGTCCTGGTAATAAAAGACTCATTTTCTTTTAGCAAACTAGAGGTTTTGCACCTGGACATGTAAGAAGTCTATACCTTTTAAAATTTATTACAAATTGTAAAAATCATCTTTGCAAAAAGAATGAGCATAATTAATTTTAAAATACTGCTTCAGCCATCAGAGAAGGACTTAAAAGGAAATTAATTGTTGGAAAGTTCTTGGGAGGCTCTTCATGCCATAGAGTGAAATCTTGGTTTTCCTGAGATCGATAAGAGAGAGATCAATGCTGACTATTGAACCACAGCGTTTTAGCTCCTTATTATGGCCTGCATTGCCTTTTGAATTTCATTGTAACAACAGCTGGATTCAAATTAAAATCATTCTCCCTATTGCTCCACTGAAATAATAGTTGTGTTGCTCTTCAGTGATCCAAGGGAACAAACCTTATTGTCATTGTTAAAAATAACGGCACTTTACCAGTAAAAATGTGAGTTGATTCTGGTTTACTCTTTCTCTAAAAAGAATGGTTTATAGTTTGATTTTGAGAAAGAGTGTGTAGTGAAAACAAAAGCCTAATTTATATGTATTTTAGTGAGAAAGTCACAGAATCATAGAAATGTTGATTCAAAGGGATGTCTGGATGTCATCTAGTCCACCTTTCTGCTCTATCACCGCAGCAGATTAGATCAGTCTTAGTTCTGCTTATCCTACACCTAAAAACCTCCATGGATGGATAATCTGTAACTTCTCAAGACAACCTGTTCCTGTACTACAGCACCCTCCAAGCAAAGAATTGTTCCCTAATGTCAAGTCCAAATCTGCCAAGCCACAATTTGTTCTACTGTGGCTTTTCATGTTGGAGTGATTCAATGTACTGGAACCAAATATAAGGCTCAGTGTCACAGGACACAGCTTGCCATACCCTCCTACATAAGTGAATGGGAATTAAAAAGCACTCAGGTTGTCAGCTGAAGGTGGTTGGCTTCTCAGTGGCTTTTTCCATGATTCAGCAGTATGTATTTAGTACGAATAATGCAAAGGCCATCAGTCCATATTTCCACAACAGCCAGGGTAAAGCACTACATTCTCCTGTCAACGCAAGTCAAGGCTGTACTTTGGGCAGGGTGAAGGGCTGGGCTCTGTTTTTGTTCTGAAATGGTTGAGAAGACTGACAGCTGTTTTCTTTCATTCATATTTCCATGAATAATACCAATTATTTTCACATGCAAGGCAGAATGTTACCGATGTGTCATCTTTTGAAACACAGGTATGTGCTGTTCATAGTACCAACTGCAACTTATATCCCACTTGCCCCACTCATGTAAATATATGCTCTTGATGAAAGTGAGTAAATATGGCCTTATACATGCCTTATTCTCTACTTTCATCACTCTTAGTTCAGTTTGCTGGCATGCACTGAAGGAAAGAAATAGTATGCCAAGATGTGGAAACCCATAATCTTGATAAAGAGGATGTTGTTCAGCTTCTATGGGAAGTTTAGCTGATGGAAAGAGATGAGAAAAAAGCTTCTTTATTCCCACTTTTTTTTTTAAGGACTGTGGCCACTACATGGATCTACAAGACTATCAGTAAGCATAGTGAAAAAACATAGAAAAATAGCAAGAAGATGAAGCAAAGCATGTCCATGCAAACCTTAGAGAGCTATCATTTAAAATGTAATTAGAATTATTTGCATTTCTGATTTCAGCTGTCACAGGAAGCAAATTTCCCCTCCCAACTCTCAGCTTTTTGAAAGGCTACATAAACACACAGAGAATGTGTCACTGCAGCCTGGGTTGATAGGCCTTCTCTAGCCATTCTGCATTTTTTCTTCCATTTGTACTAAGTCTGCTTATCTGGTCAGCCTCAAGCTGAACGATGACCAAAAAACCAGATATGCTTGCAGGGCAACTTAAATAAATATTAAAGCTTTATTTCTCTTAGGAAAAGGTGCTGAAAATGAAGCCAACAAACATTACGACAGGGTATAAAAATGGATGTGATAAAAAGGGGACTCAATAATCTGTGACTCATCACTTTCAGGAAAAATCCCCAGCACTAGGTGAGGATGAAGCCTAAATGGGCATATTCCTGTCCTCTTGGGTTACCCTTTTTTTACAGTATACAGACTTTATCCTCCACCCATGAGCATCATTGTGAAAGGGGCCATGATCCACATTTTCTAAAGACAAATAACACATTCCTGTCTTTCTTTATCCTCTTGACACTGGGTCTATTTCTAAAGGCAAACATGAAGTGACTTAGCAGACATAGTGAAAAAGCTAATTGATTAACCATGTCCTGGATGAATTATCAGCAACAATGAGTGAAACCCACCTGTATATAAAAAGTCTATAACACAGCTGGACTTTTTAAGTGGGATTTGAATGGTGCCTAGGCTTTCTTTGTTTAGTTTTTCAGATAGATGCTCTAGTCCACCTTAGAAAAAGTGAACAGACTTTGGAGAAAATTGCCAGTTGGCACCTTGTGAGAATTTGGTAATTAGCAAATGAAACTGAAATACTCCTTAAATTATGTGAATCCCACGCAGTCATAAAGTCCTCTTCTTTTGGGGAGCAACAATAGCTCTTTGTGTGGAACGCAGCAATATTTCAATGAATAAAACTATGAATTTTCCTCTTGCTCTTGGTGAAAGGTAATGATTTTGCTGGATGAATAAGCTTTTGACATTTTAATGCTTATGAGAAGGAAGTATTTGCATATAGTGTTCTGCCCCCATTTTCTCCCTGGTTGATGCTAAGCTCTGGCTGTCCCCCTCCTCAGGCTTTTCTCAGTGCTCTCCTCTTGCCTCACCAAAGTCAGTTTTCCCATGTTGTGATCAGCTCAAAGCACAGCTTTCTGGTCTGAAAAGGAAATCTTTCCACTTAGGAAAAAGGATGGTAATTATGTTAAATGAATGTTAACGTCTTGCTAATGAATGCATTGCATCTCTCCTAAACATTTCTGGAAAAAGAAGCAAGCAAAGAAACAAAAAATAATCAGACATGCCATTCATTTACCAGAAGTATTAATTAGAAGTAATTAGAAAAAGTGACTCATTTTTGAAGCATACAAGATTCCTAAAAGGAAATACAAAGATTTCAGCTAGAGCTGAAGAGATATATCTGTATCAAGTGGATAATCATGTGCAAAAATACAATATTACATAGACAAAGGCTTTAATTTTGAAGGAAAAAAAATCCAGTTATGACTTAAATTTCCACTGATAGTAATTGAAGTTGCCATAAACTATCAGTATCAGATTCTCTTCACTGTCCAAGATCTAGCTCGCATTTATCTTGACTCATTTACTACTGAATCTTGTCCACCCTTGAAAGACTAAAGATTTCTCCACCATTATTTCCTGCATTTAGGTCTCCACTTACAGATAGCCTCTAGGAGAGTTATCTTTTCTCTCTAATGCTTCTTCCTTCCAGCAAGCATCAGGTACAATAGCGAATTAAGAAAAAGCTTTATATTCTTCCCCTTTGAACACTGTTCTAAACTCTCACAGAATTTTAGTAACATCTACATTGAGACTGTTAATTTCCACAGTCATTGAATCTAGGTAAAAGTTAAACTGAATGGAACAAATTCATCAAATCTCTCCTTTAATATTTTCCAGTCTCTCTTTTGATTAATCTCTGAGTCACCTTCTAGGTACCAAAAGCCTGGTTGAGCTGTGGCTCAGCTCCCAGTGGGTCAGTGTGGCTCTGGGACACACAGCCTGGCCTGTTTTACCAATACTGTCATATGCCTCAGGAAGCTCCAGATCTGCCCATGCCCTGTGGAATTCAATCAGCAGATTCATCTCATCTCCTTTTTCTTTACTGCCAGATCTCCCTAATATTAAGGCCCATGTAATTTCCTAGTTTGCAAGGATAACATTTTTCACACTGGAACACAAAATACTTTCAGCAACAGCAGATGAAAACATCTGTATATATGAATCACTTGATCTTGTTAAAAAGCTTTCACATTAACCATCTATAATGCGAAAATTCACAGCTATTGAACAACACTGGGCAGCACTACAAAATCAGGCAGGAGAGAAAATGCCTGGCCATGCACAACAGGAACTCTGGGGGAGAACTCAGCTGGAGAAGCTGCTGTGCAGGATGGGACATTCCTGCCTGCCTCTGCCCTCGTGTCTTTTTCAGTGACAGAGGTGGGTGCAGCATCCCAAAAGGTGGCACCGAGGCACCCTTACCTAAACATTCCAATGAATCTTTAATGGCTATTCTTCCTTTGCTGAATCTTTAATGCCAGTATGTATAGCATAAACCAGAGAGCAGGAGTAAAGCTGTCAGGCTACTTTAATCTTTGCCGCATGTGAGTTTTTTCAACACTCACCACAAAAAAAAAAAGGTTTATGTTCTAATATTGTAGTACTTAAATTTCTGTCTAGAGGAGAGAAAAACAAATGAGGGGACTAGGGGGAAGTGCACTTACAAAACAAATTGGATACTCAATTATTTTATTATAATACCATGTTACAACATCATTTTGCTCTGAATGTGATACCAACTGAAAAAAATCACTGCCTGGCATTGCAAAGGGGAAGTGGGAGATCCTTTTATTGGTTCTGCAATTCCTTGGGGCTTTATTCACTGTGTGAAGGACTTGCTTTGAAATGGGATCGCTTTTTTCCTCAGAGGTCCTGGTGGGAATAGTAAGGTTTTTTTTACAGAATTGCAGGATGAATTCCCAGAAGTGGTAGACAGAGCTCAGGAAATGCAGTAGGATTCTTAAAATACACATACAGCAAGACCATGCAGCAATTCATTGTACATTCATATGCACAAACATGGTAATTCAGAAAATAGTCAGTAATGTCAAATGTAAAAAGGAGTGAAATGTAAAAATGGGTATTTTCTATCACTGTTACATAGCTTAAGCTCACTATTTATTTCATAGAGATTTTTCATATTTTAAACCCAGCATGTTCTTTCAAACCAGATTATATTGAGATGTATGAGAGCCAGCCAACTGGGTTACTGATAGCATTGCTGGACTTGGCACTGTGACTTCCATTTGGAAACATTTATTCTATCATGACTGCTCAGACAGAATGGAAAGACATTATCTGACATGAAGAAATATATCTACATTTGATCCTCAATAAATTTGAAGGAATGGGGTTTCTCTTCATGGTTCATCACCTTTATCTGGGAGGTTGATTTTCCTACATGCAGTTTTATTTGTACAGCAGTTTAGGACGAAAGAAACATGTTAAACCATCACTAGCGAAAGATTGCATGCAGTCCCTGAAAGGCTTCTCCGGTCAAATGTTCTGTCCCAGAGGAGGAATGAAGTCCGCACAATGATGATTTGCTTTTGAGTCTCACTGCATACAGCGATTCTTCTCTGATATTTTTACCAGTGTCAAACTACATGCTTTAAAATAATTTCCAAAACCCACATGTTTGTGATGAGCGATCAAATATTAATTTATTAATAAACTTGGCTGTCAATGCTCCCATCTTCCTACAACCATCCCTACGTATTGCACAGGGACAGTGTTTTGAGATCATATAATCATCCCTGGGCTTTTGTCAGCTAAAACACCACTAGTTCCCTACTTGTTTCCACCTTTCTATCCCTCAGCTCACTTGTCTTCCCCACTATCAGTTTCTGTCAGCTTGGCTGCTTTGAAGTTCTGTACTCAAAAGCCTGGAGACATGAACTACATGTATATGCTATCAATAAAATTAAATTCTATCTTTTTGACCATTATTTATCAAGTTCTCTCCATTATGCTAACATAATCTCCCTGCTAATGTTGCTGTGGGTTTTTTTCCCCAATCTTTTACAATCTCTGGATTTGTCTGGTCATGTCTCTCTACTTGATATCAAAAATAATATGTGTGTGTGTGTGTATTCATATTCATATATAAACCCAATTTATCTGCCCATGTTTTGCAGTCCAAATCTCATTATTAAAAAGAAACAAATCTCTATTCATACTGAGACCAGAAAAAGACCCAAAACCAACTAAACATAGAAGAAAAAATAACTCTTAGCTGAAATATACCAATCGACCAAACTGTGATTTGAAAATTTCACCTTAAAAATTCGAGCTATTTGCAGACCAAAAAAATCAGATGTTAATTTCAGAGTCTGGAGAAAATCATTGTGATACATGTTATGTGTAGTTCACACATTGAAAAAACATTGCTTTTTCCATGGCACCTTCTGGACAGTTCAGGGTTGGATTTCAATGGACAAAAACAGTGCGCTCGTGTTGCTGGCTAGCACAGCTCTGAAAGATTTGGTGCTTTTTTCCACAATTTATAAACTCTAACACTGTAGGCCAGGTTGTTAAGCTCCATGTGTAAGTGATCCACTCCATTAGGTCCACTGAGATATCTCAATTTCAACCAACTTAAAAATTGTACTTTCTTACTTTTGTTGACATAGTAATTGACCTTGAGAGGCATCTTTTATATCCGGAGCACAGAACAGATGAGTGTAATGACTCTTCTTTCACGCATTGCAAATGTGTGTGTGCCCTGAAGGACTCTCAGGTGGCTCTGGACCTTAGCAAGAGTACATTTCCTGAAGTCCACATCAAATCCCCTATTTGTAAAGGATGACCTTTGTGTCTCTGGTGTCATCCATTCCCGTTGAAAATAGAAAAGCTTGAATAAAATTGGAGTTTGGTTTTTTTTCCTGTAAGAAGGGAGAACAGTTTCCCTGGTGTTCTGTCATATTAGCAAGTGTTGAAACTCTGCTTTAAACCACAGAGGCTCTGCTGTTAGAGTGGGGCAGACATTGTTCAACAAAGCAGGAGTAATGCCCTCAGCAGGGCAGCTGAGGGTCTTGGAAGAAATCCTGTGGGTCAGAAAGTTTAAGGCACTAGTGAACGCAGTAAGGATGCTGCAGAGCCTCCAGGCCAGCTCTAAGGAATGATATTTGTATGCCTAAGAAGCAGGATGAGTCCAAAGTGACCGGTCTTTTTCAACCTACTCAAGTCATAGTCTACTTCCCACTCAGCTCATATGAAGTTGGTCACCCATCTCTTTGTCAGTCTTCAAAGCTCTCTTAGGCAACCTGAGTTCCGCATATAGATATTCCCTGATTTGCTAGTTGCTCACCTGCATTCTCAAAGTTAAAGGCTGGAACATGAACCTGTGAGTATGATCTCTCATCAGCTTTGCTGCACCTCCATTCCTGAGCATGGGATTCTACTGTGCCCTGCTGATGCTGCAATCAAAGGCACACACAGCAAAAACCACAGTGTGAATGGACATTTGGGTATCCCTTTGGGTACATTAAAATTTCAGTCACATGTAGGGTTGGGGGATTTCTAATTTAACATTTTTAAGATTCCTTTTAATGTGATCATTATAACTCTTCCTCTCCCCAGCTGGCATTGCATGCACTGCTCTGTTCTTAGCAAAAATAATTTTTTTACTCCTTCTTTCTAAATACATATCTCAACCTGACACATACTCTGGGAAATAGAACTGCCTTTTTATTATCCAGCCTCCAAAACAATGTGTTTTCTCCTTCTTCTTATTAACAAAATTTGGAAATGAAGACTTAAGAGATTATATGGAAGAATAACATAAAAGAGGAATTGAATAGCAAGAGATTTAAGATTTTGTTTTGTATAGCTGGTATATTACACAATAAATTCTATTTGTATATCCAGAGTACTACACTGAGTGACAGAAAAAGAATATGTAGCTTGACATATACTTGAAAGGCAAGAAGTAAGATGTAACTTTGGAAATTTAGTGTTCTGATTACAGTGCATAGGAGCCTCATTTAATTCACTTTTTAATTAACATTTTGAAGTCTCTGCCCTTTATTTTTAGTGTGAGTGGTCAGCCTGCTTTAGAAGCTGAGCACCAACATTATTCTTTCCTCTATCCCTTTATATGTGTAAACTAAGAATTAGTTCTCTGTCCATTCTGCTGCATCTTTTGACTGATTCATAACTGATATAATTAAGCAATAATACATGGCAGAAAAGTATGTGTGGGTATCAATATCATACCGCAAATAATAGGATAAGATATTAAATTTTAACCACCCAAGAATTGCTGCAATTGTCCAGAGATAGGTTTGAATCTCCTGTGCTATTATTAAGAAGAGGATTCTAACAGGCATTGAAAAAATTAGGAAGCCTGGAAGGTTTGTGTCATGTGCTTTCACAACGGGTAGACACGGCTGGGTCAACACTTATGGGAGGCAATGGGTGGCCTGCTTTTCAGTTGTGCCCAACTTAGCCTCTAAGAAATCCCTGCTGAAATCCCCCACTTCCACCTTCTCTGAGAAGCTCGCTAGAAAGCCTCAAACTGAGCAGATGAGGCTGAAGGCATCCACAAAGTGGAGCACTGAACTCCGACCCCCTACCTCAGCCAGAGCATTAATGATGAGAAGGAGACAGTGCCACAGGACACAGCGCTTCAGTTAACCTCTCATTAAAGCTTCACCCCACTCTTCCCTCATTGTCCCCAGCAGCGGGTCTGCACAGTCATCGCTAGACAACACTAGGAATGCTGTGGGCACGGAGTCCTGGCTCACAGCCAAGGGACCACGAACTACTCACCCATGAATTATTTGCAACTGTGTAGAGAAAACTAGCTGCGGCCCGGGATCCAAACTGAAGATGGTGGGAGGCGTGTCAGTGCTGAACAGGAGCTCCACATGCACCTGTGGACTGCCAGGCTTGTATTTCTGTGGGCTATTGCCACATGGGAGGGAGGGTACGTCTGCTGCCCAGGGGTACCGGCGGTCCCCAAAGGCAGAGGGCAGGCAGGCTTGCGTGTGGAGAAACAGGGACATTCCTGCCTGTGATGGGTTGCCAGGCAATAACGTAACTTCATGAAAAGGAAATCAGGTTAGAAAATTTCCTTTTGGCCAACTCATGGTGACAGCAAGCCCAGAGTGATTTGGCTCACAAAAGGGAAGAGGTGGATGGGCAGGAGAGGCCTGGGGTGCGTGGCCTGACCTCTGCTATTTGTAGGAGAGCAGATACTGGTTTCATTCCATGAACTGCTTTCATTTTCAGAGCACAACCATTGAGCAACCCTAAAACATGCTACTGTACAAGTAACTACAAGAGAGCAGGCATTGGCCACAGATCATTTATTTTCTGACTAACTAAAACACAGCAACAGCAGAGAAGCACAGGCACCAAGTCTTCTCAGACCAAAATTTTACCACATTTATTCTCATATAAAACCCTTACTCTTCCCCTTTGCTTCAGTTTCTCCTAGAAGCAGCTCCTTTTCACAAATACCACCCTACTCCTAGTTTAGCATTACATCAGGTGTTTTATTGCCTTTTAAACGCATCTACTACTGTTTCTAAAGCCCAAATTATCCAAGGTCCTGAGATTCAAGGCCAATATGCATTGCCACTATTCAGAATAAGCACCAAAAAATGCCCTCTTCATTTATTTCCATGGTTGTGCTGTACAGGTGTGCAATGAAAAGGGACTCACCACCCCACCCAGCAGTCTTCAATGCACCTACAGCAGCTCTGACGCTTGCAACTTGAAAGCCTCATCTACTCACTGAGACAGTTGGATTTTCTTTTTTCCAAAAGAAAAATTTTGCACAGAAGATGGCATCTGTCAACACCAAGATAAAATATCCTGACAATGAGCCAGATTGTGCTCAGGCATTCATACCAGCCAGAAGAAAAGAAATGGGGAGGGAAAAACCTCAAGAAACCACTTAAGAGACATTCCTTTTCAGGATCGCATAGCCAAAGCAACCTATAGTAGTCACCACTGCAGAAATGTCTGCTGGAGGTATGAAAGCAGGCATGGGGGAGGGCTCTGACTTCTACTGAAATTTAAAAAATAAACAGAAAATACCCCTTAACCACTAAACACGAGAAGTACAATTTTCAGTGTAGGGGGGAAACATTGTATGTTCATTCAAATTTAGAAAGCAAAACTCTTTTTTCTCAAATACAATAGGAGTTGGCCAAATATACTTGAATGAGGACTACCAAGCTAATCATTTGCAACATGTGGACCAAAACCAGTCTAGCACAGATTGAAGGAAAACCTGAACAGCTGTAGGCAAGCTTAGGTTTGTTTCAGTTGAATCCTGAAAAAACACTCGCCATCCTTTCATATTACATATGAGTTAACACTATATATATGCCAAAATACATGCAGTGCATGATATTTTATATTTCATAATTTGGGTACAATTTATCCCAGCACATAAAGAAAAGCTAGTAAGGGAAAAGAAAGAAGTAAAAAAAGGCAGACCTTTTTGTTTTTGGTCCACCAACATTCTCAACAGGGTTAGCAGGAGAGAAAAAGGAAAAATTAGAGGAAAAGAAGAAAAGGAAGAAGCCTTAAAGAGGTGTCACAGTGTCTTCCCACTATTTTAGTACGGATGAAAACAGTTCTGCTTCCAGCAGTAGCACAGCCCTACCGATGAGCCATGGAGCTGCAAGTTAGCTGATTGCACTATACCAGCACCCAACAGAAGAGCAGATGTCATGTACAGTGTAAATAATTCAACAGTCACCAACTTACAGAAAACAGCAGGGATACAATCTCTAGCACAAGGACAGTGAAGTCAAGTTGAACTAGAAAAGGAACACCATGGGCTTCTGAAAGGGGATTATTCCTAACTGACTGGACACATTGGTCCTGAGAATCATAGCAGGCTGTCACCAGGCACACCAAAAGCTATAATATTTGTAGGTGTATTGCCCTTGGCAGGTACCATCAGTCAAGTAAACAACAACAGAGACAAAGAAACCACAAGTGACAGCATAGCCACTGGGCACATCCCCAACAGAACTCCTACTATGTCACCACATTTTGGGGCTCTGGGGTTTCCTTACTGTGGTACAGCAGCTGAACCTTCCTTTCAAGACTGTACTGTGAACAACACACACTGCTGGCTTAATGAAATGAGAATTGTGTGAACTGTGCTTCTGTCCGGCCCTATCCTCCTACCAGCTGAGTCAAGCTGCCATGCTCTTTGCTCTCACAGTGCTTCATAGGTCAGCTAAGGTCAGGCTAGCCATGCCTGCTCTGTTCTTAACGCAATCCAACCCACACAACAGCTACAGTGTATTTGTGACTAGACTCTTCACTATGCTTCTGGTGTCTTCATGTTGCTCTGATGGTGACCAGGAACCACCTCAGCTGCACATCTCTGCTGGAGCACTCCTTAAGGACAGGCGATTTCTCGTCCCAGTGCTACTCTACTGCCTCTCACCCCCTGCCTCTGTCCCCATCAGTGTCAATACAGTCTGTTCAAAACCACTGCCTCTCCACTCCTTTGTGTTGTTAGCACATTGTTGTCACTTCATTAATGCTGAAAGATTTTGTCCAAGTTTTCATAAACAAAAGCCAGACAAGAATTATATCCCTTATGTATCGAATAATAGAGAGCATAAAACGGCATCACTCATCTGACAACAGTGGAGAAGCATCAGATTATGCTAACAGAGAATGTGGTTCTTCATATGAAATTTTCTCATAACTGTAACACATCTCATCTGCCCATATTTTAGTAGGCATTGATTTGGATGCAATGAGAGCATTGCATCGTATAAACAGACAGCACTGTAATCTGCAGTCTCCTTACAGGTCAAATCCTAATTTTCCAGACACAGCAGAAGATTAATTTCACAGAAGTCAAAGAAATGTTCTTTCTGAGCACTTCTGTCTTACACGTTTTGGTTTTTCTTAGATGCTATTCAAACAGCCATTTCATCTACCCTAATATCTGTAATGCCTTTACAAAATGAAGAGGAGGGCTAGGAAAAGTGATTAAAATAGCCAAGTAAGAAGGCATTTAAAAGGAAACCTAGAAGTCATCAGGCAATGCACATTTGGAAAGACGGTATAAAATAGTTGCATTTTTGCTACCCAAGAGAGGGTCTCTTCCCACCCCTCTCAGATTCCCTTGACATGTAGCCTCTTCTGTTAGGTCCTATTTTCACAGCTCATCAAGCACCTTCCACTTTTCTTTGCTTTACCCCCGCTGGTGCAGTGCACACTGCAGCCCCACCTTACATCTGCCCTTCTCAGATTCGCCAGTGCCTGAGGCAGATGGAATAAAAAATTACCATGATTAGACTGCTTCCTGTTGAAATCATTAATGGGTTATTATTAAGCAAGGCATATTGGTTTGGTTTTTTTAATGACAACTTACTTCACCTTACTTAGTAGGAGAAAACATGCCCGTGATAGACACAAGAAATTGAAAGGGGGTGCAGAATGTGTGCAGTAACTGCTTCTTACACCTGGAGGCAGCAGGAAAAGTTTTGCACATAACAAATTTAGCATCCAGCACCATTAAAGTTCTTTCATCCTAGCTAACTGCAGTCAAAAGCAATGTACGGGCAGCTGCAGATGCTTCAAGTACAGGTTTCAGATAGAAAAGATAGCTATGAGGTGAAGTTGGGCAGACTCTGAAAACAACTTCTCCAAGAGTTATTGATAACTGAGCTCTTCTTGCAGCACTGTGGCTGTTTTTCTGCCTGAGAAATTGAAGGATTTTACCTTTGATCTCAAGCAGAGCTTAAAAAAATTCAATTCACAACCACTGTAACTTTTAAAATTTGTCTCCACCAGATAATCAGCTGTGCAGCTAGTATCATCAAATATTTTTCCATCTTATAAATAAACACTTACTGCGTCGCTATTGCAATACCTAATCTGATGATAGCCAAAGGGATTATAAAGAACTCAAAAGAAATCCATAATTTACTATAAAACCCTTTTTTTTTTTTAAATAATCCTTTAATACAAAGACAAAGGGAGCAAATAAACTGGGTCTTATCTGCTCTGCTTCTAGAAGCAAAGCATACCTTCAAGTCCTTGTTCCCCAGCCTGGATGAAGAGGCACTTCCCCAGAGCACCCACTGCATCCCCAGTCCATGTAGAAGAAATTTTCCCATGGATCATCCATGATGAGATGAATGAGATGTGTGCAGACAAGAAAAACAGATGTGGGTAATCTTCTTTAGAACATTCTCTGTCTTGAGAAAATAGATTTTAAACTATATATTACAGCCCAGAGAAATAACACTTTTAAAGCGATATTCACTTTGGGCTCCAATTCTTACTCTCGTCAGAAAAGAAGGAAGGCCATGTACATCAGGGTGGACCAAAAATGAATTTGCAGGAACAGAGTGAAAAGGTCAGAAATGTTTAGTAGCTTGGTAGATAAAGAAGTATTTTGAAAACTAAGAGACATGTGGACAAGTCTCATCATGGAGAGCAAAGAATTTATTAAATGTCTAAAATAAAACTATCTAGCAGATTATTCCAATAGAGTTAATGTACTGTTTTGTGACACATGAAGCTAAATTTTTGACAAACTTATTATTCCTTCCTTCTTCAGTGCTAGGCATCTCTGATTCGCATGCTTAAGAATCCTGAGACTTCAGACCCAGAATCAATGGAATTTGAAGGTTTCATCCAGTAACTTCAAGTTGTACATGTGTGCTAATACACAGGAAAGTAAAATTAATAAGGATGTGGTTGATTTTCCATGCCACTAGGAGGAGACTCTGACTCTCACTTCTTTAGGGCAAAATCCAAGAGTTTCCAGTACTTACATAAGAGGATTTTCTCGACCTATTGTCATTAATGAGAGATCATTTAGAAACTGAAGGTTTCTAGGGTTAATGCTGCTTAGGCCACTACAATGGAAGGATTATCATTGACTTCAGTAAGAGCAAAAATAAGTCTTCCATTGATAAAAATGTATTTATTCTACAGTAAATTTTTTATTTCAAATTTCTATGTTTATCTAGAACATTCACATACATTTTATATATGAAAAACCTTCCAACAACAAAACAGTCCTCAGTATTAATAAGGTATGACCTGTACTTTACAATGAAAATGCAACACAGACATGTGAACATGTATGCATGCACATTTTTGCTGCTCAAAATGAGCACACAAGGTCCCCACACAAATAAGCACATTGTGACACCCATCAGGATTACATCAACTTACAAGAACCAAAACATCAAATGGAAATAGACTTTCACTTGTACTAAAAGTGACTCATCAAGTTTCTTATTTGCATCACTGTCGTTTTTGGTGTCTCCTTGGTCGAGAGTGCTGACCCAGGACTGCTCATTGCCATTTTAGATGCTGATTTTGTTTACTGTATGTGAAAAAAAGAGTGGAATGTGGCATTGCACTGCCTTGTGTGGCCAGACTCAGGCCAGACTGTGCCATGCCTGTTTGGCACCCAGTGCATTTCAGTTCAAGGAGGGATAGAGATAAGCACGTGCTGTTGCTGTGACCATGATTCTGGGTACCTGGACGTTTATCCCGTCAGTTAAAACACCTACAACTTCTTTGGCTCACCAGCAGCTCCTGTCACCAGCAACACTGACAATGCCCACTCTTCTCTGTACATGCCTGAGGCAGATCATCCCTTTATTTTTTTTAACCCTGCACCAGAATCTTGCATTTGGATGACTAAGTGCTCGTGAGCAAAAGACAACAGCAGCTCGTGGTGTTTCGAGCTGCCCTAAAACTTGAGGCTCCCTGCTCCACTCAGGAGAAGAGAGCAGGAGAGGAACAGATATGCTCCCAGCTCCAGAGATACCCCAAAAGTCAGCCTGCAATCCTTACTCAGTGACACACAGCTCAGCTGGGGGGGCTGCTGGACATCTGTAATTCTGCCCACTGTGCACTAGATGCCACTGCACTGATTATTTTTAGCAGCCAAAGAGCCACTGCCTTTTCTCTGGCAGACACACTCTACCTATTAGGAGGCTACTGATTACCACTAGCTTGGAAGTTCAACACACTTAGTCTAGCGAAACTCCCAGCAGTCAGGACAGAGCTACCTTTGCTTTGCAGGTGGAAAACTGGGGTTCCCAGAGAGAATCTCTTTCCCCTGCCCCAGGCAATGACATGAAGTGACAGAGAATAACCTGCCCATGCCCACTCCTAGCTACTGCAAAAATTACCCCTGTTCTATCCAAAACCAGACCAAGAATCTAAACACAAATATTAGAAGGTGATCCCAAGCCTGCATGTCCATATGGATTCATACATGGTAATTTCCATGCCCTTGCTGGGCTACAGAATGTGAAGAAACCCAAGTACAATAAACCAGAGACCTGCTGGAGGGAGCTATTGAAGCTTATGCTGCTATTTCTTCTGGTTGATTGATACTGGCTTTCTGGTCCTAACTGAGTTGTTAGAAGCTGAGCCAGGTTTGAAATAGCACAGAAGTGCTTGCAGCATTTTCTGATGCTTGCTCTGTGCTTGAAATGCTGATTGAGAAAAAGGTGGGGGGCTATTCTGTTTGGCCTGGGCTCCAAATAATTTCCATGCCTAGAATGCATTACAACCAGTAAGCAAAGGTTTACACAAAGCTTACCAGTTGGCCTTCGTAGCAATTTTTTCAAGTGTGGCTGATGTGCTGTTGCCAGCACTTGGATAAGACACATTGACTAAAAGCATTGCTGTGCAGTAAAACACGGAGTAAAACTTCTGTAGGAGCTGGTTACACTACAAAAGACACTGAATCATGTCAGATATTTAGAGCAGCACTGGTATACTGCCATTGGTAATCTTGGATTTAATGGATTTTGAGCTCTGGAATGCAAGATGAGAGTGATTTGTGTTTGGAATTGTGAATTCTACAAGAGGGCTCAAAGCAATGACCCACTAAATGTGTCACTCTGGTTTTGGGTGGTAAAATTCATAATTTGGATGCTCGTGTTAGAGATACTGTTGAAATATAGGAAAAACCTCATTGTTCTAGTAACTACTCTCTCTCGCTCTGTTTCATTTAAGAATATTTGCCTACAGGCTTTCCCAGTTTTCTTTGCCTCCTTTCTTCTACAGAGTTACAAAATACTACATGCATTCCTGCGGGCTGCTTTGTATTTTTCTCCATAATTCCCTGTTCCAGCAGCAAGGGCTGCTTATGGCCTGAATGTCAGATGGGTGTGCACACAGTTTACCTACAAGCAAAGAGCAAGAAAGAGCTTTCATGGAGTGACACTTGCATGCATAAGCTTACTACGTGGGGGAGTTTGTATAAATCTCATTTACAGAATTATTTACCTGGCAGCAAGTGGTAGCTGGTAAACCTGTGACAGCAATGCTTTTCATCAGCTATGCAACAAATGCTAATTCATAAAATAAACAACTATCACCCAAGTAAAAGCTTTAATAATCATCATAGAAAAATACCAATTACACAGTAGTTATTCCAGAGTGCAAATGTAAATCTTGTTGTGATAATGTGGGAGTTTTGGCCCCTTACTACAAGGAAGACACTGAGAGTGCCCAAAATAGGGCAACAAGGCTAGTGAGGAGTCTGGAGCATTGGTCTTAGAAGCAGCTGAGGGAGCACGGGTTGTTTTAGCCTGAAGAAAAGGAGAACTTTATCACTCTGCACAGCTGCTTGAAAGGAGATTCAACTTGCAACACGGAAGGTTTAGATTGGCTATTACGAAATATTTCTTCACGGAAAGAGTTGTCAAGCATTGGAAAAGGCTGCTGAAGGAAGTGTACCTCCCTGAAGATATTTTAAAAACTGGCAGGTGTGGAACTTGGGGACATGGTTTAGTGGTGGACTTGGTGGTGCTGACTTAAAGTTGGACTCAGTGGTCTATATAAAGGTCTTTTCCAACCTAAATAATTCTGTGATTCTATATAGCAACTTCTATAGGAAGTTGTTGCACAGCCCCGGCCAGTGTGAGCTGAAAGTGACAACTCAGTGGTCCAGCAGCTGCCCCTGGCGTGGCTCTTCTCACTGCTGGGCTGGATGCATGCATGTCCTGACACTGCCAGCTTGGCTCCAGCACATGACTGCTGGCTCCAGTGGGCTCAGGAGGGAAGGTGGAAGTTCAGGAGGCCCCATGGGAAGAAGCTACGTGCAGGGTCTGTGGGGAAATGCAGTGGTGGGAGTGACTGATTACACCACACTGCAGAACGATGGGCATTGTAAGGAGGGGCCACGGGACCCAGTCCAATTAGGCGAGGCTTATTCACCCACCTGCAGTACAGTCCTAGGTCTTGTGGCTGCCCAGGTCTAGGCTAACATGGATGGCTGTGTTACACTATCCCTCAGCCTTTGGAAACCTCTGGGACCAACCTTCTTTCCACTATGGGGACATGCCCAGTGGCTGCCCAAGAGAGGGTAAACTTTAAAATTCACACAGCAAAGAAAATCAAGACTTTTCAGCTGTTGAGCAGAAATAAAAAAGAACAAAAACAGAACTGCAGATTACCATGGCCATAAAAGTATGTCTTAAAAACTCAGTGTTTGGACAAGAAGCAGCTGACTTGGGCACTTACCACTGCTGAATCTTTTTTACCATAGCTCAAAGTTTTGCAGATCTTGTGGTTAATTGATTTAGAACTGGAGGAAGACCTCAGTTTAGACTTTGGTTGTTTCCTATTTCATACAGCTTAGCCTAGAGATGAAACCTGCTTCTGTTAGAGTCCTTAATTTCATTTGCTCAGCTCCTGCAAGACAGTAAAATGTGCCATAGAAACAGAATTTGCAAATGAACTCACTTGGCAGAGCAAATATAAAAAAGCCTTGCAGGTGTGCAAATGCTCACAGCTGAGGCTGGACTGCTGCTGTATTTCTTGGCACTGAGGTAACACACAGCCGTGTTTTCTGGCCTGTCTCCAAACCAAGAGTTTATATTTTCTTGGGAGGGGGAAGTAGAAGGCAGAGTTTAACATCTGTAAAGCTGTGCCCCCTTCAGCCAGGGCTCACCCACTCTTGCTGCAGGAGATGCCCTCAAAATGCCAGTGTCACCCTGTCACCACAGCTGTAAACAGCTGTTTCCAGTGAGGTACATGACAGGTTATTAATTAGATGTTGCACAAACTTTAGCAGGTGGTGAACATGCTCCACCATTGACTCTGCCAGGCATAGGAAAAGGGGATTCACAAGGTTTGTTATATCCTTTCTGAGAAGGTTCCTGTAAAAGTCCAATGTGTCAGGTGGGAGGGAGAGTGTGGAGGAAGGCATTTGGGATTGCTGTGTGGCATCTGTGAGAAGCTGCTGCATATGGGTCAGACAGTGTCCTCTCAGGAAATCTGTAGAGGAGGAACAACTGATATCCCTCCATGATCTGTTTATCCCTTCTCAGAAGCAAATGAAAATAAGACAGAGAGATCGGGTACTGCAGAGGTTCCCAACACTTCAGCTGCTTTGTGGAGCCACTAGCAGTTACAGTAGCCCTTCTTTATCCCAGACCATACAGCTGCTTTGACATTGGAAAGCAGGGAAAAAGGGGCTGAGTGGGGAGGTAGGGTTGTGGGGTGTGTCACAATCTGAGGACACTATCTTCTGCTGCCTTTCTCCCTCTTAAAAACCTTGAATGAAGCAGATTTTCTAGGAAATCTCTCCTGATGTCTCTTCTTGCTCATCACCAGAAAGTTTTACTGTTGAAAGAACATGGAGATGTGCCCAGAGGCAAGAGGATGGCTGGCTGAGAGACCTGTGGAGGTGGTTCCTGGGAAGATGTCTAGGGGTTTGAGCAGGCAGTAGGAGGTTAAGAAACTGAGAATGGCTGTGGGAGCCTCTGTGCAGTGTGGAATCCGTTTGCCATTAGCTGGTTACGTTGCCGGTGCCACTACTGTGACCATTATGCTCCATCTGCTCCACCCTGCCTCCTGGTTGCTCTCCTGTCTGTACCTGGCTTCAGCAGTGGCAGAGGGAGAGAAGGGGAAATCTGCTCACTGGGACTTCAGTCTGGTGGTGAGTGCAGGTGACTCCATGCACTGTCAGCCTTGCATACCCAACCCATGGCAAAATCATGCTGTAGTCTCTGTGAGCAAGCACAAGTGTGGCTCTGAAGAAAAGCAAAGTCCTCTCAGATGAGACATCTGTGGTGGCCGGATCACAGGGCAATGTAATGCTACTTTGCAAAAACACTTCTGAAAAAGAGACAAATTTTCTAAGCTACAGCCTGCAATGCTCACAGCTTCAACAAGACTTTTGAGGTACTGCAAGAACATTTTTGACAATTCCATCACTCACTGTAATTTCATTTGCTGATTGATCCATTTAGAGCCTAGAATTACTTCTCTAAGGACTGTAAGCTGTACTGTGGTCTTCTCTTTTTTAATATCCCTATAGATATCTCCTGGTTTTTTTTTCCTGTCATCATTTAAGTGAACACACCTGAAGAACAAGCCTTCTAGGCTGCTGACCATGAAGAGGGCTTTTGCATAACCATTTCACTTAGGAAAGACAAGAACTGACATAAAAAATAAAACAAAACAAAACAACAACAACAAACCCAAACAAAACAAACCAAAAAAAGACCCGCCATACCAAATAGAAAACCTGACATCTGATGACATCAGTGAAATCCAGCTGAGAGTTTTAAAAATCCTAGATGTCATCTATCAGTGCTCTCTTGAACTCAGGGCAATGTAGACATGCATTATTAAAATGTGCCAGTTTTATTCACATAGGCCGAAAGTGAACTAGAAGTCATCTTTCCAAATAAGACTTCTATAGAAGTACATTCAGTCAGACAAAAAAAAAAAAGCTACATCAAAATTATATACATTATAGGGCAATTTCACTTCTGCCCTGTGAAATGCAACACAACTCTTTTCTTCTGGCTAAGTATGTTGTGTAAAGAAATGCTTCTCTGTATGTAGGCCCCAGTTCACCACAATATGCTAGTACATAACTGAAAAGATTATATTACATTAGAAAATCTCCTAATTAGAGTTCAGAAGCTTCATGCAACCCAGCAAAAGAACAAATGAATATGTGTTATAAATGTACATGCACACATACAAACACGTATTAGTCGGTTTGCCTGCCAATGCTCTTTGCACACCTAATTACAGCATTAGTCATCTTAACGTTTTCATTACTCTTTCTAATGCATACTAGGCTGCAGTCATCTAAGTCATGCAGCTCCTATAAGAAAAATGTGTTTTATGGGACCACTGTCTCCAGTGTACAGTTTAATAATGTTAAAAAGATATCAACATAAAACTAATGACTAAATTTTTCATGAAGGGAGCATTACATTTCCACCTAATTGTGGTTTAAGGAGTTATTTCTCTATTATTACTATAGTGCTGAAACTAATGTTCAGTAGCCCATTGTATGATCCAGTGGAGAATCCGAATGATTCTTGGTGCTAATGACAAATATCCTTAGAGAATAAATATCTTCTGGACACTGTGCCAGTTCTAATCTGACTGGTTGTATTTCAGCTAGTGTGATGAAATCTTTTCTGGTGGTGTTTGAAAAAAAAAATCAAAAAATTATTACCTAAGACTTCAGTTACTTTTCTGTGCCAAAGGAAATATTTTCAGGCTCTGTAACTTCACGTCACTGCAAAGTGGACTCTTCCTAACTGGTGCTGGACTTCAATGTCAACATACCTGGCATCAAAAATCTAGCACATTTACCCTCATGCAACTGCACAAGCAGTCAAGAGCAGTGTGCTGCCATGAACCATGGCTGGCTTCGCTGCAGTTCTCCCTTCTACTAAAGGGCAGAGCAGTCTGTTCTCAGCACAATACAGAAAAGCCAGAATGATCTACGGAAGAAAACAGTGTTTGGATTCTTCTGAAACGCACACGGCAATTGTTTGACATCTCTTTTGCGTTTAATCTAATGAATTTGAAGGTATTTCAAACATCCACATTACCTACGTTCTGTCATGCATAATCCAACAATGAATACTTGCTATATGAAGGGAGAAAACATTTTGCTTTTCTTTCTCTTGCCTCCCATTCACTTCCATAAAGTGCAGGAAGAGCTGACCCAACAGTCTGAAGAAACAAGTGTTGCATCTCTCAAGAAGAGGCACAGCTTGGAGAGCATGTGCACAACCTCCCCCACACAGTCAGACCAGGATGCTTCTGCTCCAGAGGAATGCAGATGTCCCCTTTTCACCTCCTCATCCTTTCCCAGGAAACCGGTTTCCAACCTCCTTAGCCACTGCAGTTTCAGTTCCTCCACACATTCTTACCTATGTCTTATTTTTACTGCTCATTCCTGTACGTCTAAAATCTACCTTTCCCCGCCTCCACTGCTCACATAGCATATGCTCCCATTTATGCCTCTTTGCAAATGTGATTTCTGTGACCTTCTGCCTTTCTAATTCCCACATCTTACCTACATAATTCATAAAAATAGATTTTCTTCATAGACATCTTACTTGCCTTTTGCTTTGCTCACATTACCTCCTCGTTCTTCACCGGTCACATTCCTCATCTTAAAATACTCTTCCTAAAATATTAAATACATCTTCTAAACACTCACTTTTCCACCAAGGCTTTTTTTGCTCCCTGCCACACAGAGAGGGGTGCTGTCTTACAGCTTTGTTCTGCATGTTTGCCCCACTGCAATCAGTGTCTTTGGTGTTGTACAAGCTACTTTAAGCCACTATCTGTTTTCTCCTAGAACTGTTCAACCTCCACCTTCCCTAATGACTGCAAAGTCCCAGGTGATTAGCAGATCAATCATCCTATTCTAGCTTTTCCAGATCTAGCACAAGAAAAAAATTGCAAAATAGAGCTATTCTTACATATGAATTTGCAAAGATTTACCACCTAGTTTACCATGTACAAAGCCTGTGATTTCCCACTTATATTTGTAAACAGCCCAAATGTTTTTCAGGAAAATACAACAAACATTTCCTCCATATTTACATTGTGTATGATGACTTAAAGATGCTTTTGAACAGAGTGACACCTCCCACTCTTTTTGTTAAATATTTGCTTTTATGTGACTCATTTTAGTTCATCACATTTCTCCGCATTGATATTTACACTTTTTCCATCACTATCTTAATCACAATAATTTATTTCAAAGGTTTGGCCCAACTTAACATTGTCTGTGATCCATTCTTGCAAGGATACAGAAAGCTTTCACTCAGTGATTGCACAGGAAGGTGGTAGAGTCACTGTCCCTGGGTGTTTAGGAAAAGACTGGATGTGGCACTTAGTGCCAGGATCTGGTTGACAAGGTGGTGTTAGGTCATAGGTTCGACTCTATGATCTCAAGGGTCTTTCCAACCCAGTTAATTCTGTGGTGACTCAGTGATTTTTTTTCCAAATGGGTAGAACTGTACCCATTAATAGCTACCCATTCACAGAAGGGTTTATGTACTTGGGTCATTAGGAACCAAATAGAATGTTTTTAACTGAATAAAATGAACTGATTTATTTTATCCAAGTTTCAGAGTTACCACCAGTGCCCTTAAATTGGCAAAGAGATACACATCATAATCATGCTCTGGAAAAGCTGACACAAGGAGCAAAAAAAATCTTTTCCCTCCAATATAAGTTGAACTCTTTCCACTGCCTTGACTGTACTGGGCTGGACTGTACAGCTCCCTGGACGCTGAAGAAAGAAGGTGTTGATCATGCCTGACATGTACAGTTTGAAACCTGAGAAGGGGAACAGGCAGTGACATTTTACTGAGTGTACAGTCCCATTCAATAAATGGACTGAAGTCTTGCTTCTGTTTTTCACTTTTCAAAATTAACATTTTTTTTTTATATCACAATCCCCAAGGCACTGGAGAAATTAGCCATTGTTCATTTTTTAAAATCGTATTACAAAAACAAATAAAAATATTTTTGTGGCCAATTCAGGATGTTGCAGCCAGACTGTAAAACAAATAGTGCCCTGAGCTATTCCTTTGTCTAACAGATCATTTGCTTTGTGTAGGATGCTTCATCACAGCAGAGAGCATGTGGCCCAGATCCCCTTTAATTCTTCTTGACTAAGCCCAAATACGGCCCTTGCTCTGTGACAGAGCCACAGGAAGTAGAAATCATTGCAGAACACAAGTGATAATGATCTAGCAGCTTAGTTAGTGGTAGAGATGTGAAACTGCAACCCACTCTCCAAATGTCCCTCTGCCTCTTGCCATAAGCATGCATTCCTGTAATAAAACCAATTTTAAGTCCCATCAGAATACTTGGAAAGGTGGCAAAAGCTTGTAAACCATGCAAGAGACTGCCCACAAACCTTATGGGGTCCACAGGACAAACAGCGACTGTAAGGTCATAGTTAAAATATCAGAAAGGAATAAGGACAAGGATTTCTTCTGTAAATCAGACATACACACTGCCAGCCTGGTCTGAGTTCTGACCTCAGGGTCAGGTTTTTCAGAGTGGTCTAGGACCACAACACAGTTCTTCCACTGAGACAAAATAACAAACTCTACAGTGATCAATGTTCCCACGCTACCTACTGCAATGTTACTTAAATGCTGAGGACTTAAGGACTTAAGTAAAGTGGAATAAAAAGCCTCTGGACCGCTGACAGACATGTGCCCATGGATGCTGGAAACAGCTTAGCCATGGACCTTAAATCAAGCAAAATAAGAAAACAAAATATTAATGAAAAACAGACATGACATCTCTTCTGCACCTCTTCTATCCATGGGGAACTGAAAGATGTTAAAGGGTGTTTATTGACAGTATGAAGCAGCTCTGAATTTAAAAATAGATTTTTTTTTTTTTTAGATTCCCCCAAACATTAAACTTTCAAGAGTTCCACTTATATTCAGGATATTACAGAAAATTCAAAACATTTCCTACATTTCCCACCACTCCTTGCCGATATTTCCCATCCAGTCCTCAGAGCCATGCAATAGGAAACCAGCACAGGCATATCCCCCTGACAGACTAAAAAAATATTTTCTGACAAATCAGTTAGCAACAGCCCTAGTGAGACTAGTTTTTCACCATCTTATACCATACAATCTCTACTCCTAGAAGTTCAGATAACAACTGCAAATTTTCTTTGCCACATATCCTAGCCTGCTTCCACCAACAATTCCTGTCTGATCCGAAAAGGTACCACAATTAATCAGAACGAAAGCATATCAGGCCAGCTGACAGCAAGGCAAGAAGAAAGAGTAATGTCCCAACCACGAAATAACACAGCAACAAATTTTATGTATGGTTTAATTTGTTAAAGTCCCTTTTCTTGCTGACATTTAGACCTTTTTCTCTAGCTTAATTTCTTATTACATGAGAATATGTCTTGAAATTTCAAGGTCAAGTGCAGTGCCATCAATGCATATTCCTTGTGCTGGGTTCAACTTGCAAGACCTCTCTACTGACAAAATACAATTACATCAATACAGGTTATTCCCTTTTTTGTATGCTAAAGTACATAACCCATTCTTTTAGTGGTGTAGCTGAAGTCACACAAAGGCACAAAAAGATTTTAATTGTATCCATATTATATATCACTGCCATGAACTAAATTCTGTAATCACAATTTAAAAGAATAAATTCCAACTTTTTTGTTTTTAAACCAGAACTGTTTACATAGTTAGACAAAACCTCTCAAAGCAGTTAAATATATGGGAAAGAACTGGATTATTAGCTTGAAAAAAATACTTCCAAAAAAACCTGTTGTTTACTGGTACTTCTCTTCCATAGTTATTAGAAAGATGGGAAAGGGAGGAGCGGGGTGGACAATGTGTCTAGATGTGGTTGGTTTCCTACGCTGCACAGCCAAGTAAAAAATGAGCTTCAGAGAAGTGACCTGGAAGAAACTCACCCTTAGGCTTCCTGTTTCTAAGCGCCAAATAACACCAAATTTCCTGTCAGGGGTAAAGTCTGCTGGGCTCTGACAGAGTTTTGCTCAAAGGCCAAGTGTCTGACTCCCCAGGAAGGACCATCACCTCCTCTGCACCTGCATCCACACACACACACACACGACCAGCAAGGACCAGTGCTCCCAGCACCTCTCCAGTGCAGCCCCACAGCCAGACCCCACTAAGAACACAGGCCTTACATTTGTAAAACACATATCCTGATGTGATGCTAGGGCACTTACAAGGTACCAAACATAACTTGCCATCCCGGGGAAGTTTTTCTGAAGTTTTCCTTTTCTGCAAATAATGTCTTTGAGATCTTATTTGTTCATGTCTTCATGCTGAAGTAATTTTCCTGTAGAACTGTGCCTGTTCACTCCTTGGTGATTTCTTTTTTAAAATCTCAAGTTAATTGACAGCCAATTAACTGAAGCTATTTAAAAAAACAAGTCAGAACTCTCCCCAAACATTTGTAATGGACTGCAAATATTTGTAGTCTGGCTTAATCTGATCCCTAAGGTAAACTAGAAACGTTTGTAGTATACTTTTTAAGATTGCTGTAATTCGTGGTTGACAGACAGGTTTTCACTTTCTGGAGAAGCTCAGCATTGAGTTGGTTTGCCCTTTGGCTTTTTAAACCGTGGGGTTTTTTTGTAAAAACACCAGAAACATCTTCTGAAGTTCCAGCTCTGGGCCTACTCCTACACAGCTTCCTCTGAATAAATTCTTCATTTAAAAAGTTCTGGCATTTAACTATAATAGATCCCATAACTACCCAAAGATAATTCTGAGGATCTGAAATTCTAAAATAAAAAAAATAGCATTGTGCACCTGAGTAGTGTGAGATGCAGAGAACAATTTTAGGATTGCCCATAAACCAGAATACATTATGTATATAAACAATCACAGAAGGATTCTGTAATTTGTATTACTTGATTATATGCAACCTGTAGTAACTGATTTTGAACCCACATCCCAGTGCTTTCTACCATTTATTAATGTCAAAGCATTCATATATGCAATCTCTTGTTTCACCAGCAATTATACTCAGTCTACATGTATGTTTACGTACTTGATTGGAGAGAGGCATTGTGTATGCTGCCTCTCTATCAAGTTTTTCTCAAGTTGCAAACTAGAAGTGCAAGAAATTCTTTCTCCATCCTCACATGAACAGACCATTTTGTCAAGAAAGTAAATCTAAAATGGATTCATACCAATTTTTGTTTTCTTTTTTTAATCAGAAGTCTCTCTCTACAACTCTACCTAATGTATAAAGTAGCTTTTTTCAAGCTGAAAAACACAACTGACTTCTTGAACACAGTAAATGGACAGGTGAATAATCAGAGTTAACTGTGACTTCCCTATGTGGGTGGGATCTATCTTGTCTTTATAATATCTAAACGTAGTAATTTAAAACTTCAGTAGCTAAAGATTGCTGCTCAAGTGCTTTCTCTGTATATAGACACACATGCATATCCCCATCCCTATAAGGTAGTTGATGAGATGGATCAGGAAGCAAACAGAGAAGACTTTCAGAGAACAGACATTCACTCATCTTTGCATATGATTGTTTCCCTGAATCTCAAGACTGTGATGCACACTTTGATTAAATGAGGATTATTTCCAGTGACTTCCAAGGTAGTAATAAAGAAATCTCTATGTTTACACTGAAGTTCACCAAAATGCAGCTATATTTAATACACTGTTTAGGTTTTTTTAAGCTGATGAAGTAATAGAAACACATAACACTAAGAATAGTATATATAAGAATAGTTAGACCAATTTGCCTAATGGGTATAATCTAAGCATCTGCACTCCCAAATGTTTTGGTTTTAAATTTCCTACTAATTCTAGCCTTATGCTCTTACACAGAATGATCAGGGAATATATTTAAAACTATTAGTAAAATACCCATTTCAAGCCCAATTAGTCTTCCCAACAAGAGATTATACATTTTCCCCTCACATTTCAGTTACTGTAGTCACCTGACAATTAAATCATACAAACTCCTCAGGGCTGTTTAAGATTTACATTCACATGTATCTTACAAATGTGTTGCCCATTTTAGCCAATAATGTATAGGAATGACTTTACAGAGTCTGGAATATTTTCTTGCTGTCCCATCTGATTGCAACAACCCATAACCAAACTTCCCACTTTCTAACAATCCAGGCTTTCTGTTAGCAAAGCCCTTAGAGTTCCATAAAAAACAGCCCCAAGAGCTTAAGAACACTGGTGGAATGTGCTTTCCACAAACTAAAAGATAAACAGAGAAACCAGAAGCCACAGCTGATGATAAATATCTGCCTCTTGTGATGAAATAAGTGCTTGCTGTATTGCCTGTGACCTTTAGGAGAACTGTAGAGAGAATCTCAGAGGTGGGTGGTTGGAAGATACAGGCAGACTAAGGTGTTTAACACCTGCTGCACAGGGGCTTTTTAATCCTACAATACATCCTGGAAGATTTAGGCTATGTGTTTTGGGACCGTGGCTTTGATGAAGCTGATGCTGTGATAGTCTTTGGAGTTTTCAGGATAACACCCACAAGGTTGACAAGATCCCAGAATTCATAATCAAGTTCTTCCCTGTTGGAAGCAGAGACAATAATGACAGCAGTAGCTCTACCAACATGCACTCACACCTATTGTAGCAGCCCTGGGGTCCTGTGACTTCTCCTTACACTATTAATGCAACAAAGCTTTTTTTGGCTCTGCAGAAAAGGTCATCAGAACTCGTGGCAGAGAAGTTTGCTTCAAGCTACTCCAGTATCTGGAAAGACCACAGCAGTCTCAGTTGTGAGTTGTAAAGACAATACAGACGTGCCATTTTTTAAAAGTGAGAACATCTGGAGATGTCCAATAGAATTATGTTTCTCCTGGTGATGAAGCATAAGGTTAAGTGGCACAGCTTAACAGCCAATGTGAGCAAATCGTGCAGCCTGTCAAAACTGTGCATCCAATTGAACAATAGATAATGGGTGGGGAAGGGCTTCTTAAATACCATTGTGAAGCAAGTGAGATATAAAAGGCGTATTTAAGAAGCTATTCTTTGTGCAACCCCCAAATGCTCTTCTCCCAGAANTCCCCCCCCCCCCAGAAGTGAACCTCAGCTGCTGGGTGATGTCAGGAGAGGCTCTCCTATTGACTCCCAATTGTGGGTGCCACCCCAGCAGCAAGCACACAAGCAAGGAAATGCCATCCACCCAGAATAAGCCACCAATACAGAGAAAACAGCAAGCAGGAAAATGAAGGAGCAGCAGACCCACAACAGCTTTGTCAGGAAGGAGATGTGTGACAGTAGCTGTAGATGAGCAATTCCTATTCCTAAATCAGGGTGAAATGAAAATCCGTTTTTGTGAACTCAGGAAGAGGAAACCCAAAAGAAAATAACTCAAGGAAATCTGTAACAAATTTTGAGTGCACAAGTGCGCATGAGCTCATGATTCAAACAAACCAAACTCACTAAAAAAGAGGCAGTTCATGAAAACATAAACACGACTCCAATGAAAAAAAACAGGTTGCACAATCCATTACCCTAAAAAAATAAACAGAAGGGCTGTCAGCACGTCTAGGATATTAGCAGCTTCCCTTCATTAACTCTAATTGCTGTGTATTAGTGATTCCAGGTGATGCACAGATAATGGAGCCTCCAGTCAGGCTGGAGCAGAGGTGGATTCCAGGCACCTACTTAAACTCCCCTCTGATCATTGATAACAGCAGCCTTACCCCGTACAAGCCAGGTCAAACCATACTGGTGGCAAATAAATATGATTTCAGTGTGTTCTTTTAATTTTAAGATGCAAACATCCTTCACTAATGCTTGGCCAGTGGAGCAACTGGAGATGTTTTCATAGCTGCTGGTTGATGGTTCACAAATTGATCAGATGAGTAGGTGAGACAACCCTCCCTTCTGAGTTTGCAAGTATGGGGTATGTTTGTAGTCTTTGCACACTCATGTACAGGCTAATTTAATTAATAAATTAACCTCTGAAATAGTTTTAATGAATTTAGGTTAAAATATTTATCAAGGATCAACCCACACTAATGAACAACATACAACAAAGAACTGCTTGTCTTAACTTTTGATTCTGCTCCTTTGTGCATCTGGAGAGTATTAGTTCAGGAAATTATTCCAGCACATGGTTAAGTCCCTCTGAAGTAAAAAGAATATAAGCGTAAGCTTAAAGCTAAGTGGATATTTATGTAGCTTTCCTAGACAAGGGAGTGCAATTAGGGCCACAATCTTTAGCTGTATATTATGATCCTATATTCCTCCAGTGTTATGACATTTCTTAAAGGCCGCTGAGAATCTGTATCACATGCACTCTTTCACTGGAGTCAAGCATAACCCAGGAAAATAATCTCATTTCACACTAAATTTTACTTGCAGGTCCTTCTCTAAATTAATCAAAATTAAAGTGTCAGTGCAGGTTGGCTGCACCCAGAGCCCGTTTTGGCTCATACCCCCTGAATTATCACAGCTTTACAGAGAGGATTCTGAAACCTAACTGGCAGCCCCTCTGATCTGGGAAATTCTGCTGTCAAAAGACCTGTGGATACCCCATTCCCAAAAGAAATGTCAACTGGATCCACACTGCAACACCTTGTGTAGTACCAGTGCTTCTTCCCAGAGACTGTCAATGCCTGCAAACATTTTTCTGTAATCTACCCTTTTTTCACACTAGTTTTTGATCACTGCTACCTCACCAATGGCACATATCTCTTCTGGCCTCTGTTTTAGAAAGCTGATTTCCATTCTCTTTCACTCCAACCTCTTAATATCTCAGAATCAATGATCTTGCTCAGAACAACAGTATCCTGCAAGACCTGTATTCACGTATATATGTATACATACACACATATATAACACTACCCCCCCCCCAAAAAAAAATCACACAAGAACCAAAAGATGCCACTCAAATGGATCAGTGCTATTCTTGTATCTGCCTTTTGCACAGCAAGATGATTAATTTCTATTTGTGGAATCAAAGCAACTGGCTGCTTAACAAAAAACTCAGCACATTCAGGGAAGAAGAAACGGTACAAGTAAGTCCTTGAACTTGGCTTGTTGCTGAGACCAGCCAAGAGGAATGGTGGGATGTTTCTAGGTCTACCCAGTGGTCACCAAGATACGTTCCACTGTTATTGAGATGGGAGGCAGCAGGATTCCCAAGCATGGTATGGCTTTCAGACCAGCAGGAACAGGGATGCTTTCCCAGGATGGCATACTGACCACTGGTGGCTTCTCAGGAAAAGACGCCTTTCTTGAGCATCTGACCTAATCTTTACTTCTTTGGTTGAAGCTATTTAAAGACCAAAGAAAACAAAGAGAGATGAGAAAAGAGCATGCCCTGCCACCATTCATCTTACTCAGGTGCTACTATCAGGCTTAACTAACAAGTATCATCAGCTCCTAACATTAACTTCTGTATCTTCCAGCAAGAGCTTTTAGCTGCTCATAAAATGGAGGCAGAGCACAGGTTACTTGTAAAGAATCCCTCCCTCAGGCACCCCCTCTTCTCACCTCCAGGCAGGTCTTGGACCAGACCCAAGAGCAGGACTAGTTTGGGGCTGCTCTTTTATGCCGCAGTCATGCATGAATAGGGGCCAGATACAAAGGCAGCACTGTATCAGCTTTGTTGGGGAGGTTGTAGCCTCGCTTTCCTCCCCAAGTCATCCTCCCGAGGCAGGCAGCTCACGTAGGAACACCGTGTTACGGATGGAGTATTTTTAAAGTTCCAAAAATAATTCCTGTGAAGAGTGAGAAATTGTGTTTGAATCCCGACAGAGTAACAGACAGGCTGAAGCTGGATAGAGGACATGTAGATCAGAGACACAGCAGTCACGACAATGCTACTGAATATCAGAGGACCTAGACAAGGCAGAATATCTGCAGTCTGGGGGAGAAAGAGATGCTTTTTTTTTTTTTTTTTTCTTATTTCCTACACAAGGCTAAAAAAGAGAAAAAAAATAGCAGAGGAGTCTTGATAATCACAGGTTTCTGAGTTGTATCTGCACTGAAGGCACACCAAACAAGTGCTAACTTTTTTGATGAAGTCTTCAAAGCCTGCTTATAAAGAGGCTTGAGAACAGAGAACACTGCTATTAAATAAAAGGCAATCAAGCCTATCAGAGAGGCATTTCATACAAACATCCCAAAAGGCATCTACTCAAAACTTAAGAGATTACTTTGGAAAATATTTGAAAACCATGATTCATGCTTGAACAGTTAAATTAGAGAGCTGCAGACCATGCTCTAAAGAGCTGCTAGGCTTAGATCTCCACTGCTGTCTGAAAAGTTGGTTGCAGGTTTAGTAACATTGACAGCAACTTTCTGCGAATTGCACGTTCTGGAGTTCATCCTCCTATTATATTTTCATTGCAGTGAAATTGAATTAAAACTGATCAAACAACAGCTGAGGATTACAGAATATTTTAAGAGGATGTTCTTTCACTTGGAGCTAAAATGAAACATTGCCAAGGGCTGGCAGGAAAACAACAAAGAAGGAACATGATTAAAAAGGAAAGCACTATTAGAAAGACAAATGGCACATTCTGTACATCAGCTATTAAGATATTTACAGACCTTATAAAAATAATGCACTGAGCTACCGAAATGGTGGTTTTGGGCAGGCATATGAGATTACAAAAAGGCACTAGGGCTGTTAAAGTGGGAAAACCCTTCTGCTCTAGGCAAGGAAGGTAAGAAGAAGGCTTTGTAAGATGCACTGCTGCCAATCCATCAGGGCAGAGAAAGAAGCCATCCCAAACAGCAGCTCTCACCAAGATGTCAGGGGCAACACGTCTTCACACTTCACTCCCCCTCTTAATTCTCACTGGCATGACCCATATGCCGAGTCCCCATCTATGCTAAACATGCAACATCCTGTTTCCCCTGCACTGGGTGGGAAGTGAAAAAAAAGCAAGAGGTGGTCCAAAGGGCTAGAAACCTCTCTCACAGCAAAAAGTAACAAGCAGAAGCAGCCTGTTTTACTTCCCTGCTTTTTTGAAGGGCTGTGAAAATTAAAAAATGTATTAAAAAGAATATAGGATTTTTCATTAATCCTTTAAAAAAGTTCATTAACACCTTGACTAACAGCTCTGCTCATGGTATTTCTTTGGGGGTGACAAATTCTAACAGCATTAAAGTATGATTTGACCTTGTCTTTTTTTCTGTTTGTTGGTACATTTAAACATGAAAATCAGGGTGCCATTTGGGTCAGGCTGTAGGCCTGGTAGAAAATCGTGGAACTAGGCTTTCAGGATAAAATTTTGCTGAGTGCACCCCAAGTGTTTCTAATGGGATGTACAAGTGGCAGCACTAACCTGCCCCTGAGGGGGATGCCCAGGCAGGCAGTGCCACCCCAGCAACCAGCTGGGATGGATGGCAGAGAGCAGAGCTGGAAATCGCTGCACCACCACAATCCAGCACGGCTGTACTGTAGCCAACATCTCATCACTTATTAAGATAAAGAAAACCTATTTAGCTGACATTTGCTTTGTGTGCCATTAAGCCAGACTCTGCCTTTGCCCACACTTGCCCAGTTGGCACGTATGTTAATGCACAAAGGAGTACAGACAGGCACCCACACTGCAGCAGCCTTTCCTGGGGTTTCAAAAAGGAGCTGGACTTGGCACCACCACCCCCAGGTCCTGCTTTATTCCAACTGTAAATGGCTTTTGCAGTGTGCCCAACTGGCATGTCCTTTAAAGTTGCAACAGGGGGTGAGATGGGGGATGTTCGCTTTCCTAACTGAATTAATCGGTTCTGAAGAAGCCAAATTGGCAATTCAGAGAGCCAGACTTGTGTTAAACTGCAGCCTGGACAAGGGAAGTGGGCGGAAAGCAGCCTTTCCCACACCTTCTCCCAGCACCATTGGATGCCAGGCAGAGGCATGAGGCCAGCCAGGGTGAACGCTGCTCCTGCCAGCCCATGTGGCAGCTCAGCACTACGCAGGATGACACTTTCTGTCACAGATACAGCTGTCCTGGAACAACCAGGCTGCTGTCACCTACTCACTCACCACCAGACCTATAACAGCTGCCTAATAACTACCCTCGTTGCTCATTACTGCGTTAAACCAGGAATTCAGAGGAGGAGGACAGATTGAATTACTACCTCCCTGAACTAGACTGCCTTCAACTAATATTGTTAAAGCCTTATGTGAAATAATACAGGATGAATTGTGAACCTCTTTATTGGTTTCTGGGTAGACAGCTTTAAATGCTAATCATAGCGAATTAGATTACTTAACTTCATTTGCCTCTGCCAATGGGCCATGTGACAGGGTAACTTTGGAAGAAAGTGCTCTTGGAGGCTGTGGCTCTTATACTTTACACCAGGGCAATGTTAATCACCAGAAAATGTAATTACCTCATTGTTGCTATACTCATCTGTATGAAATCAAATGAACTCCAGCAACAGGAAGACATGAAACATGCAACTTCTTGAATATTTATCTCTTCTATTTAATCTCCTCTGAACACTGAAATCTTGGTTAGTAGGTAAAGCTCACTGCAGAAGAGGAACATGTTTATAATCAAACTAATATTTAATACATTTATTAAAAAGTCTACCACGCATCTCCACATGGCAGAGAAATATCCAGGTGAACATTTGTTGTCGCCATCTCAAAATTTCAAAAGGTCCTTGCTAAGAACAAGGAGTTCCAGCATGGAACTCCTCTCCAGAAGACTTCTCACACTCCACATTATTGCACAAAACATTTTTCACATCTCCATTCTACATCTGGACAAGCTGAGGCAGAGACAGGAAATCCCTTCTCTGTAGCTTTTGATAGAAAGGCTACGAGGCTCTGGGCTGAGGTCTCTCATGAGATCCTGGGCCTTGTTTTTCTTGCACCTTTCTTCCACATAACACTGCTTGCTTTCTGCTGATCAACACCACGTTCAAACCCTGAAGGCTACTGTCACTGGACAGCTGTGCCTGTCAGTTGCTTTTATCTCTTCTACACTAGTGGGGCTGTCATTTGACCTACAACAGTGCAGCTGAAGCACCACCAACACCATTCTGCATCAACATGATTATGAAAATGTTTCTGAAAAATTACTCTGTTGAAGTCAAGAATGGGAGTCATGCACAGATCATTGGCCAAAAAATGTAATTTGAAAACACTATGTGACTGGCCACTGAAATTCATCACTCAATTTCCATCTCTGGCAACTGCCTGCTCAGGAAGACTTCTTTCCATTGACGCCTGGCACACTGACTGCATCAGTTACAACAGCACAACTTATTATTCACATGGCAGGGGGGTTCAGTCTGTCCTTCTTTGCCAGAGCCATCAGCAGCTCCCCAAGAGTGCCTGCTTTCTCTCTTTACTTTTTGGTTGGTTGGTTGGTTTGGGTTTTTGTTTACCATGATCATTTGTTCCCACTGCTCCCTTTTTCCAAATGTGGTGTTTTTCACATAGTGGTTTTTCATTCAGCTGTCTGCTCAACTTCGCCCATATACTGCTGAGCGTGGCTCCAGCTGGGCTTGATCATTCATTCTGTCTGCCCTGTGTCCATCACAATCACTCTCACCTTCACTGTAATCTCATAATAGACCCTCTACAGCCTCGCCTCTGTTAAACAACTGCCCACAATGTGAAACATCGAGGCCTCGAGCTCTGCAGATGGGATTAGCACCTGCCCCTTCCCACACCAGCACCAGGATTTGTGATGCTCTGACTCCATCAGTTTAAGAAAGTGATGTAGAACCCTCCTGCTCCTTTCTCCTAACCCATCCAAATCTAGCATCTAATAACAACTCTACATTACACAGCAGCCAGGAAACGAAGTGCACACATCCAGGTAATTCAAGATAGAGACAACTTCTGCTGAAAACAAGAATCATTGAATCCAGAGGAAGCAACATCCTCCATTGGCACAGCCTGGGACTGTCACCAGTTATTGCACAGCAGTAGGGCTCTGTCACAGCCTGAAAGTGATGGCCTTGCAGCTCTGAAAAGGAATATATATATAGATACATAGATGTGTGTGTGTGCATATATTTGTGCGTACATATATATATATGTATAATCTCTAGCTTTCCCTTTCAGCCATTTTAGGAGAGCATGGAATTTCACAATATCTTTAGTGTGGAGAGAAACAGGAAAAATGTTGAAGAGTTGTTACTCTGTGGTATCTTACTAGCCAAGAAATAGTGAAAGAACCTCTTTCTGATAATATGTCACCACGAGGCACTTTTAATCAAGAGCAAACTGACTAAAATGTTCAGCCTGGATTAAAAAAATACACTTTTTCCTTAAATACGCAATCAATCAAAGTGACACAATTACCTGGCCTGAATTAAAACACTTGGTGATTTGTACCTCAAATGCAGACAACTCCAGAAATACAATTATCCTGTTAATATTCAGAACTAAAGCAAAATGCTTCTGAACACTTAATAAATCTTCAGATGGAAAATTTAACACTCAGTAACATGTTATATTGGTTTTGCTCCCAGATGTATAAGTACCAATTTGTCTCTTCAAAAAGAGAGGCAAGACTGACAGCACTTCTTAATTGAGTCAGCAGCTTTGCCAAAACACTCCACACCACTTCTTAACACAGGGTGAGGGCAGAGAGGGGGAACCTTCTTCAAGCAGAAACAGCTGTGCCAGGTCAACTCTGAATGGACAGCCTGCACTGTAAAGGCCCAGGAGAAATCCCAAGGTCATCAGAATCTGCTGAGGACAGAGCAAAGACTTGAAGATCTGGTGCTAGCCCCTTGGCTTATTTCTCAGTGATACTATCAAGCTGCAGAAGGGAGTTTCACACATTAAGGTAATAATGAGATATGTGCTAATTGTTTAAAATGTGGTACATAGCTTTTTCTTCTCCACTATTTCTTCCTGTTATGAGTTATAAAATACAATAGTAACTGTTAGAAATAGTTGTAATTAGGGTAAAAAGACACATGGTTGCTTTCACCACTGAATTAACCAAATGCTCTCTCTCTGTCAACTAGAAATGAAAACAGGATCATGCAGAGTACTAATCAGCATTAATAGAGAGATTAACTGTACTTTAATCACTAAGCTCAATATAAATGTTAACTTCAGTTACATGCCATGAACCATACATCACTGTCACAGGAAAACAGCCAGTTTGCAAGCTGCAGATTAGAAGATAATGAACCAAATATTATTGTGATCAAATACAGCCCTCAGCCAGAACACAGCAACTTTAGATCATCAATGGGATTTTAGCTGAGAGCTTTTGAGCAAGTTCCTTTCCAAATTTCATGAAGTGATTTGGGTTGAAAAAGCCTTTAGAGATATCCAGTTCCAATCCCCCTACCGTAGGCAGGGACAGCTTGCTCTACACCAGCTTGCTTAAAGCCTCACCCAACCCGGGTTTGAACACTTCCAGGGATGGGGCATCCATCCCAGCTGCTCTGGGCAACCTGTTTAATTTGTAAATTAAAATTGTAACACTTGTTTGTAGCAGCAATCACAAGATGTCTACACTTCTACAGCAAGACTGTACTCCTGAAGGAATAACAACCCCAAACGACAAGATATCACAGTGAATTTGTCACATTTCAAAATGCTCTTTGGAGTGAAATCTTAGCAGGAAGGGCTTTGTTCACTGGGGAGTACTCGTCCATCATGTTCTGCCTCTAATGAGTACACACAAATTCTCAAGTGGTGGCAGGCAGGCAAACCAGAAGGGAAAGTAGAGCATAACACACCTGTACATTACATTTGTACCAAACCATTTCTGAGTAAAAGCCAAAACCTCATTTCAACACCTGCCAGTTCTAGGAAGTGACAAAGGGGGTAAGAGTCTTCGCTGCAGACGAAATTGAATCAAGTCCATGCATCAGTCCCAGGGAGCTGGGGGCAGATATCTGCTTCAGCCTGAAGGGATCAAACAAGACACTAGGCTACTTTCACACAGCAGCAATGCTGTGACTTGATTTACATCATGATGCTGCAGCTGAGAGGAAAAAATGTCTCAGTACTAGGATATAAGTCAAACCTAGTAAGTGGTAAAGAGATTTACAAAATGTCAAGCATTTGAAAAATAACCATGTTGACAGCAAGGATGCAGGGAAGGGGAATCCTGGACTATTTGAAATCTTTTTCTCTGAGTGTACAGAAATTCTAAATATCTGATAATATGATGAACATATCTTCCTTTGGAAGGATAAGAGGTCATGCACTATGCAGCACAAAGTTTCATTGGACAATCTTAGTTATTTTACACACTAAAATATGACTTTGGATTAGAGTTCAGCTCTGTAATTAGTAATTTAGCTGAGCTGTAGAAAGAACATGATCTTACAGGGCTTAGATAGCAGCTTTAGAGCCGGGGCAAAGTCTTCTCACACTAAGAATTTTTGGTGTGTTAAAATAACATTTAGCATGTAAAGAGCTAAACTGATAACCTTTGCAAAGATATGTTGTAATCCAGTGCTTTTGCACACATATACTTACATAAAGTAATAATCCTCTCCATATCTAATCCAGAATTATAGTAATGCAATCTTTTAATTAATGGCTCTAGGATAAAAGAAATGCTTGGCACATAGAAATGAAAAAAATAGTAGCTACCAAAGTCATTCAGGTGCTAAATAAATTTAAAAGAAAACCCCAAACAAACAGGAGATAAAAAGAGAGAACCAGGGCTAAGCATAGGAGGGAAAGGTGATGGTGTGCATCCTTGTGCTAACATACCTTACAATCATAGAATGGTTTGGATTGGAATAGACCTTAAAGATTATCTAATCCTAACCCTGTGTCATGGGCAGGGACACTTTTCACTAGACAAGGCTGCTCAAAGCCCCGTCCAGCCTGGCCTTGAACGCTCCCAGGGATGGGGCACCCATAGCTCCTCTGGGAAACCTTTTCCAGTGCCTCACAGTCAAGAATTCATTTTTAGTATCTAATATAAATCTGCCTTCTTTCAGTTTAAAGCCATTACCCCTTGTCCTATTTCTACCTGCCCTTGTCAAAAGTCCCTCTCCAACTCTCTTGCAGCCCCCATTAGGTACTGAATGGTGCTATAAGGTCCCACCAGAGCCTTCTCTTTTCCGGTCTAGACAACCCCAACTCTCTCAGCCTGCCTGCACAGGACAGGTGTTCCAGTCCTCCGATCATGGCTCTCCTCTGGACTCCAGCAAGTCCACATCCTTCTTTATGTTACAGGCCCCCGAGCTGGTTGCAGTACCCCAGGTGGTTCCCACAAGAGCAGAAGAGAGAGGCTGAATCACCTCCCTTGACCTGCTGGCCATGTTTCCCTTGATGCATTCCCTTGACCCCTTCTCCAAAGACTCAGAAAGCACAGAAAAGGCTGTCTAATAAAAAGCCAGTAAAAAGGCTACAGATCTTGGAAAACACCTCATTGTGAAAGTGTAATTGGTTTAGTATAAAAAAAAAACCCTGATTACACTCTATAAATGCTCTTATAAAAAGAGACTATTCCCTGGCAACTTATTCTTTAATTAAGTTGAGAAAATGCAGAGAAAAGCCAGATAAATTGATCCTAGCTGCTGAGGCAAACAGCTGAGGAAGATGCCACATTTTCCATCTGTGCTCTTTTCAAGGCAAAGCTGGGTACCCTTCAGGAAGGCATGCCCAACTCCAAATCAAATTTGTGGTATCACAAAGAGAAAACTCAGCAAACTTGTCTGTTATGAGTTTACATCTCATGCTCATCAGCACGACTTTATAAGTTGAGCACCTCTTCATCTGAACAGACAGCACAGGAGAGCCTCCCTGAAGACTGGCAGCAGAGACGACTCCTTGGCTCTCACACTTCTCATCACCAAAAGCACAGAGAGGCCAAGAGAGAGTTAAATGATTTAATCAGAATAAGAGAAACCAACCAGAAAACAGCAGCTTTATAACTTTTCAAAGGCTTTTAACAAGAAAATTTCATTTTCTAGTAGCTGTGGTACATACTCTTTTAGGGTAAAAAGAGAAAGGCCAACAGTTCAGAACACAAATTCCTTGTAACTGACCAAGAATGTCTAAATTCCACTCTTGGACAGATTCACAGATTCAAAATTGATCTCAGATACAGGCATCATTCACATTTTCTGTATTTTTTTTTTTTCTTTAATGGGTATAGATTATCAAAACTAGTCACAGTATGGAAAACATTTCCATTTAACTTTTTAAAAACATTAAATCAAATGTCACTCTAAACACCTGAACACTTTTATTCAAAATTGCTCAGAATTTTTCTTTACAGTCCTCCTCTTACAATTATTTGACCTTTTTTTAAAACTACAACTATTATTAATAATTCAAATAATCTCTATGGATAAGGAAGACACTGGAAGTTTTAGATTTCAGGCAAGGTAGTTGTTGTTCTGCATCAAAGATATTATAGTCTTACTGCTGGTCTAATTGCCTTCACTCCTTTCTGTTCTGCTCTCTGCCATAACAGCTCTATGCTTCATTGACCTTCCCTTATTTTCATAAACTGTACCAGCCATTTACCTTTATTTGCTCCTCTATTGCTACATTAAAACAATTCAAGAAGATTAACTATCAAAGCACAGGCTGCCTTTGCTATTTTGACCTCATCTTATCATGGTTTTCCAGCTGCTTGATAGCATTATTTTCTTTTTCTTTTTCAGTTTAATCAGTTTGCCAGATACTGAGACAGGGCACACCAGTTTATAATACCCTGGATCACCTTCAGTGCCTATGAAAAATACAAACACCAGTGTGGTTCTCGCCAGTGGTCCAATACACATTGTTTTAATCAAAAATAACACAATTTCATTAGTCAGCAGGAACGTTCCCCAAAGTGTATTTTGCCAAACGTGGTGCAGAGGCCAGGCTGCTGCTGTTCCATGTGTCTGTAGCAAACAGCACATCCATAGTTAGAGCAACAGTGCAGAAGGACAGCACGAAGAAACCAAGGCTGGTCCTGACAGAGCACCCAAAAGAGGAGCTAGAGCACTGGAAACAAAGCCTGGGCAGGCACCTGCCTGTGGTTGACTGCACTGTGCTGTGCACAAGCCCTCGGGGGACAGCTGGGGTGATGCTGCTCTGTGTGGTCCAGAGAGTTAAAGGAATTGTTGCTGTCGTGTTTCATAATGTACTTTTCTTTAGAACCGAGCAAGGAGTATGAGCCACACATAACTATGCAGGAGTCTTCGGACAGTGGTGCTGCCACACAGATCACAGAAACTTTAGTGTCTTATCAAAACATTGGCAGAAAAGTCCTATACTGCTTGTCATTTTTAGAAGCTTCTAAAAATAAGCCGTGGGTATTGACGAGTTGGAGATCTACAGAAAGAAGGGCTGCCTGTCAGTCACGACTGAGCCCACCAGACACCACACCATGGCATCTGCTCAGCCGCACCTGCAAAAGGCAACGTGGTGAACCCGTCTGAGCAATTAATACTTGCTAAGTTTGTAAGAGCTTGTCAAGAAAGTTAAAGGCATCTGCAAAAACAAAAAAAGCTACTACACTTTTCAACAGTCAAAAAAAAAAAAAAAAAATACAGGTAAAGCATGGCAGGTTAAACTAAACATTTATCCAAAGCCATTTTCTTTTCTAGTCTGGTGAGAGAACAAAATATAATTCTGTAGCTGACTTTAAATACTTTTTTTTTCCAGTTGAGTAAGCCAATGCACAAAAAATTAAATTATTCATAGAGTATTATTTTTAAAAATTTGTGTGTGTGACAACCTTGCCATGTTTCAAGTCTCTAGCTCAGACCCTAGAATTACAAGACATTTTAATAACTTGGAAATATTTTTTTTCTAAATCTGTTGTAATTTATAGTTGAATGGCTTCTGTAGAAGTCAAGCAAGCAGATATGACTCTCTGAAGAACTTCTTATCCCCACATTTAGCTCCCACTGACAGAGGCAGAGTCAGATGGGAAAACTTCAGCCCACTTGGTCAGAAGTTACAGCCTAGCAGAGAAAATCAACTTCAAATTGACACTATTAGGGAATAGCAATGACAATTATGATGAACAGTGAGATATTCCACAAACCCACAATGTGCCCCAATGCATTCAGCAGCTGTAAGGGATCCCTAACATGACATACCTGTCACACAGTATTTCTGCAGCCATTAGAGACTGGCATACTAGACAATCATCCAAAGATTATTATAAGGCTATGCAAAAAATATTTCTGAAAGCAGCTCTTCTTAAGGTTATCAAGTTAATAATTCTTTCATTCCAAAAATCCCAAAGAATCTAAATCAACAGACAAACATTCTTTCAGGGCACATTCACAGATGGAAGCTATAGAGGCTAGGCAAACAAGAATTAACAAATTAATACGGTTAATTAAAACTTCTCATTTACTTTCTATTCTTAACTTTTAAAGATGGTCCAATTTATTCTTCCTTCACTTGTTCTTTTGGAAGACTCCAGAGTAAAATGTTGATCTCTAAGAGATGCGTCATACCAGGTTTGTTAACACTGTTCTTCATTAAGCCTGCGTAATGCCTGACTGATTTTAGCAGTGTGATGTGTACAACTAAATATGCAACAGCTCAGTAAAATCAAATGATGAACAAATGCACATTTACACTGTCAGGTGTCTAATATGTAAATGTGTTTATTAACTGGACTCCATAATCTGCTAATAGTGTGCCGTCATTAATGATGCAACCACTGGGAAAAAAAATAGGCCTACAAGTCCATTAGGTAATAGTCTGCAAAATAATTAGCTGCTTCACAGCATTTCAAATTAATGCATTCAAACTCTTTTAAAACTTTCCAAACAAGAAAAAACAAACTAACATACAACCCCACTCCCCCCAAAAAAACCCAAAAAAACCACCCACCCAAACAAAACCCAAACCTGAATCTCTGTGTGCCTAAGAGTATATATTTGCTACAGCTTTATTTAATTGAAGCAATGAAGTGAGATATATTCATTCCATTAGAAAAATGTACCAAATATCTTCCTTACCAATGACTTTAGGTGACTGAAAAGTCTCATTTTGAAAAGCATGGTTTTTCAGACACATTTTTAAACAATCACTGTGGACCATTAGTAAACTACATGTGTAAAGTGGTGCCACAGCAGCTATACAGACCTGGGAAGAACTGGTGACAAAATGTTCAGCTGGGCTGATTTGAGTTTACCATTTACACATCAATGTAAAGTTATCTATATCAGTCACAGGAGTACAGGCTATGCCTATAAGCCTGTTTAGATGCCTGCCTGCCATGGAAAACCCTCCTTTCTGTACTGCCTGACTATAAGAAAATAAAACCTCACTACACATCCACAACAAAGCAAGGCAGAGAGTAGATATTGACCTTAATTGTCAAAAAAAATGGCATTAGCAAGGAGAGTGAAAAGGTCGCCGGGGCATTATACCCTCTCCTTGTGGCTCTCCTTATCAATCTCATGGAAATACGGTATGAACAAGTTCAGGATGTACATTTTCTTCAAGGCAGCATCTGGAAAAGTGACGTAATTTTCTCTTTGTAATTACAGCATCTGCACTGCAGACTGATAAAAGTTACAACATCAAGAGTGGAACTACAGCGAACCTTGTGATTTATATTCTCATCTGAGTACCAGAAACTGCATAAACATGTAATTATTTGTCTGCATTGGAGAAACACATGTCAGGAGGCAGGAGTGGAGAAAAGAATGGGTCTTTGGGACAGAAGTACACATCAACCATGAGATCATTTCTCCTACTAAGGGACAAACAAATTTCCTGATGGATTTGAGTGGTAATACATCGAACATTTAAAAAAATAAAAATCAGAATCTCCATCCCACAACTTGGATTTACCCTCTGTGGCTTATGCTAACATCTCAGAAGACTGTACTTTGAAAATCTCCTTTGCCACTGCTTATACAAAAAATACTATAAAGATGTTGTGTTCAGGAGATAGGTAAAGTTATTTATTCTCATAACTTGTTTTTACTGCAAATGTTCTTGTTCTTTGCAGAGAACACTTGGCATGCTTTTTGTAGGGTTCAAGCTAATTTCTTGTACACGTTAAGAATCTGCTCCAAGGCAAGAATGCATTCAGGTGGGCTGTATGGGAAAGATGACAAAAGTCTCATGATACTGCAGACTGTTTCAAATATTAGGTTTTAAAGCAGTAGTGTACTCCTGGCACTCTTTTATTGTGAGCTGGGAAAGTACCAGTATTCATCAAGACACAGCAGGAGTCAGTTTCTAAAGCCAGGTACCTGACATTTAATCTGCCAATAAAATGCTGCTGGTGCAGCGTTTAGGGCAGCCAGGCTAGCTGATACAGAGCCCTTTTCATCCTCTGCTGTCTGTAATTACTGCATTCCTGTTGGGAGCAAGCAGAGCAGCCCCTGTCCCGCACGTGCAGCAGTGCAAATAGCACGGGGTAAATTTAGCTAAGAAAATGGAGTTTAAAAGGAATCACCTACATCAGAAAATAGATTATTGCTACTGATCAACAAACATCACACCTACATAAGGGCAACTCTTCATGGCCAGTAATTTAAATCCTTAGCAAAGCAGTTGCTTAATAGCACCTGCCAGCGGACACAGAAAACAGAACGAGAAGGCAGAAAACAGAGTCTGGCTATGCTCCAAATGTGGTGTATGAGGAGGGTTCTGGCTCTGCTTCCTGAGATGACCACTGCACACCTCCTCCTGTTTTCTGCAGTGTACAAGGCTGGCTGCAGACGTGAGCTTCACTGAGCCAAGAGAGAGAGCAAGAGACTTAAAGATGAATGCACAGAATATAGCTAAAAAGGGAAAAAACTAAAGATACAAAATTCAAGAATTTTGTCAATCTTTTACAGTCCCACCCTCTAAACACAAGATAGACAGAATTAGTGTACTGCAGCCAAGAGAAACCTAGTGTAGAATAACCATATATGTCTAACTAATTTTAGTATTTTTTGGACCACTGAATACAGGAGCTTTCAAGGACATAATGAAATGACAGCATTCAACTTATCCAATGTTACTGCTCTTTGCAAGAAGGACCCAAAAATCTGTTTTGAACTATGCAGTGAAACATGAGTCATTTGAGATTTTAACATGAGAGCTCAAGGAAATTTGGATAAACTAGTCTAAAGCACTACAGGGCAGGCATAACCTTGTATAGTGGGCAGGAATCTGTGGCACAAAAACATGTGAAATGTGCCAGTAGTGAAATTCTGGTAAACTAAAAGATCTAGTTGATCAGCAACCTAAAAAGTGTCTGTTGATTCTCTTGTGAATCCTTTTAATAGAATAAAATGAAAACTCATCATCCTATGCCCAGGCAAGGTGCCCCCATCCACAAGGCTCGCTAAGGCCATCTTCCATATTCTTTCCTATCACCCTAAAGCAAGTTTGAACTCTTGGGTCAGTAAGGCATTATGAGTTTCAGTCTTGAAAGATGTCGTAGAAGAGCTGCAGTATTACCCCCAGTCCTGAGAAAATTAGTTTACTAATTAACCTTTTTTACAGTCTCTCAAATTCTTGTTTAGTCCAAAGAGCCAGATGTATTGAGCTCCTGGGACCTAATGCAGTTTGGCAGTCTGCAGAGAGCTGAAGGCAGACTCCAGTGGAGGTGGAGACATGAAAATATCATCTACCATTTTTCATGAACACATGTGTCACAACTTCACCAATTTTGAATTCAAGGAAGACTGAGTAGTAGGAGAGGAAAAACATGACCAAGAAGCAAGTCAGGCAAACAAACAAATGAATATTTTAAACCTTACAGAGAACGTGTGCTCAAGTATCCTGACATCACATAAAAATTCTTTCTTCAATGCCCTCGTATCACTTTCATGAAAATTTGCCCTGCCTATTAGTTACCATCCTGAGTAACAACCTTAGCAGCAATCCCTGTGTAGGCTTTCCATCAAAGCACTACACTCAAGTATTTTTTCCTCCAGTTGACAAGATGAGTGACAAGAACAGTAGCAAGGCTGTGCATGTATCAGTAATTTGATTCCTGAGGAGCCAGCAATCCATCAGACAACTCTTTGGCTTAGTCCCCCTCCAAAAAGCTGCATAATCTATTTCTGTGACACCTCATGCTGAACAGCTTAGCACAGGTTCCAGCATAGCACCAGTTGTCTTTGCCAACTTCCATCACGCTTGGCATTTTATGGATGCTCCTCTGAAAGTAATCAGTCAAAAAAATGTGATAAATAGGTAAGGAATCTCAATACAGCAATCAGGGCCCAAAAAATTCATGTAAGTTGTACTTGTGGCCTTCAGGAAGATGTAGCTTCTCAAAAAAAGTTATTTTAAGTGTGTAGCCAGCGGGAGTCAGGGGATTACAAGGTCATGCAGAATCTGCCACCAGCAGAATACACGCTCTTATGCAAAGAAAAATTGATGCTGCCTTAGAATGCAATATATGAAAAAAACTACTTGGTAATGGATGGGCCCTGAGAATGAGAAGGCAGAGCGAGAAATTTTTTGCCTGGAGGAGGCCAAAACTGGAAATGCTCTGTTGCTTTGAAAGAGAATGACAAATCTCACACCAAGGACGAGCGCCATCACCTGCTCTAGTGCTCTGCTGTTCTTAACAAGAAAACTAATTCTGCACTAGGTCCACTGACAAAAAGAATACCTTGCAAAGACATTATTCAAGTCTTTTACATGCTTATTTACTTCTAGCTAGTCTACAGGAAACACCATTATGAAGATGATAAATAAAAAAAAAATTCAGAACTTAGCAAGGAGCAACATCGTGAGTTGGATACCAATCCTGTGCAACCTTAACAGTGGATACTTTCTGTTCAAGCATTTCGCTGTGGAAACTTGACATTTTCTTGATAAAGGAAAGATTTTTATTGGACTTTCCTTTAATTCCTTTATGATAGTAATGGAAATATACACTATATATAACATTAAATAAGTGTTTTGAGAAAGTCTTAGTAGAATCAGAATCTTGATTTCAACTTTTTTTTTAAAATCACTATACTACTTCCCCTAATTCCAAGCAAAAAGAACATTTTATATACAAGTAGTCAAGAGGATGCTTCTAAGTTGTCATTGGAGTTCCTCCATCACAATCCATCAGTTTTAGCAGATAATCTCTATTTCCATCACAGCTTCCCTGCAGCTTGGCTGATTTTTTCAGGCATGTGACAGAGACCTCATTTATGCACACTTTTATATAAAGTGATATCTGTGTACCAATTTAAAGCTTGAGGAACAGAAGTGTCCTATAACTTAACAGGTAACAGTCTCACCATCTATGTCCACCCAGATGAACGGGGTAATTCAAAATTATCTCTCAGACATGGTATGAGGACATAAGTTTTCTGTTCCAACTGATCTATTGCTAATTTTTGTCTCTTTCAATTTCATCAGAGTGACTGGAATAAAAATGCAAATCAGGCTTTCACTATTACCTTCAGTAGGCATGGCACTTACAAAGCAATTTCCATTAGGGGCTCCTAATCATGTACTGATAATTTCAAAAATAAATCCATTTCAGGTTTAGATTTTCCATGGTCCATTTCTTCTCAACCCTGTATGCCTTATTTGAAAATCTGGAGAGATAAACTGTACAGTTAAGAGGGCGGAGGTTTTTTCAAACCTTTAATACTTGCTAAATAAACAATAACCATATTCTCAAGCTATCAATTTTCTAAAGTCTGATGCTTGAGGCTTTCTCCTCAAAAATCAAAGCTGTTAATCTTGCTAACAGTCATGTGACTGAATGAGGAGCAGGAAGCATCCAGACACATTCCCCTCTCCCTGTGCCCTGGGGCTTGCATTGCCTCCACACACTATTGTCAGCACCTGCCCTACAACAGTGTCATGGATCCAGCTTCTGGCCCCACCCTGGAAAAAGACAAATAACTGCATCAAAGACCAGCAACTGCACATTCAAAGAGTTGAAACAGTCAAATCACCTGACAGGATCTGATTAGTGCCAATTTCATCCCTAAAGTCAGTTGATTAAAAAGAAGTAAAGTCATATGCTAATCCTTTTTCCAATATTCTACTTATCAAGTACAGAACTGACAACACTGAGTTTGGGGTTTTTTTACTGATTAGGAGTTAAATAGAAAAGAAAGTATTCATTGACTCCCATCAATAGTCAGAAATGACAGTAAACTTTTAAACAACTGTTTCACTACTGATAATAATTCAGCCTTAGTATGCATATTTAGTATTTTTAGTCTTGCTTTTCTCATTAACAATACATCTTAACATTGTAAAATGTGTGTACATTTTACACAATTTAAAAATATGTAAAATGAGACAATGTTAACACTGTTGCTGGACTCTTATTTTCTGGTGTTTAATGATCTGTCCTTTTGCCTCAGTGTTGTATTTACAGTTTAATATCAGTACTGCTTTGAGCCTGAGCATGTCCAGCTCCAGTATCTGTTCCTTGTAGAAACAGCCTATTTCTGGTCATTGACTGATGCTAGGCATTCCTGAGCCTTTAGAGTGAATGCTCAGCCATCAACACAATATGGCTTCAGCCTGGATTGTGAAGAAATTTATGCATCTAAATTTAAATTTAAATGCATGTCTTCTTGTACTGGCACATTCTCATATAGGTAAACATACACAAGATCAAGACCAAGGGCAGGAAACCTCTCTTTTGAGGAAAATCAAGAGCTGACACCAGCATTAACTACTTTTGTTAAGATTTTTTTCCAGTAAATGACAAAGTAAGCAACGTTTTCACAAAATCCTTAACAGAGCCATGTGGGAACCAATATATATTTGAAATATTATTTGCTTTTTATTTCCAATATATTTATGAAATTGATTTAAGAATACAGTTGAAAACTGAGCGTTTGAAAACATGCCACAGCAATAGTTTGCAATCAAAAGTGTATGTCAGGCATTAAATGAGGGTTATACAAAGCAGATGCATCAATTTTAGAAGAAATGTATTGATAAAGGAGTACACAGCAGTATTAGGACAGCATGAAATGTAGAATATAAACTACGTTTCTAAGATTGCACAAGAAAAAAAAAAGAAAATCTACTGCATATAAGCGGCTAATGAAAAGAACAAGATCAAGCCTATTTCAGATAATGGATTCAATTTTTTTGTCATCTGGTTCCCGGCCTACAGAAGATGTGTCGTTTTATTTCAAAGCCTGAAAATCTTTTCATGGAAAGGATTCTTCTGGGAGGTATTGAAAAACACCTGGAAGACAAAACAGTCATTGGTCACAGCCAGCACAATTTCATGAGGGGAAGTCCTGCTTGTCAAACCTAATTTCCCTCTATGACAGCTAACCCACCTAGCTGATCAAGGAGACATCGCTGATGTAACCTTTTTGGACTTCAGTAAAGCTCTCCATACTGTCTCCCACAGGATCCTTCTGGACAAAATGTCAGGCACACAGTTAGATAAATACATCAAGCCATGGGTGAGCAACTGGCTCATCAGTCAGGCACAAGAGGTTATAGGGAATGGGGTGACATCAGACTGGTGACCTGTTACTGGTGGGGCTCCACAGGGCTCCATCCTGTGCTCTTCAACATTTTCATAAATGACTTGGATGCAGGACTGCAAGGGATTCTAAGCAAGGTCACAGATGATACAAAACTGGGAGGAGCTGTTGACTCCCTTGAGTGCAGGGAGGCCCTGCAAAGAGACCTTAACAAATCAAGAGGTGGGCAACCACCAACTGTGTGAAGCTTAAGGTGGGCAAGTGCCAGATTCTGCACCTGGGATGAAGCAACCCTGCTTGCATGTATAGACTAGTGAACAACATAAGCTCTATAATGAGATGGATTCCTGAAAGCAATTTTTGAAGCAACAAGTATCCCATTTTGAAGAGGGGAGAAAAAGGAACAGCCACCAAAATGCAAAGAACAAGAGAAACATCATAGAAGTTGTAGAGTACAGAAAAAACCCTTTCAATTGGCAATGCTGCCAATTAGTGCAAAAAGAGCAAGTTCTCCTCAGTATCCATAGAGATCCCAAGAGCAGTTAGTCATCCTGATAATTCATCCTGAGAATGAAGTGAGGAGAGTGATAGTAAGACCAAAAAGTTGTAAAAGTTCAATAAAAGTGCTCGGTGTTTGACATTGGCTGTCAATCAGGAAGAAGGAGCCTTGCCACTGTCAAAAGGGCAGCAAACCCGTCATGGAAAAGTTGTCCTGTGTAAAGGAATCAGACTCTTAAGAAAGCCATTGCTGCCAGCAGAACAACAAAACCAAGAGCCCTCTTGTCATTCCTTGAAGATTTGCAACAAACATATGGACTGGCATTTGCTCACTTGTATTGCGAATCTTACTTGAATATGTAGATTGAGTGTCTCAGGATTTTTATGGAAGGCCATCATTTTATGCCTAAGAATAAACAATCTGGGCTCTCTTCCAGAAGATTTAAATTGTTTATTTTTTGTAAGAAGGAGAGTCTCCTTCAGGAGAAATCAGTCTCGGCCACCATATCCACAGGCAAACCCTCTCAGAGGAGTTTATGCCAGGCCAAACAACTTTACCCACAATAGTTCCAGATAATTTACTAGAGAAAATTAGATTTCTCTGGAACTATATTAAATATCTTCACTGGCTAGAAATCATCCAGCATTGAGCAGAGGTTAACAAAAACCAAATCTAAACTTCAGAAAACTTGTGAATCTCTATAAAAAGTGCAGCCCTTCTCACCTGTGACTCAAGAATAGTCTCTCAAGAAAAGTCTCCTGTGGTCTCAAGCAGATAACCCATGCTCATGAGCAGGGGTCAGATTCCAGTCACTGTGTTTAAAACAGGACTTTTCCTCCTTTTCCCATGAACTGTTACAGCCTGCCAGGCTTGCAGCCAGCCACACCACAGTGCTTCCCAACAAGCAGCCAGTCCTGCAAAGCACTGCATCCATGGCTGTTTGGTGCCATCAGCAGGGGTGGTGGCTGGAACCAAATCCCTGCCATTGAAATTGATACCCCTGCTTCCAAGTTACAATTTGCAGATCCATCTGATGTGACTCATTGAATACTTGTTGAGATATTATCAGTGTTAATGAAAACCAGGAAGGCACACAGCCACAGATCTAAGCTATGTGTGAGACCTAATTATGCTCTACACACAGAGGCACAGGTAACTACTTGTAAGGTTACTCTTCCACTAGGCATCCTTCTTCACTCTGCCAATAAAAGTACCATGTCATAAAGCTTCTTGCAACCTGCATATTGCTGAAAGTTCCATTACCAGAAATAAATTTATTTTACTTTAAAAATCTGCACTATCTCCTTCTCTAATTCTTTCCAGTATTGGAAAGATACTTGACACTACAAGCTCTTAGCCATTTTGAAAGACTACTCAGAAATGCAATTGCATCATGTATTTCAGTGGCATTAATTTGAACAATTTTACCAGTAGCCCAGTAAAACACTTGAAAGCAAAGTTTGTGGGGATTTGGGTTTTGTTCGTTTTTTTTTTTTTTTCACGTAGACTTGTCCTCTTTTTTGTTTTTGACAAAACCTCAATCTGACCAACTGTTGCTTTAATTCTTTTACTGGTGTCTCCTCCCACAACTATTGATACTCTCTGACTTCACCTACAAAAGTATGTTGCTAGCTTTCTGTATGTGAAAAAGTTAGAGGAGGAACATCGTTATTAAAAGGGGAAACTATTTGCTCCTTCAGTGAAAGTAGAAAAAACAAAATAATCAAACCACCTTCCACAAAAACTAATAGAGAACAGCATTAACCTCATTAACACCTTGAGAAAACTTGAGACAAGGTAAAGGAAAATGTATAAAAAACGCCTGAGGAGAGGAGAGAAAAATGTATAAAGAAAGCCTGAACATTTAAAAAAAACCAACAAAAAAGTTCTTTTCTTTTTTTTCTGCCTACTACTGTATGGTATCTGTATCATTAAGAGTAGTAAGTGCCTTATGACAAGAGTCCATGAATCCTGCACACAAGATACTCCAGCATACAGAAAGTAAAGAAATAATTTAATGTACTCATAGGAAAATGTGGAAAATGACTGTGAGCCATGAGATTTTTGGGGAGGTGATACATGATCCCCTTTCTTGTCAACACAGTTATTGTATGAAAACATTTAAATAAACTGCAATCATATTTCCAATAAACAGCTAGAAGACAGACATCACTGGGTCGAAGAGTATAAATTATCTCTACGCAGTCTAAGCTGTAAAGCTGAAAAGCCAAATGCTTAACATCATGTCTCCCTAAAGCGACATTTAGTTCTTCGTTCCCATCTTCATTTTCTAGCTCCATATGCTGGCTATCACTTTCCAGATTTCTCATGTTCACCACTTCATGAGCAACATCTATAAGTGCACACTAAAATCAAACTGAAGAAAAACCCTGAGTAGCTGCATTTATGGAGCTACTCCAGCCCAAATGGGAGACTGAGTGATGGCTTTGAAACTCAGGGATGCAATGGAAAGGCAGGGGAGCTGATGGGTGGCACTGCATTCAGGGAACACAGGTCAGTGTCCACCCAGTGACAACACAGCGACTTCTTTCGGGGTACAAGGTCACCTTCCCATCCTTGCACACTGCACGGTACATGGGAGAAACCTGTGTCAGCTGCAAAGCTCACTCCTGGCAAAAATACTCCCAAATTTGACAAAAAAGAAAACCTAAAACTTTTCTACTAACTCAGATTTGGTGATTTTCAGAACTAACCAATGAAACCACAATAGTGAGGATATTTTAAAAGGTTGACTTGTCACCAGTGTCTTTATTTTATTTGGAAGCAAAAAGACACAAGGGTCTCCCCAAAGTTTCTGAGTCCACCTATGAAGTGACTTTCCGATTTTCATAGATGTTCAGTTTCATCCAGGTTCCTGAATTACCTCCACAATTTTAAAGTGTACTCAGTAGGCAGAAAAGATTGTATCAATTGAAAAAGATTGTATCCATTTCAATACTTCCTCTTTTTTTCAGTTTCATAATAAATAAACAGGACACTTACATGTTCATGTGGAATGGGAAGATCCTAACTAAAATGAAGTCAAGCCTGAGATCTTACAGTCAAAAAGCCTGTCTAGTAGCTGCATGAAAATAAGACTGTATCCTGGATGGTTGGGCTTGCCTCATGTTGGACTGCTCCCTACGGAAGGACTCTTAGAAGGAGAGTGGCATTGCTGTGACGTGACATCTACCTGCCACTCTGCATTTAAAGAAAGTGATTAGATAGAAATTTCATGCACCCAAAAGCTGCTTCAAAACTTGCCACAATTTTACAAAAGCTCTTTTTCCTAATTCTAACATGTTGTACTTTATTATTCATGGGCATCAATGCTCTTTTTAAATGTTCTATCGATTGAAAATCCAAGCAATCATAAAGGAAACTCTAATTTTGATTTATGTGTTGTGGAAGTCACCCGTTTTCATTTTCATTTCAGTCCTTTGATTTAGTGACAAAAAAAGGGCATTGTTCTGCAGAAAATGGAATAAAACAACAACAAAAAAATGTGTTAAATATGATAGGACTCCAAATTCTGTACCTGTAGCATACTGCAATAAAATTAAGTGATTGTAACGGCAGGGGGAAAAAAAACCACTAAACAAACACACAAACTAAAAAAAAAAAGCCAACTCCATGTAAGAGAAGCAAACTCTGAGAAAAATGTTTTAGAGCTGTACCATAAGATTAAAGATATGCAGTGAACCTAGCTGCCACAGCAGTCACACACACCAAACTGATGTATGTATCACTCCAGGCAAAGGAGGATCAGTACTGCCATTTAAGCATGGGCAGCTGAACACCAAAGGCCTGCATTCAAACACTGTCTGTTGGGCTTCCTTATTTCCCTAGGGTGCATCATCAGGGGGGCTTCAGCACGTTATGCAGCTTCCCTTTCCACCTCCCAGCCCTGTCAGGAAAGGGGAAAGGGCAAGCAGTGCTGCTGTCACAGTCCAAGTAGTGCAACCATGAACCACCATGCTCCAGATCAGCGTTGTTGTTATGTGAAGTTTACCAAATCTGACTGAGTCTTTAGGGCAGCCTTAGACCTCAGGTAAGTACAAAACTCTTTTCTCGAAATAACTCGCCCTCAGAATAGTTTCTCACCCACCTCTGCCTTTATATTAGCTCCCTTTCAATGAATTTATCTTTACAAGCTGTAGTTCCTGCTGTGAGAGCAAATACATCCAATACAATACTACACTTGAATGAGGGATACTACAGAGTCCTAGGGGCCCTTTGCTACAGCATCTTGCTTGAGGTACTGCTGCAGACAACCCTAAAGATTCAGGGGACTCGTTCAAACTAGTCCCAGTTGCACAAAGTAACATTATGGCTCATGTAGTAATTAAACAGAATAGAACTCATTTCAGCAGGGAACTAAAATGCTCCCAGTTTAGAAGATGTCCATGCAAACACGAGCGTAACACGTGCACTGAACACATGCCAGGGAGAAGGAAAGGTCCCCCTTGGATGGCAAGGGCAGAACTTGCACAGCTGCAAACCTGACAGTCACGCTGGTACTGTGTGCCAAAGCAGCACAACACCGATCAACCAGCAAAGTAAACTAAACGTTCCCTTCCCCCAAAACTTCAAGGGAGTGATGGACCACTACTGCAACCTTGGCTGGCTCTCCTAAAAACATGAGCAGCAGCCTCCAAGCATCCAGTAATGTGCTGGCAGCTGCGTGGGCCACAGCCAAATCAGCCTGAGAGTGTGAAGCCCCTGCCTGGGCACAGGATGGAGTGTGAGGGACCATTCTTTGTCCTCCCTTTCAGCACTAACTCACCGTAGAAATAGGAGTGAAGGGCATGCAGGATATTGATAGCACAATTGAAAAGGTTCATCTAACAAGTTCATAATAGTCCTATTCCCATCCTTTTTTCCTTTTTTGTTTTAAATCTGTCACAACAGCACAATCATCCTTGAGAATCTTTCGCCTTATGAACTCTACAAATTATTTTTAACACTTATTATCTACAAAAGCAAAATGATTCCTTCATGTCTATTTGCATAACCATTTAAAGTGAAAAAACCTTTCTTAACAGGCCTTCAACACACAATAAATGGAAAAGACAAACTTAAGTAGTAGCTATTACTCTTCCTCAGAGCATCTAGATCCTGTTTGTTAAGAAAAGGGGGAAGAACAAGGAACTCCAAAACATACAAAAACACTACTGATGCTTTTCATTTGTTGAAAAATAACAGGGGTAGCACAAGATCCAATTAGCTGTCCTGAGATCCCAGCTTTATTTCCTTTGCTTCTGAGATCATTTGGCCAGGTTTTTAAGGATTTTCCTACAGGAGACAATCTTCCATATGAATATTGAACTGCTTATATCCCCAATGCCAAATATAGCAAGGCATTGCAAGGTTCAATATGCCCTCCATGGCTGAGCTGAATTCCTGTTAGATACTTAAAAGAGAAAAACCAAGGGAATAAAATGAGAATATGTACTAACAATGCTAACAGGAGTCAGCAGATGGATTAGCTTCACACGGTGGGACTAGTGTACAACAGTGAAAAGATGAAACATCTTGTTCTCCAGCCTCGAAAATACCTTTCAAGATGACATGACAGGAACTGTAATGGCAATTTCTCTTTTATATGTGAGTATACATGAACACAAGAAAAGCCAAAGGAACAGGGCTTTATAGATGACCTGAAAACATTTCCAAACCTTGTGCAGGAAAACAGCCTAAAAACAAAGCAAGAAATGGGGGACTAAGTGAAAGGAATGAGGGACTTGTCTTTATAAACAAGCTGTGGGCCTGCTGTAGATAAGACTAACACTGAGAGATAGAAGAAACAATGGGAAGAATTCCAGTGATTGACGAATGGAATGAAAGAGATCTGTCTTGACAGATAAACTGTAAGTACACTGATAAATGAAATTGTATATTGAGAGATGAAAGAAACAATGGGAAGAACCATGAATTCCAGGAATTAAAAGAAGAAAAATCAAAAGGGAGGGGTGTTATATATTAGAGGGGAATCTTAGGTACTGGGCGTTCCTGGAAGTCTGTCCCTCTCAAACACCTCAGCCAATGGGGAAAGAGAGAGGGAAATGCGGCCGGGAAATTAGGATAAAAAGGAGGCTGCGTCCTCCAGAAATTTGAGAGATCCCAGGGGATCCTCATGGCCTCTCCCTTTATTTGAATAAAGTAAAAGGACTCCTCTATCTCCTTTTTGGGCATAAACCTCTGGTGTTTGTGGATATATTTTCCTAAGGAGTAATTGAATGAGCAATACAGGAAAGACAAGGAAAACAAAGTAGAAGTTTTTCCTCATTCTCTCAACCTTAAAAAAAGATGTCTTTTCTCAAGTCTTTTAACATATCTGTATTTACTTCAAAATTATTTATATTGTATCAAAATATGTCTGTCTGCATCAGTTCCATATACCTATATATGTCAAGTCAACAAACAGGGATTACTTCACTCAAACTGGCTGCTAAATTACCAGGGCAGATCCAAACCTGGCAGCTAAAAGTTGCCCTCAACAAGCAGTGCTTCCCTGGCTGGTGCTGCACTGGTGTTTCCCCACTCCTTGCTGGTGGCTGACCTCCTGCCCACCCCACCTTCACTCCACGCAGCGTGTCCTCCTGGCCTGACCCAAACCCTGCCCATACTGCCATGCCTTCTATTCCCTCCCAAACCAACTGGTATTTGTTTGGCTGGCCATCCCTGTATGTTAAGGTGTAGTTTGAAGAAAAAAGATTTCCACAGCAGCTTAACTTCAACTGCAACCTTCCCCACAGGAAGAAGCTGGGGCAGTAAATGAAAGGGTGTGCATGCTTGTGGTCCTGTTACAGGCAGCTGTAGTCCGCACCCTCTGGAGAGGTTTGGGCTATAAAGAAACAATTACTGCCTTTGATCATGTTGAATGAGTCTCGGGATAATAAACAGAAGTCACTGCTAGAAATAGCAAAGGAACTTTCTTACAATTTACTGTGCATATAAATGTAGAATGGAAACTGTTCCAAGACCAGGAGTATATAAGAGCTTCTGCTGTAAAGACAAAAAGTCAAAAATTTTTAAAAAGACAACCCCGAACAGAAAAAAACCAAATGTGAGAGAGAGACAAAGAAAAGGTCTTCCAAGGGTGATTCAGAGCAAAACCTTAACTCAAAGCATGATTTCACCTTCCACTCCATCCAGCACAAGCAGAAGCTGCAGCAGGAAGGGGTGACTCTGCTCCTTCCTCTCATCCTCCTTCCTGAACCTGGACCTGGCACTCTCACAGCTGGGAAACATCTCTGACCCCATCAGCTCACCCAGCTGAACCCTATACAGCAAGACAGGGAGCAGATATTTTTTTTCTTGGGCACCTGCTTGCTCCAAAACACTGTAATACACAGCTGCTAGATTTACAGTCTTTTACCTAACAAAATATTTTTCTGTTAGCTGTGTAACATCTTTGTTAAGAAAATGTCAGAGAAAGGTATTTAAACAACTACTTGGTTTTGCTTTGAAATGAGAAACTTGAAAACAAATCTTCTCCCACAGTTTTGGTTTCTGTGAATCAGCAATTTCAGGCAGAAAAAAAACTCTCGCTGGAAAATTCCTGACAAAGTTTATTTCAATTGTGCAGCCATGCAGTTAGGGGCTGCACAAATATTTTATCTAAACTGCAGCACCCATTTTATTTTATAGTTTCTTCAGCCACATGCTGAGAGGTTTGATAATTTATTACTTAAACAAAACCCTACTGATTTACAAGTAAGGATTAAGTGGTATTTCAGCATCCTTAGTTGCCAAGGTTACTGTTGTCTTTGCTGTCAGAACTAGAGAGCAGCTGAAGTACTCTCTCCATCCCCCAAACCAATCCAAAACAAATCTTGCCAAATAAATGAAGTGCATCAGTGATCCATGGATAAGCACATGCTTCTCCGACACAGAACCACCTCTTCAGTGCTCCTTGCCCCAGTATGAACAAATTTAATTCTAATCAAGTGCCGGTGCCATGAGGCAGCAGAACTTAGTCAAGCAATGAAGTGGAGAAAATTAGTTGTTTTAACAACTAATGTACACATGAGTTTCATATAATCCTGCACAAACTAGAACTGAAAGGGCACTGGAGCAGAAACAACAGTGTTGATGTCTGACCTGGCATATTTAAACAAAGGGAACTACTTTACTGATCCCTATACTCTATCATTATTGCATTAAGAAAGGAGAGAAAAGCAAACAAAAAAAATAGCGTGAAGTAGAAAACAGTCTACTGTTGTGTGCAAAGAAGCTTGAAAACTTCTATTAAAGTGACACAATCAATATACTATTATTGACAGCATAGTCTTGGCAGTTTTATGCTCTTTGGGCTCTCATTGAATAGACGAAGTCAACTTTTCCATTACTGGCTCCTTAGGACTTAGGATTTTGTGTCTAAGAACACTTGCCTATATCTTAAAAATCCTAGATATTATCTACTACCTTATATATTGCCTTGGCTGAGATGTTCTGCAACAGTAAACAGAAATGGCAAGGTTCAGCAAGTAGACAGCTAATGACATACAAGGAAAATGCAGGAGAGAAAGCAGCACATTGTGCTCCTCTGCTGCCCCAGAAATACCTGAAAGCAGAGCAGCAGCCCTTCCCACTCCCTAAACATACATCCTACTTTCACAGAGTGGAAAGTTAGCCATCAGACAAAGTTGATGAGGTTCAGAGAATGCACAGAACACAGCATCTTCTATCCACCAAGTATGCAGCAATCCAAACTTGAAGAAAAACAGGAAGAGGGTTTCAGCAATGAAAGAAACTAAGATAAATGTAGCCATTAAGTAGCTCTCTCTCAGCAGCTCTATGTAACATTAGCATGTTGTTGTCTAAGCTAATCTTCTCCATGATTGGTGCTTAAAACTGTTCTAGCATCACTTGTGCTACTGTAATTAGGACTTCTTTCACATTATCATTTCTGCTCCTTCAGACTCAGCCAGATCTACTTACATCCACTTAGTTACACGTAACTTATGCCACTTCATCTGTCAGCTCTGAATCCGGCACAGTAACTTGACTTCCTGTGCATTTAAATTGTGGTTGGCCTTCAATTTTGCAGTGCAAGTAGCCACTTGTTCCTTGCTGTGGCTCACACATCTCTTATTTCTTCTTAGACTACAACAGCTCCACCAAAACAACATAAAAAGGGTTGATTTCAAGCACTTCAGGCAATGAGTACCTTCTACAGAAGAGCACTAAAATAATACCACTGGGCTAGAATAATGCCACTTCCACATTAGGGCCAACACAAAAAGCCCACTGCTGATGAATGATAGAAATGTAATTAGTAGGAGTTCATAACATTGCTTAAATGACTATTATTTAGAAGAGCCCTCTATACCTGCAGTTGGGCTTTTGAATTTGAGAAAGGGCAGTACCCAAAGGAGGAGTGTCCCAGAGGAGCTCACATGCATCGTGTGAAATCAGAGAGATGTCATTAGCTGATCACAGGCCTTGCTGCTGCTGCTGTGAGCTCTGGCAGCCAGCAAAGTATGTTTGTGACCTGGAGCTTTGCAGCATGCTGGGAAGGGAGGAGGGGGCAAGGGGAGTTGTGTTCTAAAGAGTGCTGCAATTTCTGTTCCTGCTTTACACAGCTGTTGAAGAGGTGTTGCTACCCTGCCAGGCATCCGCAGTACGGGCTGGTACCACGGCAGGTGTCAAATTCCCTCTGGGTCACCTGAGAAGAACACACACGCATCTCTGAGCAGGACTGCTGTTCTTTGTATCTTTTCCAGCCTCCTGTTTCTCTGTTTATTGTGATGAAAGCCACAGATGCTGACGATCTTTCGAACAATATTAATTAAAGGTGATAATTATAAAATCTTCAGGAAAGTTCCTGAGCTAAAATTCGATGGTAACCCACAAAAATTCTGCATCCAGAGTCAATGAAAGTTAGGAAGGAAAAAAAAAGTCTCCAAGGTAAACAATATTTCAGAAATTAATGATGTAGCCAGACTCATTCTAGCATTTCATTAACCAGACATCTTTAGTAACAGAAACACAAATTGTAACTCTAAGTTGCTATTAAAACTGAGGTAAGTACTAGATTTCTTTTAGGCCTTCTTGCAATTTCTCTGCTTCTGAATCTAACTTTCTCATATTCAAAATGTGCCTTATCTTTCCAATATAGTGCTTCTGAACTGCCAACTACTCTGACATGGAATTCTTCTTCTTTTTTTTTTTTTCTTTTTTTTTTTTTTTTCCCCCCCGCCCCAGAATCTAGGCTGGAATTTTACAGACCTTTACTCAGTATAAGGAATGTTACTTTGGTTTTTATCTTTCTGGCCCATCAGCCTAGTTCTTTAATTTACTAATTGATCTGCTTCTGCTTTACATCACAGCATACATACATTAAAAGAAACTCTTAACTGAAAACAGAAATTTTGACAGTTTAGTCCTTACAAAGCAGCATACAGAATAAAAAAAATCATGTTCTTTAAGGAATACGGGTCTGGCAGTTTCACCACTATTTTGAATACTTTACTTCTTTTTTCTTCAGGGAGTTTATTTTCTATTCTCTTGAGACCCTACATACAGCCCCCCGAAAAATTCTTTCCTATAACCTTCAAAATTAGAATAAAAGAAATGATGCTATTTCTTTGATGTTTTTAACAACCTTTGATCCTACTGGTTATGTAACACTCACATTTTACTCTGGTGGGATGTACAGAATAAGAAATATTTCTGCATTCTGCCTGCTTTCCCCAAAGAAAGGATTTGGCAGAATAAAAAGGTGGAACAACAGGACAATGGGACAGCACCCACAAGACCCTCCTCTGTTTGCCACCTGCATCAGATCACAAAGGAAAAAAGCTAGATTTAGAGCAATGAGCAATACATGACCTTTTTAAAATTAGAACTTGCTGCTTGACTTTCCAAATGCCTTCTTAGGAATCTTGGGCAAAGGACAGTTATGTGCCAAAGAGATAATGGACCAAGAGAAGGGGCATCTTAGTGGAATAGGGGAACCAACATGAAACCCTACTGAAACAGAGAGAGGAAACTGTATGCTTACAGGATTATTGAGTTAGAAATCCTACTGGCTATATCATTATTTCTAAATCTCCAAGCCACAATGACAGTGTCTTTTTTTTTTCTTACTTCTATAACTGAGTAAATCTATACAAAATCTCCAGTTAGCATCTGTAATAGCTCATGAAACAGAGCACTTACACTGTTCTGGTCCTTCCTGTTCTGATAGATGGGTGGGCACTGCAGAGGAACAGTGTTTCAGGAAGGCACAATTAGTCCTCCCCGGATTTGGCTGACCACACACCAAAATCCCAGCATGGGGATGTAAAGTTCTGCAGTTCAAAAAACCTGGAGGCAAAGCTGGTTTTAATTAAACTGACTCATTTTAGACATTTATGCAAGATAAGTTGAAATAGGGGATTTCAAAAAAAGGCCTACAGTTCTTTACTTAAGGAAAATATAATATGAATTATTTTCATAGCACCCTAAAAGCTCAAACTGTTGATAGGAAAGGTGGTTTTCTGGGAAATTGCATGCAAAAGGATAATTATATGACATCTCACCCAATCTGACCTTGAGATTCAGGAGCCATGAATCAGTTTAACACTGCCCTGTTAAGCATTCTTTTAAAAATTCTTTCTAGTATGTCATATATGGAAAAAATGGCACCTGAACAAGCATCAAAGTCTCCCAAATTGGGGATTAGAGTGAGCTCATCCCATCATGGTAAGAACTAGTCTTTGTTCTCAGTGTGACATCTTGCATTAATAGAAGATCATTTTCTCACAATCACCGCCATTCATCTGGAGTGCAATGGGGTCTGCATGGAACAACTCCTCATTGAATTGCAGAAAACAGGGAAATAACTGCCGAGTTTTCCCGGTTACACTATTGATATTTAAGTGCTGTTCTCTGTGGGGACGTAACTGCTTAACTCCAAAGAGGCTGTGACCTATTTCCATGATTACTGCAGCACTAATGAACAAATGGTTTTTAAAAGGATATAGCCACAACACAAAACTCTGAAGATGGACACCACCAAAAACAAGGTGGGTTAGACAAAAAATGTAGCTCAAAACAATGTGTTGCTTTTTAAAATCTGTACTGAACAACAAAGTAGATGTTTGTGTACACAACAACAAACAAATACTTTCATATTGATCCTGTGTTTAAACTCTGAATTCTCTTGGCTTTGAAGCTATTCTAGCAGCATCTTATGTTTGGAGGAGATGAAAGGGTAAAGATCTGAAAACACATATATTGTCCACATGCCCAGCTCTACCATGGCTGTAGAGAGCGACAAAAGAAGTCCATACAAATGTCAAATATATCCTTTTCACATGCCAATGTCTTCAGTGCTGCATCTGTTTCACTAATGAAAGCTGAAATCATAGACAAAAATTTCATTTTCATTGAAAATCTGGCTTTTCATCCTATTTCGCGTCAGGGATGTCAGGACTAAAAGGTCAACAAGATTACGGAAGCCTATGAAAGAACTTAAAATAGCACTTGAGCTCATTCAGGCTCTGAGACCCTTGTTTTACATGAAAGAAGCATCCAACTCGCTTTCTTCATGAAAGCAGTTACATGATGCAATTCTTCATCCTTAAGAAATCATGCTCAGTATCCCATGGCTGTAGATTGCATTTGAACAGTACTAGGTGGGAACCCAGTTCAGCCATCTATGTCAAAAGCCACTCTCTCTTGAGAACACATATATGGAAAAACTCTTAGATTACTAAAAATTTTCAAGTTTTTCTTGAGGGAGCATAGGCCTCTGTGCTTCTAACCATGAGCTGGACTAAGCAGCTAACAGACAAGACATAGCTATGTTAAAAATCTGCTCAGAACAACAGAAGTGGTTCTACCTCCGTATGCAACAGAGATCAGATCTTCTCTGCAGGGTCCTTAATGATCATTTGCCAGGTGAATGTCACAAAAGTGCAACCAAGTCCAGCTGTGCCCTCTGTAGGGAGGGGAACTCTTCATGACACATGATCTTTAAGAAGCTCATTATATCAGTTTCTTTCCTTTCCCTTTAATTGCCGTGCAGATTTCCAAAGCAATTTACATCCACAAGAAATTTAAAGGAATAGACACTAACCATTTAAATATATGACAAAAAAAGAATTTGACCTTTCTGACTTCAGCTCTGCAGAAGTTAAGTGTCTCACCTACTATATGCATTTGTGCATACTCTATAGTTCATGGATAAGGCAGGTATCTCCAGGGAGTTATTCATCTCATGTCTTGCACAGCTGCATCCACCAGTACAGAGGAAAATCCTGGCTCCCCACAGATCTCATTTACTTGACTAGATAGTCCATTGGCACTTTAAAAGCCTTTCCTGGGACTGCTGTGTTCCCTAAGATGCTGTGGTCCTGTTGAATCAGTACTTTACAAAGAAAAAGTAGTTTGTGAAAATATAAAACCAGTTCCCTCACTTACACCTTTCTTGCCAAGGAAGTAAATCAGCAAACCTCTACAAATAGTTTTTTCAAGTAAAACAATCTTTAAAGAGTATTAGGAGTTCAGAGCTAATTCCTTCTAATCACTCATTTCAACCACCAGCATCCATTGCTGATCTTTTCTGCAAACAAAAAAGGCCTTGCTCAAAAAGCAGCAGCAAACTCTTCACAAAGTGGCCTACAACAATCCCCAGCCTGTGGATTAATACATTTACTGGTTATTCTGCACAGCTAACCAAAATGCTCCTTGGGTCATTTACTGACTAAAAAATTGGAGAGTTTGGAAGCAAGTCCTTAGCATCTTTCTCTTGCTGGTAATAGATTAGTTTCAAAGAGAACCAAAGAATATGCAACTTCTATGTTAATCAGCGGAGATCTGTAGGTGGCAAACCCTGGAAAAAGGTGTCCCAAGAAGCTGTGGATTCTCCTGCAGACCTTTTGATCTGAACTGCACCAGGCCATGAGCCACCTGCTACAGCTTTGAAGTTAGTCTGACTTTCAGCAGGAGACTGAACTACAGACTGTCAGAGGTCCCTTTCAACATAATGCATCGATGATCCTATAAGGTCTCCCAAAATGGAGTTATATTTTTTGATACACACTCTCCAAACTGAATTTGTCACTGGTGGATGAAGCAGCCAATGTTAAATATAAACATACTTGTTTAAGTTAAGTGCTCTGCCTTCACCTCTATTTGCACTTAAAATTTTTCATTGCTGCAGGGTGGTGGTGGTTGTATATAAAAAGGCCCTTCGATATATCAGAATTGGAAGCTTTAATTTTTTTTAAACCATAGAACTTCATAAATATGCAAGAAAATGTATTTCTCTGAGCTTTTCTGTTTGAGTATAACATTCAACTCAAGGACAGAGAGCTTAAGTAAGTAAATATACATCTGAGAAATGTATGTATACTGTAAATTTTCTGAGACAGGTCTGTTTCATCTTCATTTGTACTATGAAATCCTGACTTTCCTGGACCTTACAGGAGTTATTGTAACACGAGTGTTAAATAACATTTCAAATATTCCACCCTGGTCACAGTGAAGCCGACAGTTTTCAGCAAGGGTTGCGGAAGGCTTCAAGGTTTCTGATTTGTAATAAGCCTATTCAGAGCAGTATATGACCTCACCTCTTTGTGCTCTTTTTCTGCAATCAAGATAAAAAAGCATAGACACACACATGTTCCATAACCCAGAACAAGTCAGTGAAGCTGAGCAGTTCAAACGTCCTCCCTTGTTTTTTAAGTTACCAACAATCAACAGTTAGACATTGTTCTTGGGTACTCTTTTGGGCTCCTGTGTTCTGGGATGTTTCCTTGCTAAATGTCAGACAAGGGATGGACAACTACACGAGCTATTTTAATATATCCTTAAAATTTCAGTGGTGATAAAGAAGTACTTTTAAGGAACAATTTATTAAAGCTTCCTTTTTTTTTCCTTCCCATTTGTAGTGGGTTGACCCTGGTTGGATAAAATGCATCAATCCTGCAGATGCCTTCTCTGAACTGACTATATGGGAACAGTCCAGACATGAGATCAGGTGTAGGTGTCTACCTCTATGCTGATCTTTCCCAGCACTTGTGCTAGTCTTAAAACATGCATTACCTCTCCCAGTAGTTTTTTTCCAATGTAACAACTGTTTCTTCAGCTCAGAAATGTGATAAAACAAGACCTTCCAGGAGTGGCTGGGACAGAGAAGTTTTGGATGATTTTGCAGTACACTGGCACATAAGAGTACAATTTTCCATACTTATTGATGCTTATTCCCATGCTGCCTGAACTTGCAATTGATTGTAATTTCTAGAAATCATCTGCAGCACAGAAGGAAAAGGAAGAACAACTTGAAATCATAAATGGTTTGACAACACCAATGCTTCAATGTCATTAAATGGGAATCCCTTAAGCATTTTTCTGACCTAATTTTCCTATTTCTGTTGTGATTTACCAGACTGCAGACAACCTTTGTGACCCTGTACTCAGAATCAAGTGATAATCCCTAAATGTCACCGAAAGACTGGTGTCTCTGGGTGTCCATCCTGATATATGGAAACAGGGACAGACTTTCATAAACCATAAAAATTGAGGTGTCTGAAATCACTGCTTTTTTCTGAAATCTTAGACCCTAGCAGCATACCTTCTAGGCACATTTGCATGCCAAATTTCCTCATTGTACCAAACAGAAAATGATGTTTATTCTATTCTTGCCTCATTCATTCCCTTCTACATTTGTGTGCTGTGCTACAGCAGTGCAGTACATCTAAGACTACCACTATAGTAAAAAAAAAATCAAAAACTCTTGCTGCTTCCTTTGACCAAACCTTTACTCTCAAAACATCACCACTCATTTTGGGTTTGCTCAAAATCCATCCATGGAGTTTGAAAAATAGTTAAAGCCGTTTTCAGTGCAGCACACAAACAGAAATCACACAAACAGATTATCTATGTGTTCAAAATCCTACAATAACAAAACTCTTTGTGACAGAGAAACTCTCCCCTTCCATACTAGATTTAACACCCTGGTGCAATTAAAGATAAAAAGATTATGTAGCAACAAGAGTATAATTTCCACCTTTCCTAGTTCTGTCACAGTGCTGAGGTTTGTGCCAGTCATCTCTGCCTCGAAGGCATCTCTGTTAGAGCAGAGGGATGCCTTTCCCTTGTCCTTTCTGGGCAAAGTCTCTCGAGATACAGACTTCAATAAAAGCTATTGATACTCAGCAGGAATGGACTTTTGATAACAAGTGGTGGAGAAATACAATCCTAAAACTAGTAACTTTGCTGCCAGCTAAGTGAAGGCATTAGGAGACTGATTCAATATATCCAGGGTAGCTGCATTTAAAGTGCCAGTCTGCTGGGACCTCCTACCTTCCCCAAAACCCCACATTTGATCCTAATCACCCTTCTTAGCTGCTTCTCAGATTCCTTCCTCCAGTCATTTGTAAGGTAAATTCAGTAGTGAAAAAGCTACATTTCACTCCTCACATTTCATCTGCTGTTCCCAGCAATTTCACGGATTTTACTGGTTTTGCTGTCACTGAAGCCTCCAGCAATTCTTTCAAATTCAAGGCTTCGGCTTAGTCTCCATGCCCCTTGGCCCATTTATGACTTTCAACAGTTTCTATTCAACACAACATCCCAATTCACACCACCTACTCTCCTCCTGCTACTTCAGTGCCAGAGTCCTGTCTAGTGATGCTTGCTATACCTCTCTATAAAGGTAGACTTTTCCACTGCTTCCTCCCTTTCCTTCTCTATCCCCATTAAGCCTGGGACGAATGCTATCAGTTTCATTTATTTAGTTTCCTGTGGGAGTACATTATAAGGCTGTTCTGTTCTGTGCAAGTGGGATGCAGGAAGGGAGAGCCTCTGCCTGCCTGTTCCCAGCTGTGCATGCTGCAGGAGGTGGAAGCCACTAGTGGGAGGGGGAAACTGTTCCTTCCCCAAAAGAAGTGGGCTATGCCAACCTGGGAAAAACCTTCCAAGACACATGGGAAGGATGGAGGAAGCCAGGTGAGCATCCTAGAGCAGCGTTCAGCTTGGCCTTGAACACTTCCAGGGATGGGGCTTCTACAGCTTCTCATGGCATCCTGTTCCAGTGCCTCACCACCCTCACACACATCCTTAGAATAGACTGGATTATGTCCTTCTGTTTAATCTGTTCATAGTCAGAAGTCTGTGTTCACAGAGGTAACTGCATCCTGGTCACTTTTAACATCCCTCAGTCAGTATTTGGGAAATCTCCATGTGCTCACTTTCCTGGATCCACTGCACAGAAGCCGTATCCTAACACTGCCCTGTTTCTCTCTGAAAGATTAGTTCTATCCATGGAGGCCATCTTACACAAATTTCAGTGAACGCTACTCTGTCTCCTCAACTCCAAACCAATTAAGACCCTCAGCCATATATAATTTAAAATATCCCATATGTGATAATGTACACGCACCCATCTCAATACTTCCCACTCTGCATGTTGCTCTGCAGACCTGAAGGTGGGCAGGCAGCAAGACACTTCCACTTGGGAGTCTATGCACAGGTGTCCAGGGATGCCCCAGTCGTGTACACCACCATTATGATCCATGCAGATCCAGCCAATACAATCAGTGGACAATGATTCAATTAATGCTTAAGTCAACACCTAAGCCACAACCCACTTAGATGTCACAAGCATCTCACATAGCCAAGTCACTAGGCATAACTGTCTAGTGTCATATTCCCTAGAACAGCCCTCCTAGCTCCCAGCTGCCTGTCCAGAAGGGCATGGAGCAGGTCTCCTGCAAGCCTGTGTGGCACCCACCTGCCCATGAAGATGTCCCAGATCCTCTACAGCACATCTCAAATGCCATTATATGTTCAGGTAATTGAACTGAACCCATAGTGGTAAACAGCTGAACCACTGCTCCCAAGGCTTTGCTGACCATATAAGTGAAAGCTCTGGCCCAGTACAAACTGTAACACTCAGGGATGGCGTCTTCACCTCAGTCCATTTATTCTCATCACGCCTGCTGCGTCCAGGATGCACTGGCAGCACTTGGTGCTTTGTGGCTGTCAAAGTAATTCAGCAAGTAACAATAGCAAAGAACATTTGCCCTTCTTTCATTTCACTATGCAAATATTTGTCTGCTAATCTAAAAACCAAGGTGGACATTTTCTAACTGTCCATCTTGTATCTTGCTCATTACATGAACAGAATGTGGAGATTTGCCCTCAGTGGCAGCAAACTTCGGAAGCTGCCTGTGTAAAAGGAGAAATTCTTGCAAATCCAGCATGATAAATAAGTCACTTAGCTTTCTTTCCATGAATGGATTCATTATGTGCAGATGTTCAGTGCACTTCTCCACGGTTTTATGGATGAAAAAGTCACATCATTATTGTGTTATCTGACCAGAAATGAAGCATGGACTAATGCCATCAAGGAAATAAATAAATTAATTACAGCTTCCTGTGTTTTTGAGTTAAAACTTCAGGTGAATCTCAAAGATACATGCAAAATGAACAAGAATATACCTGGAGATTCTAAATGGTTCCTGTGATGAATAACAATTCATCAGAAAATAAAACTAATTTTTTCATCACACTGCTGTCTCTATAATATACTTTAATCTGCTTTGGCAATTCTACTACAACATCCAGAAAATTAAACTGTACCCTAACAGATCTTCTCCAAGACAAAAGAGAAAAAAAACCCCCAAAAAAACAGCACAAACCATTTCATTATAGCAAACAAGAAAACTAAGCATCCATGGCAATTTTCTGATTTCATTTATGTCTTGGATTTAAAAAGTGACTCATGTGAGTACTTACACTGGCAACTACAGCAAAAAGCTAATTATAAATTGTATCTCAATACTTTTTTTGAGTGTAATGACAAAGAGCTCCTTATTTTCAAATCTTATTGCAGCAGAGTACAAAAGCTGTCTTTCAGATACTACTGACATCCGTGCAAGTCAGACAGAACAGTAGCTCAGAGGCATATCCATGTACTACCAAGGACTCAGACCACCACCACCACAACCATGAGTTTTCCAATTTCTTCATCAACAGACATAGTCTATACAGCAAGATACTCTCTGAGGCCAAAAATACCTCCAACACTGCAAAAATGGTGCTAGGGCAAAGTAGCTAATGAAAAAAAGTGCTTTATGGCCTGTAAGACTAGTTAATCAGTAAGTCTTTTGTTAGGAGAGTCATACTTCAGGGAATGCAGCAGCACATTCTCATTCTCATGCCACAGTGGGGGGCCAGGACAACTGGGAGTCCCCCACTAGGGCAGGTATACCTTCCTCAAACTCTCCTTGATTAGTCTGTGATGCTACTTCGGATGAAATACGCCATTTCCAAGGGAGAGTGAGTAGGGAATACTTTTTCTGGTAACAATAGATTGAACCTGGCAAAACTGGAAACTCCAGTCAACAAATAGTGTATACAAACAACAACAATTTTTTTTTTTTTTAAAAAGAATTAACGAGTATAATGGCATATTATCACAATGGTACAGAGTTAACTTGTGTGCATCCTGTATCTGATGCTTGGATGCCTCAGCAAAAGACATAAACAGAAAAATACTCCATTACAGGTCTGGCTTGCAGTAGTGCATTTGGGTTTGCAGTTCTTCTATTCCTTTGCTTACTTCGACATGTGATTCATGGTAGGACTCAAAACACAGGCATGGTGGAAAGGGTAAAGAAAGGTGCTAAGTGGACAGTCTTCAACTACAGTACAAAACAAAGAGCCAGCAAATGTATCCCCAAATCCATGAACACTGTACATGGCAAATTAGCCCTACCTACTCCCTGGCCACTCTGGTGTTGTACAAGATTCTCAGGATTTGCCCACTCCAGTGATTGCCTCCCAACTGCATGCAATAGGCACACTGCCTATCTACCAAATACTCCAGTTAACACAGGCTCAGGCTAGGAAAGCACCAAAACAGGAATTCTATTCAAGGCAACAATGCTTAAAATTAAGATGATGCCTAAAGGGCTTTTGGATTCCCTCCTATTAGAGCTTCCTATCATCAGCTAAAAAAATCCCTAAACCCATGCTAAATCAAAGCATCCAATGTGAACAGAATTCTACTACATAGTATTTTGTTTCCATAACACAAGCCATGGCTGAAAAAGATACTAATTATGGCACTAGTACAGCTGTATTAATTACAGCTGCATTAATTAGAGCAAATTCCTGTAATTTAACTAGGTTGGCACTTAAAAGTGCTTTTTCAATTATGATACATTTCAGACCTTTGTCCATTTTTTCTCATCATGTTGGTGAACTTTTAAGTTAGTGCTGTGGGGCTCACACAGGTACCCATTCCAAGGAGGTGATGTTTCATAAATGTTATGTCTGCAGCTGCCCTTGAGTTATCAAGGGAGCTAATAAAACTGGATTGAGGGCAGAGCTCAACCTGTTCTACCTATTATGTGCTACAGCCCTCAGATCCCAGGATTTTGTCTCTCCTTTCAAGCCCGCCCTGACAAATGTCAGTCTACAACATTCTGAATTGCTAAAAAATCTTTTGAACTAAAAGTGATAATTTCAACAGGCACCAAAAAATCCCAGAACTTCCCTTTGCAGGTTACTTGAAAAAAGGTAGGAGAAAGAAAACCTCTGGGTCAAGATTTCTCAAATCCTCAGGATATGCCAAGCTTTTAATTAGCCAACGCTCTTTTTAAAAAAACTCAATGCAGCAAGACATTTCCTATACAAAAATGAGGTAAAGTGAGCAGGAGCCAGACCTCAGCACTTAGCTCCTTACATATGGTCAGCATCTTCTCAAGATTTTTATGTTCCAACACATTTATCAGACGATCCCAGTTCTAAGCTAGCACGTAGCTAACAGGCTCCTCTTAGCAACTGGAGACTTTGGTATATACTTGAAGCATTTAAGGTCTAGTAACACTCTGTATCTTAATAAGGAACTGCATATAATATCCTCATAAATATAATTAAAATTTTAAAACCTTTGACTATATAAATAGATATGAATAATAACATATGCAATCATACTGTTTCATTGTTGTACATAAGTGTATATTCTCAGATGAATTTTTAGCTAGACTACAATGACTCAAAAAGAAAAGTGAAGACACTGACTTTTAAATAGCACATATCCATAACCTACCTAATCTAACCAGATTTTGGGAAGTTGTGATGACTAATTAAATAAGTGTCACTCTCTTCAAGTACACATATCAACAGAAAACTCTGTGCATGAGCATATATGTATATGTGTCCATGTGTGATACCTGAATTCCTTTAACAGGTTAAAGGATTAAAATACATCTATACAAGAGAAAGCTAAGCAAAAATGCAATCCCAGGCTTGGCTGAAGAGGCAGTGAAGAGGCTAAAGCTGTAGAAACAGAATGACAACATAGGAAATTATTTTACCTCCAAGTAAGTAAATTGTTGGGCAAGGAAAAACTTGCTAATATATACTGTTACTGGCAATAGTAGACAAACTCTGACAATACTAGACGAACTTTGCTCAACAAAATAAGGACATAAGTGTAAAGAAAAGTCTGCTGTCTCAAAATGCTACTGGCCTGAGAGAAAATATTGATTGTAGCGAAGTTTGAGACATAAATAGTCTACATGTGGCACACAGCCTACGTGCNAAAAAAAAAAAAAAAAAAGCGCATTTCCTGCATGTCAGCCAAAACGCACATCACAGGACACTCAGAACAGCATCAGGGATCCAGACAATCATTTACATGCATCTCAATAGGCACTGGGTACCTTACTCCTTGACATTATAAACCACTTATAACCATGTACATTAACCAGCGGACAACTTAATAACACACACATCTGTCTACTGTAGCCCTGATTGTCAGCTTTAAGTACAACACTTAATAAAGCACAGATGATACGCTGTCTGAGCCACCAAGAGCAGCTGTTAACTGCTGGCATGGCAATGAAGCAGCAGATATGGATATACCACCTGCTGGTCTGCTCCAGTTCAAACACAGGTAAAATTGTCAGTATCTCCTGAAGAGTGACCCAGAGATATTATTCACCTGTGCTGCCTAATAGCTTAACTCTGCTTTAGATTTGCACTGCATTATCCTTAAGATAAGAATAGATCTCCCTATGCCACTAGATACAGATAAAAACTAATCACTAGTTTATACTATTGTAACCCACATAAGTTATGTGACCAGGCTCTCTACCAAAATCCCCTTGTAGCATCTTCTCAATTGGCAGCACAAGCCACTTGCTTCTTCTATGCTGTAAATCACAGTCAACAGCCTTCAGATCACTCTAGCTTGTCCAAAACCACACAAAACTTCAACTATTATCACACTCTTTCCCTAACAAAGCCTAAATGTAGCACAGTCATTACTTAAAGCAGTAATGGGGCAAAATTTAATCGACCGGAATCTGTTTAGGGATGAAGTCTGTGCAAAGAAGTATGATTAATGCTCTTCAATCATAATATAAATTGGAGGCCCACAATTCCAGGAGCAAAAATAACCCACATTAACTGTTTGTAAAGGAGAGCTGGCTAGGTGATTTATCCTCTCTGATCAAAACAATACACTGACTTTTTGCTTTGTTATAATCATTAAGTTTCCCTTATTCAATATTCTGAACTGCCTAGTGCTAATTCTGCCCTTCCCCATGCATGTTAATTCAGTGGCCATCTTCTTTTTTCTTACTCTTCCCTTGTGTTGCTATTTCTCCTGGAGTTTTGACACTGAAGGCTGTGATATCCAGGGTCCAATTCAAACCTTTAGCTTCACAATACTTGGTTTGTGTCTGGCTATCTTTCTCTTTCCCAGATGGATAGCAATCTCTACTGGTTACTCAAACTGAAAATTCTGCCCAGAACTGATGAAAAGAACTAAGAGGGTTTCAAAATCCCTGGCTGGGAAACCGAACAACCCTAGTGTTAAATTTCACCTGCATTCCTCTACAGAAAAAGCACTCGGTGTTATGGTGGTGACATTTTCTGCAGCACAAAGGAGCAAATCTTTGCAAAACAAACATGGAGACTCAAGCAGAAGGGGTAGTTTCACCTAGCAGCAACACCAGTGCATGCTGCACTTCCAGAATACACCTAAAATGCACACACGGGCCTACAGAGATTAAACCCCAAAGCAGAAACTGAGAGCTGCTGCTCATGAGAAGCCTCCAGCTGATCAAAACTGCCCTTAGTAAAACGAGAGCAAATGTGAGGAAAAGACGATGCTGACTCCAGTCAGAAAAGGGGTGAGGTCAGGTTGATGTGGGTAAGAAGGGACTGCTCAAGGAGGTTTCAAGAAGCCAAAAAGAGGCATCTCTCAGATAACTGGGTGGCCTGAGTAATAATCACAGCACTTGGATTCTTGATGAAAAAAAAAAAATTAAAAATAAAATAAAATAAAATAAAATAATCTGATCAACTGGAATTTAATTGCAACACAAGACCAGTCAGGCTTTCCATCTCATATCTATATCTCACAGACTAACTATGTATGCATTTTCAATTATTTATCTGCGTCACTGACACTTCTTGATTGATACACGAAAAAAAAAGAACAGAATATTAGCACATGCTGTTTCTCCCCTGCAAAACCAAGAAGAATCCAGCCCAATCCTGCTTCCTCAGAAACCCACCAGACATAGCACACAATTATGGGTCAGTACAATGGAGCATGCAAAAACTCTTTATAATCCTGTCACTGGTGAGACTCCAGAGAAATTTAATCTCAAAGTCTGAAGAACAGATAACCAGAGACAGCCAAATAACAAACAAATAATTTCCTATCAGCACCAGTGAAGTTAGTGCCTTGCATCCCAGACATTTATTACCACATCAGTAAAGGAAAACTTAGCAGATTTTGATTTTTAAAAAATTTTTTTACATCTGTAAATAGCACTAATTAAATAGAAATAGCAGAAAAGTTTTAAAGGACAGTGTTCTCCTTTTTTGTCTTCAGTATAAATGCCAGCAATTCATTAAAGAACATGTGCAGGGAACCAGAGCCAAAGCATTCCTACAACGGGAATAAGTGAACAGGAGCTAAGGTCTAGTAATTATATAGCACAAGGAACCCTTTCACCTTTCCATTTTATGGACCATTTTATGACTTTGGCACTACATGGGATGCTGCTAAAAGCAAAAGAGAAGTGGTTTTAACTACTGCATCAACACAAGTAATGCACACAATACTTAAGCTCTTATTTTCCTCTCTGCTTATTATCCTCTGGTGACTAAAATTCTCCTGTTCTGAATTCCCCCCAGGGTGTTTGCATGGAGCTGTACACAGAAAAATCAAGCCACTACATAGTGCACAGACTGCCAAGCAATACTGAGAGATCACTTTATGAACTGTAGCTTCAGCTGAAAAAATGGATAGGACACGCAGAAACTTTCTAGCGACAGAAGCAGTGCTGCCCTGCAGCACAGGCAGCATCAAAGCCTTCTTCCCCCAATGACTGGCCAAAACTCTCCTAAAAAGAGTACTGTGGGCCACTTCTGTTGGGTGAAAGCATTACAGATTTTTTAACCTTTTCATACATGCCTTCCTGTCTCAACATGAGATTCTAGATTACAGCGGGTAAGACAAGCCAGCTCACATTGCCTCACCAGCAGATAACCAAACCAGCCCACTGCATGAGGTACTAGTAATGTTAATTTTTTTTTTTTTACATTTTGCTATTTAGTTAGCTGTACCATTTACTTTGGTAAGCAAACTATAAAACATCTCCATTTTTAAAGATTTCAGTACCATGAAGAAAGGCAAAAAAGATACTGAACACAAGATTCTTCTCTGAGAGCACCAAACAGCAAAGAACTCCTCAGATAGGTCAGAGATTAAGTATATGGTACTTTTCTGATCAAGAGGTTACTGGAAGCCTTTTTTTGTTGCTCCAGAGACTACCCTCAATTGTCACAGCAAAAGCATCAGCACTGAACATATTGATGACACTTGATTTTATACTGCTACATGCCTAAATAAGACCCCAAAAAGTTAGTTCTAACCAGTGTAACACCATAACTGATGGAACTGAATAAACCAAATATAGCCAGAGATGCATCACTGAAAAACCAAGAATATCAAAATAATAAATATTAGAGGAGACAACCCTTTGGTGGTTCAGACATAGCTTTCAACCACGTTTCGGTAGATGACATCAAGCTTTTTGTCCGAGCTGCTGTTTCACACTACACTGGACGTCTGACAATTTCATTGTTAAAAATTGCACACTGGAAAAACACAGAGCTGTAACACTAACTGTTATCAAAAGTTATTGCTATTGCAGGCATGATGTTGATTTTCACGGACGAATATTTTATTTTGCTTGTCCTACATTTTGGAGGTTTGTTAGTTGTAGCCAAGCCCAAATCAGGAGCCAAGATGACACCAAGGATCCATGCTCTGTTATGCATATTACAAGAGCAGCTCAGAATAAAGTGATGTAGTTGATGATGTTCCTGCTCATTGCAGGTGTGTTGGAGCAGATGGAGCCTTTAAATGCCCCTTCTGACCCAAACTATTCTTTGAAAATGCAAGCCTGTATGTTGTTGGCTTTGTTATTTAGATAGGGATTAAGTACACTAATTTATAACCTTCCAAAACATTATGACCTGTACAAATTAACATATCCTGAATTAAGAGGTCAGAACTCAAATGAAAAGTCTCTTTGAGATATAAGAAAGCTACAAATTTTGGGAAGTTATCTTTTCTTGTCCCTTGCAGGTACTAATACTTTTAGGAAAATCAAAATACATACTGAAAGATTATTTCTCTGCAAGAACATGACCTTTGAATAAAGAGTAAAATTTCCAAAGTCAGAAAAAACATCTAAGTGCCTGACTCTCAGTGCAAGTCAACTGGAACTCAGTGTCAGTTTGTCATTTATGTTTTATTCTAATGAAAAGAGAGAGCTTAATTATAGGCCATCATGGAGCATCCTCAACCTTCAAATTGACTTACAAAGGGAGAACAGCATGGTTAGGCTTTTTAGTTACAACTGCCACCCCCAAAACAAAACAAAACAACTCAGGAAAGCGTTGTGTACAATGCAAACGAATTATTTTCATGGGAAATTTAATTATTGTGACCCCAATTGGTAACAACTGTCACCTGATCAGAGGGACTCTGCCCTCCCCAAATCGCCTGAGGCCATGAACACTAAATTGAAATCTAGTGGCTGCAGTCTGCAAGCGACCTCCCGCTCATCAAGAATCATGCTAGAACCAGTGTCTGCAGTTAAGCACTGCTGTGAGAGTACCAAAGTCCTATATTCACAGGACAAAACATATTACTGAACTTGGTTTTCAACACCCACTGCCTCTCCCTGCAAGCAAGCGAGCAGAAGTGGGCAACATCAGACCTTTGTCACTCTCTTTTCTTTTTTCTGACATGCTATGAGCAAACCACAAAGCCTGAGTTCCTGCACTAACACAGAGCTGGCAGCACCAGCTCTCAACTCCAGTCAATAGGCAGGCAGGCTGCTCTAAAGTCCCCACACCAACCAATTTGAGATGCATGAGCTCCTGGCAGCAAAATAATTATTTCCTCAGAGGTTCTTATTGTCTCCAGCACGCCATGAATTCTGTTCAAGTTCAATGTCAATTTATCACTCTACATTACTAGCAGCAGCTGACATCATGGGTGCAATTGTTAAAGAAAAGGGAAATTATTTCTGCCCTCATACATTTAGATTCCCTTCCCCCCAATAAGTGCAGTGAAGGGAAAAAGCTTTGAGCAATCTGAAATCACAGAATGACTCTTTCTATAAAAGCATTGCACTTGTCCAGCAAACCTCTCTATCTGCCACCAATGAATAATATCAGGTACCACAGAGACCTGAAAGGGAATAGAGAGAGGAAATATGACCTGCAAAACGGTAGTATTTTTAGAGTACAATGTAGTTTTTTCTCCTCAAATACGCAGCACATTCTTGGGCTTGATACAGTGGGGTGCTGAGTGTCCCTCTCTAGCAAAGCATGGCAGTGTGTGCTATTTACTAACCACAGCCTGGCACAAATAAAGTGCTCTGCTGAGAGAAGACCTAAGTGCCAGCACCTCACAGGATGGAGCCCACCTGCCTTCATGTCATGACCCTGATATATCGCATGATTGGATTTTTTTTATTTTTTTTTTAAATTAAGTGGAGTAGTAGTTGGCTTAAAGTTAATGAGATCTTCACAAAAAAAACAGGAGACTTCTTACACAAGATGTGTCAACCTGTGTCAGTACAAAAGTATTTTACCTTCATGTACCACCAATATTCAACTACAAAAAGCAACTCAAAAAGCCTCCATTTCAACAGAAAACTACAACACTGAAAGACAGAACTCGTTTAAAATAGTAATTCTGAAAGTCAGTAAGCTTTTTTCCAAAGGAATTAAGTAACTTCTCAGATATTCAGAAGAAATGAGTATCAAACCAGTGTTTTTTCACAGAATCCAAAAATTCTGTACCTGCCCTTGAAATCTTGTAACCTGTTTGACAATATGGAAACCTTTCCAAATGGTGAAAAAGCATTCGCTGGCAGTACAGGAGATGAAGGGGAGTTAAAAGTGACAAGACTGAATTTGAATCACCACTAAAAGGGAAAACAACAACACTTATTTAATTCAGTGTGTTAAAATCTTCTGTGTGAATGGCACAATCCCACTAGCAAGCAGCTGCAGCCCAGCTCTTCTCCCTGGTGCCCACAGGCAGGACAAGGCGTGGTGGGCACCTACTGAAACATCTTAAACTTACTGCAAGAGAAGTCAAACATTGGAGTAGGTTGCCCAGAGAAGTTTTGGACACCTGACAGTATAGCAGGCTTATGTGCCTACCCACAGTATTATTAAAATTTGATCAAAGAATAAAAAGTTCTCGTTATCTTTCTGTACCAGATATTGTCACAAGTGGTATAGAAATTTCTTCTGTTAGGAAATTAATCTCCATGGTTTTAGAAACTTCAAAGATGCTTGATTATTGATTGCCTAGGACAACTTTCCATGTCTAGAAGGTGTTTTCTTTTTTTTCATGTTCACTCTGGCCAGATTCTTAAGCAGCAGCTTTGCCTGAACACAGTTTTGATAGCCTAAGAGATGTCCACCCTGACTCTGTGTTTAACATTACAAGCTAAAACGCTAAATCCATACGTACCTGAATGCTTGTCAGTTGGAATCCTGCATGACTCACCCTTCAAGGCAGCCTATGACAGTCCAAACTGCCAAAGTATTCCTCTGCCATCTTGAAATTCCCTCCTTTGCTGCATGTTTCCCAGTTTCTGATCCTCAGGCTGGGTGGAAAAGGCAGCAGCCACAGCACCCAAAGTGGTTGTGAGCAAGTCCTTGCTCTTACGGACAGGGTAGGGAATTGGCAGCACATGCCTGTATTATCAGAAGCTCTGCTCCAGTAAGAAAGGGAAGCAAACTCAGCCTTCATATGTAACCCTAATATTTGAAGTTCCCTCTCCATGTGAGTGGTTTGCAATTAATAATTTAGATTCCCAGTAACAAATTGCAAATCCAAAATGTCCTCACTGACCATCCTGCTATGCTGCTAAGGTTCACTGGCACACTGGGAACTTACTCATCTGCCATGTGTGCTAATGAAGTTACTGAAATTGTTGTCATTCTCTTGATGGATCACAAAGCAAGAGAAAACACTCTCTGCCATGAGATTTCAAGTTAGATGGAAGCTCAGCAGTGATGAGATCCAGAAAAATCATGTCCTCTTCCAGACCTGGACAACAGTACTGCCATGACAATATACCCTTCCACCCATGGAAGAATTTTATCTTGCAGATGAAAATAAAATTACAAATACATCACCATTCCGAAACAGCAAGACCTTATGAAAGAAAAGCAAAGACAATCCAAGTATTTAGACTGAAAACTAGCTGCTTTCTTAAGAATAAGAATTGTACTTCTACTACATTTTAAAAAATAATAAATTGATGACTTAAAAAAGTTTTTTTGAAGACTTGAGGCTTGACCTAAAGGCTGTTCTTACTGTTCGTAAAGCCAGGGCAATGCAAAGATGCAAAGGTGACTCCACTGCAGAGAAAAGCAGCTAAATTGGATCTCCAGTGAATACTGATGTTTGTCTCTACTATGTTACATTTACACACACTGCATTTCTCCAGTTTTTTTAATCCAAATAAGCCTAAAAAAGACAAGAAAAAAAATTATAGGATATACAATAAATTCCCATAACTGCAAGATGGAAGAGGTGTAAACCTGTAATGCTGCTAAATCTGTTGTTTCTCCTTCTCACCACAGTCTTTGACAGAACGTTGATGCATCAATGAAACATCTTGGTAGTAAAAGGAAAAGTCAAGCCAAAAGAGACACTATGGGAACACACACTTAATACACCATTTTCACCTCCAGGTTAAAAATAACACCAGAGGTTCACAAGCAACCTGTATCAACGTAAAATCAGCTTTGCATTGTGGTTCATGCAACACTTCACTGTGTATTTAAGGGGAAAAAAATCAAATTATTTCTACCAGATAGTCCCTAAAACACAGTTTAAGACAGTTAAAGGAGATTAAAGAAACTGAAGTCTTTTCAAGTGATGTTGACAGGTGGTGTTTTGATTTTGTTTTGGTTTTTTTTTAATGTGCAGAAGAACCCTCCAGCCAGCAAGATATCCAGGCAGCTGGCAAGGCAAGCATTCTTCTAAGTTGGATTATGTGACACCTATTTCCAACACTTGCCTCCAAGAGAAAATGCAAATTCAAAATCTCCCGATTACTTATGATCATTAAAGAAACCATAAAATTTTGGGCTTCAGTAGTCTACTGGCTTGGAGTCCTGGCCAAAATCCAGCATCAGTAAGTACATTGAGATGCATCCTGTTACCCTTAAGCTGCACTCAGCAATATTAACTTGTTTCATTTTCCTTCCTACATTTACAGGGAAAATGATGTAAATGTTGTGTGTGTGAGACCTGTGGAGAGAATTTTAGTGAAGTTCTACACATGTATGGAGAGAATCTCCTTCAGAAACCTTTCCATGAAACCCATAAATTACAAACAATAAAATCTTAAGTAACCCCACTTCATATCAATGATTAAAAATATAATCAGTCTTTAACACAGCAAAGGAACACAGGCTGGAAGACAGCTGTAGCTACTGCTGTTGGCCTTTGAATGCTCCCAAAAGGACAGAGGTTATATTTATCATCAGGATAAATGAAAAAACTATTTATTGTTCTCACCTGCAGAGTTAGAAGCTACATCCTTCAAAAACAGAAAGTGTAGTTTAGAATACCTCTGTGTGGATTTTAAATGCACTAAAGTTATGGAAAATCTGCAAGAAAAACTGATCATTCTTTGTTTTTTATTTAGAAATTATTAGTATTATTCTTAAAACAGCTTGGTTTTGATAGAGCAAAGAGACACACGTAGAAGTATTAAGAGTAACAAGATATGACAAACTCATTAATTGAAAGGAGAGAAGCACGAAGGTAAGCATGAAGATAACAAGGTGATTAAGAATCATGACAGAAAGGACCAGAGGTAGAAAGCCAGGCAGAAAAAAAACAAAAAAAACCCCACACAGAAAGCAGGTCAGGACCAGGAGTTCACAAAGCAACCAAGAGGTACAACATCTGAAAGATAATCAGAGATGGAACATGATGCCCTATATAACATTCACCCAACTGCTGAGCAGGGAGGAACCCCAAGGAATGTTCTCCTCACCAAGCACAAAGAAAATCTCTCTCAGCAGGTGGGCTTTATTCTGACAAAGCAAGAGCCTAAGTGACTGACCCACTCTTATTTATTAGCACCCTGACAAAGGGACATCCAGCACCTGCAACTTGTCCTGGCTAGATGCTGGGCACAGAATCACTTCTTCCTATGCTGCAATCACCACAAAAAGAACAAATCACATCGATCCCAATCAAACTAAAGCCAAGGAAAAGGCTGCTGCTTCAAATTACAGTGAATAAAATCTGACATGCACAAGGAACACAAGATACTGACTGAGACCCTGCCCCAGGTACTCTCCAGGTGATGGGACCTGCACCCCATCCCAGCTGCCTGCCCCACAGCACTGGTTGTGCTGCCTCTGCAAGTCTCTTCAAGTACTCCTGAAACTGAGAGCACTTTAAACTCTTACCCTGCACAAAAAATAAGACATAAATACTTTAAATTCATTTTGCTTTAAAAGAGAACTGCAGGCCATTTTATAATTAGCTACTAACCCAGGGAGCCAGTGTTGCTGTGTATCTAGACATTTTTATGAAATGGCTAACTATTCGGAAAAGGGATCAATGAGAATAAATCACTGTTTCCCATTGGTACAGGCTGACTTTCCTGATGCCTCAGGATTTATAGCAGCCTGACGACCTGCATTAACTACAGACCAAGCAACTTCAATGCCTAGCAGCTTTAATGCCAAAAAAAAGCATTCAGCATCACTTCAGCCACAGCAAAGCACGTCTTTGGAAAACTCACTGGACAAACAAGTAGTGGAATGATACTGAATAGGCAGAGAAGCATCCAGTTGATAAAGGTTTCTAGGAATACTGTATTTATTACTGGCAACTACTGCAATATGGCAATGCTTCCTGCACACATGGTCCTTGCTTACAAAGCTCAAATTCTATCTTCTCTGGTACAAAACACATAACTGAACATAAAATTAAACATAGGAAGAAACAACAAGGGAGAAAACTTCTTTCAGATCACAGGTTTTGATGTGGTCATCTATTGCATTTTAACAGCATCAAAGAGAGTAAATCACTTCTACAAAAAAAAAATCCACAAATATATACTTTGGGGTCTATAACATTTCTTGGAAGTATGATTTGTTTTTTATTCCTCTGTCAGCACGCATATCACTTCACCAGGCTCCCTCCAATTTCCTTTCTCTCTGGAAGAAAACACTTCCTGCCTTGCCCTAGAAAGTATGAAACCTTAGGAACAAAAAAGCTCATTTTCCCACTTCATCAGATGCTGCCCCTGTTCAAACTCATCTCAAGAAATACTGCCTGTGTTAGCAGTCTGCACACTCTTATTTTCCCATGCCAAGAAGTCAGCTAATAATGCCAGAGACAGAATTTCTTCCTGCTTCTGTCCAGTTCACGTGAAACTCAGCTGTGGTTGTTGTATAAAATCACGTAGAAAAGCAGGAAAAAAAAGGGTGATGCCAACTTCAGTAAAAAGAATCTCTGTTCTCCTATGTAGCCCTTCGAGATTTAAAGAGGGGGGGGAAAAAGAAGAAAAAAGCAGCTGTAGCAACATTATTTTAAATTGAAAGCACAAATCAGATTCAGAATCCAATATAGCCCATAGCCCATCTGTGTCTAACATCAGAAGCTTTGGCCACTCAGTTATTTTACTGCTTTTGCTAAGGATGCTACCCACAGCACTTTCACAGGTGCCCACCACTGGTTTGCTCTGTCAGTACCAGTGCAGGCCCGCTGACATCCCAGCATCAACCTCTGGCTGCCACTACAGGTACCAGCACTGACAGCTCTCCTGAACAGCGCTGGAGGTGGGATTTTGTTGGCAGGAATTGGACCTCATACACCAGCACTGAAGCCTGGCAGCACGGGGACTCCCACACTTTGACCCACGTGTTGATTCACAAGAGTCAAAACCAAAGGATAGAAAGAGCAAGGGAGTAGTTCAAAGCCACATCTGGCTGCCACTTGGAGAGATCAGCCTGGAGAAGGCACTCTCAAACACATGCACATAGAGCGCAGATGGAAGCAGCAGCCAGTTCCATCTTGCAAAACCTTCTCTGGGGAATGCTGATCCCCAAAATGATACAGTGGATTATTTAGGCTTGCTGTGTGATCTGTACAGTACCCAAAATTTGTATGCAGGCACACGGAGACGTGTTTAGTCACGCACTCAGTACATCCAGGTGTCTACAGTTCACTAGTTACTCCCTTCAGAGAAATGTGTTTATAATAAATGACAACTTCCCTTTCAGTAAGATTTACACCATATGATCTGCATTCAGTGGAGAAGAGCCAACAAGTGGGCTTGAGTTTCAGGTCCCCTCCTCGGGGGAGGAGTGGGGGGGAAATCACAGCTTTTTACTTCGAACATTTCGGCAATGTAGAAAATAGCCTGATCTGTTATGCGCCTTTTCTCAAAACATGCAACAAGCACCCCGCATTAGACGAGTTCCAAGGAAAGGTTTCAAAGCTGTTGGTAGCAGCACGCCCCTCTGCAGGCGAAATAGTACTAAATTTTGTTAAAGATAGAAACTGCTGGTCTAAATATTCTGGAGGGTAACAACTACATTTTACAGGACCTCTGTGGAAATTAGTAAACGAGGCTTTAAACTTCCTCATTAAATTTCATGTTTGGTTTTTTTTTTTAGCATTGTTGTTTCCTGCTTGGTGTTTGGTTTTATTTTAAGACAAAGATTAAAGAAAATCACATTTGCAAACCTGGAAAACTTGTAATGGCACATAACAAGAGTCTAGAGAACTCAAAATTTCTCAAGATCTAAAAGGAGCATCATTACCAACCAACAGCTTCAGTTTTGCAGAGTTTTTTTTTTTAGCTATCAACATTTGCAGCCACTACACTGTCAGAGAGCAGAAGACCCCACCTCCTATTTACTGACTGACAGGATTAATTTGATTAACTTATCGATTGTATGTTTTATATTCTTCAGAGATTGTGAATATTCTTTTTTTCTTGTAGGGACATTAAACTATTAGAAAAATTTTTTGCTAAATGTATTTGGTGAGATAACAAACCGTTATTAGAATTAGCTATATTATTGCAGATAAAGACAAGGGAGATCTGTTCTGTCCCAAATTTATAGTTTTATAATTGAGTATGTCAATTAAGATCTAACCAAGATTTAGCAGGCAGTAGCTGAGGGTAATTACTGCAAAGCCATTGAGGTAAAGATATGTGCCTTATTTTTCTAGTAGCTGAATTAATTTTATCTAGCCATTTTGTACAGCACCCATCTTTTTTATGCAACTTTGCTGCTTATTCGCAAGATACTAGACTTTACATTAGGAGGCCAGAGGGTGGTGCTTTCACATTATGGAGAATTTTATCATACATGTTGTTAAAAATCCTACCCTTTTATTTACCTATGGGAAATCTGAATGTGTTTTCCTTTTTGTACTCTCATGCTGTTATTTATAGTACCACACTTTCAAGTAGAAGATAGATCTGTGTGTTACTAGATGGACACTTAAGCCTGCGATGTTGTCAGACAAACTGTATTGTAGGATATCTCATTGTGATTTGTGGTTTTTTAGAACTGTGACTCTTGGCCAAATAAGAGCAAGTTTTCACCAAAAAAAAAGTGGATGGTGCCACTCAGCCTCCACACCAACTCAGTATATTAACGTCTCAGTGAAAGCTCTGTTGATGGGAGACCCTCAGTAAAGCCAAAAGAATTATTTAGTGACATAAGTCTACTCCTCACTTCTGCTGCTCTGTAATACTCACCTAAAGTTACATAAAATTGATAGAAATTCCATATGAAGGAATACATTACCTATTAGCAACAAGGATTAGGTCTGCCAGCTTTCCCCAATAACTCACTCACCAGCATGGGAAAGATCCTCATCTGTCTCCTAGTATGAGGCAAAACACGGGTTCATTTTTGCTGTTCAGAGCAGTAAGATTGTGCTGGCTGTACAACAGCCCAATATTATCACACAGCAAGGCAGCATGAAATATAGCAGAAGTACAGGGGCTGAAAGAAGGAAATCAATGGGTATTTAAAGCACCATTTAGTTGATTTACCTATGGCATGAAGCACTGTCGTTTAAAAATCTCTCATGGAGATGTCTCTTCTACAAATAAATGCCTGTACTGAGGAGATTATTTACTAAAAGGCTTTTAAATGCTGCCATTAAAAGCAACACATTAAAATCAATTAAAAGGTTTTATCAAAACACCAATCTTCTTTCTCATTTCCTATGCTATTGCCAGCATCATTTCACCCTTTCAAACTCCTGCTAAAGCCAACAAGGTGTTTTTCCCCAATTCAAATAGCACAGAAGGAATTATATTCTAGCTATTACAACAAAACCTTATTCTAGGCACCAATCACCTTTCCTAGATAGGAGGGAGTGTGTGTGTCTGGGGGCAGTTTCATTTAACTTTAGGGCCCTCCTGCATAACACAGGTTTACCTTGTGTATGTGTTGGGGAGGAAGTAGATTGAGTCCCATCAAGTAGAATTTGTCAAGGATTTTTGATTTCCCCCAAAAGACAAGAGCAACCAATTCATTTAGGAGTGGGATGCATCCCATCTAACATAAAAAACATCACTTGTCAGGCCACTTCTCACTCTTCCACAAAGAAGAGGGGAAGGCACATGTATCTATTAAAAACGCACATAAGTTTAAAACAAAAAATATCATACCGGCAATTTGTCAATGAAAATTATTCAGCTTTCAGAACTTTCCAGCTTACAGGAATAACTCATGATCCTGATTGTGACAAGTCTCCTTCAGGTAGCTGAGCTTCCTTAGGTGAAAAACATGACATTTGCACCAAGAAGAAAGCATGGAAAAACTGATGGCTGCACTACAGCTGGCATTTTGAGATAGCCAAAAAGAATCTAGTTTCCTCTATGCTTATTCCTTCTCCACCTTCTTTTGCTTTGGCTAACCTTTTGGGGAACTAAAGTTTTCTTCCTTTCTTCCAGCATGAAGATGTATACCCTAAGCAGCAGTTCTATATTTACAACAACAAAAATATGTCTGTAGTGAAAATTTCTCAAGCCTCCTCTATCTGTCAGCACCACAAAGCTGAAGGGCAAAAGCATCATGGATTCAAGCCCTACAACAGTGGGGGGAAAAAAAGAAAAAGAAAAGAAAGAAAAAAAGAGAAGAGAAGAAAAATATGCAAACTCTGCATTATTTTTCTGTTTAGCACATGAAAAAGAAGCAGCCAAAGAAGTCTCAAAGGAATTAAATTTAAAATTCCATTTAAATCACAAACTAATTTAAAAGTTCCATTTGTAAATCTCAGAAAATCATCATGTGTTGAGAGTTTGTGTGGTAATTTGAAATACATGCAAGTCTCCATTCATAGCCAAGCAGTTGGATTATTTGCTCTGGAAGAAAAATTCCACTCATTCACAGACTTGGAGCACAACCGGGGCTTCCATAAGAAATAATAATTAGAGTGGGGAAAGTGAGACCTCCAGATGGTGTTTCTCTGCTAATTCAGTCGAATTTCACCCATTTGTTCTAGATGCAATATTTGCTCTCACGCTGGAAGGCAAAGAAACGTACCTAACACTCAATTCATTTATTGTTTGGCTACTAGGACGTTGCCATTGTTTCACATTTGTATTCAGAAGGGAAAAAAACCCCACACAAAACAACAACAAAAAATCCCAACACACTACTTTTTGCCTGGTGGGTTGTTGGGGTTCTTTCAATCTTTCAAAGCAGCTACAAAACGCTGTTCCAATTCCTCATGCAGCAGGTCTCTGCCATGCTCCTGCTTCCCCATGCTCACAACTCTACGGAAAAGTCCCCAAGGGCCCCTGAGTTCACGCAGCGTTTTGTGAGGATCCATTACTTTAACACAAGAGATTTAAAACCCCAGAGCGAGTCCTAAGAGACAAGCTCCCGGCAGCTCAGATGAAGCGGCAGAGGGCTGGGCCATTCGGCGGGGTTTGGCGGCGGCCAGCCTGTTGCGGAGGCCTGGACGCACCCGCACAAAGGCACCACCGTTCTTTCAGGCCCGGCTTTTATCAATGAACCGAGCGGATTCCAGGCGCTGCTCCCCGCGTTGCCTAGCGCAGGGACGCTCCCTGGGGCTTTTCTCGCAGCTTAGGTGCCACAAAGGAGGCGAGCAGGGCACTGCCCCGCTGAAAGCGGCCCAGCAGCGCACCAAAGGAGCGGAGCTGCAGCACTGCCCGCTCCCGTGTGCGCTCTCCCAGCCGGCAGCAGCCGCCAAGGGCAGCCCTGCTCCGCTCCCCGAGGCGGGAGAGCCCTGCAGGGGAGGCCAGCCCGGGCTGGGATGACACCCTGGTCCCCACCCGTGCTCCAGGGGAAGGGCAGGAGGGCATCTGTGCGGGGACAACCAGAGCCCACTGCGCAGGGTCTTGTACCCGCCTGCGTGACAGATTATACTCCTGTGCCAAGGGAAACAGTCACATTTAGACCTGATACCAGCTTCTTACACAAATCCTTCATCCCTCTCTTTAATAACTCTAAACCGTCACTTTTGACAAAGAGCTAAAAAAATATATCGATATCAGAGCTACAAAGGGTGTTTTATATCATCTGTACCTCTCTCTTCCTCCCATCAGCAGAGAATTATTTCCTCCAAATGGGTTTGGGAGGGCTTTCTATGATTTAGTTTGGATGATAGCTCTTCTTCTGAAAGATTAATCCACATACAAATAGATACCTCCATCGAATCCTGTTTTCTACTACCTAGTTTTTGTACCTATCCTATTAGTTCTAATTATGTCTTTTTTGAGATGCCCCAAAAGCCTTCAGATACAACACAGAAAGAAGTAAGACTTTCAGATTTTGTCCGTTAAGAAATAAAAATAAGTAGCACATAAGGTTAGTTGGTACAGGTTCTCTCATATCCTTCAGTGTCCCTACCCAAAAATAAATATAACCTTTTTTTCTGAGAGCACACTGCAAGATAACACAGAGCTAGGACTTCACAGAAAAAGATGATATCACAAAAACTTCTAGTGAAGGAAGCAAGGAAAAGTTAATTAAAAACTAAGGAGCTTTGGGGGGCTAAATCAATCTTTGACATACTGGAGGGTACAAATCTCTTTCAATGCATTTTGGGGCTAATTTTTATTCTAGATCAGCCACCAAAATTCAACTCAAAATATAGAGAAGTAATATTTTATTTAAGAAGTTAATAAATCTTGTGTTAAGCTTATTACTATAGCACATGGTGAACAGGCAGATTTTGTGTTGAAGCCAGTTTTCGTGAGTATGCCATGTCACCCCACACAGAAACCAAAACACTTGGGAAATATATTCTGATTTTCTACCTTCTTAAGACACCACATAAGATGGAAGTGTTGATTTTTCCAAGCTCTGTAGGGCCAAACACTAGAAATTTCACTACTAAACACCGGTTTTTCTAACATGCTCCACACTGATCTTTATTTTCTATATGCTGAAAACAACCTTTTTCAAATATTTAAAACTAAACTTTCAGGGTCATTAACTACAGTTAACATTACCTTGTCAACGGTTGTCTCTCTGTTCAAATAACAGTCTGCAGAAAACTTCTGTACCCTGAAATCTGAATCCCAATCTAGTTTATCTAGGCTTATGAATACACATATTAGTCTGTCATATCACAGCCAGACCACTGCATTTGTAGATGGCTATTTCCCTCTGACAGGGGAGAAAACTGTGTTCCATCTCTTAAGCAGTAAAGATAACAATGCCTCAGAGATGTGGAGCTGAGGTATGGAACAGAGGTTTCCACAAGTTAAGGAGGATGTGGATGTGCTGCAAAGTAGGAAAAAAAAAAAAAGATCTTGCAGAGACATCTGGATCTGAGCCTGGACAAAACCCTTCTGCCCAGGTTTGTTTTATTTTTTGTTATATTTGTTTTATATAGGTTTGTTATCAGGTCAACTTTAAAACGTAAAAGCTCCAGAAGTACTATGTTTATAGAATACTCTCAATTTTACCTCTGTTAAGAGGGTACATTATATTTAAAACTCTGGAGGTCATTCTTATCATGGCAAGTGATTCCAGTGGTAAGAAAACTGAAGGAAGGCAGTGAAGCTGTCAGCAAAATGGCTTTTCCCAGTTTTGGCATTGAACCATGTACGTTTCTGTGGTCAGTTAAAGCAATGAATATTTCAGACAAAATCCTAGAATACCTAGTGAGCTGAGCTCACTATTAATTTAAAAAGTCATAACAGTCAAGGGATAATTGTATATAATCAGGCCTTGCAAGCAAACAAGGAGGCAGCTTATTTACAGAGACTGTTCTGTTGGCAAGAAAGAAAGCATTACCAAAATTAAACTGATAGAGAATTTGATGCCAATATTACATATAATTCAACAGCATCCCAATTACATTGCCCTTTTATGTTTTTCTGAGCTTGCAGTGAGAGATGGAAGAGACTTTTCCATATCTGTGCCATGGCCTTTCTAGCCTCTTGCTCTCCTTGCCAGCCTGTATTTACAATACAAATAAGAAGCATCTATAAATATCTGGTTTTTCATTAAATAGTCCAAGTCTCATGATGTAGGTTTAGTGTTTGCATCCAAGGGGGAAAACCAGAAGCAAACCTGGAAAATGCCTTGCTCAAAAGGCAGGGACTGCATGTCAGAACACAGATTAGAACTAAAGAAGCTTTTATTCTTTGTTCATACTACTGCATTGTAATTGTCCCGCTACAGCATTAATCTTTCCAGCTACAAATAGCTGATTTTATGTGTACACTTGTTATGTTAAAACTGCACTTGTACAAGAGGAGATTCTGTGCCTCACCTGATTTTCTCTGCAGCTGGAAGATCCATAGCCCTGAGCAGAGGAAGCCAGAACAGGAATGCAAAGCCCTACATGTGATGACAAGTGAGGCTGCTGCCACAAAGATATCATTTGCAATCCAATGGCTGCCACGTCAAACAATTTCAATCACAAAAATCAAGTCTTAATGTAAGTTTGCATTTACTTTTAATTAGACATGTTGCTTTTATGAGACATTCTAAACAGATTAAAGCCATGGGAAAACAGGACCCAGCTCACTTCTGCTTTTCAGAGCCCCTTCAAGCCCACATATTTAAGTGGGGGCAAACAAGTCCAGGAGAGCCCAAAGAAGGTGGGGGAGAGGATATAGGCTAGTGACTCCTCCCAGCAGGCACCGAAAGTCACTGTGCTATTTCAGTCTCAGAATCCTGAAGTACTTTCCCCAAGAGACCTGAGCATCTGACCCTTGCCTAAGAATATCTTCCTCTGTGAGAAGGACAAGAAAAAGAGGCAGCCAGGCTGGGGAGAAGAAAGAAGGGGAAGCTGCAGGTGAAGGGAACAGCAGCCACACAGGGAGCAGGAGAAAAGGGACAACTAACTAGCGTTTCACAAAAGTCAAAGAATTAAGAGAACAAAGATAAAATAAAAATGTTTCCCAGGGCAGATGGAGCCGGCACAATGCTGCAGGGCTCTGTGCTAAAGCCACCCCGCAGGAGCAGAGCAGGGACATGACTGGCAGCAGTGACACAGGTGGCAGCAGCAGCTCCTGCCATGCACCACGGTGCCTTCTGCCAGATGTCTGGTGGCCCTAAAGTGGCAAGAACCCACGGGTTTTAGTAGTGAGAACTCAGGGGGGTATCAAACAAGAGCAATTTTCTTCTTGCATTGCCAGCAGAGGTAAAGAAGCTGTTATACATCATTCTGCTGGGCTTCAAGGTCCTGCAGCTGGAGAGCTCTCTCAGCTTTCTGCCATCTTAGCAGGCCATCTCCTCCCAGCCTCCATCCTAGTACAGTCCCACTGGGACCTGGAGGAATGTCACCAAAGAAGAGGCCTGAGAACCTAGCCCACCATTTCCACAAAGGGAAGTCCTGGCACTGCAATGGATGCAGGAGGAGGAAAAGAAGTTTCCGGACTTCTGTAAGGATACACAGTGATGGCTGAATAGGATGCAGCACACAACACCAGGGCCTGTGTAATCACACTGACGTATTCAAGGCAAGCACTGCTCACAAATACAGGGCTGCCTGAATCAAGAACCCCACTGTAGTATTACGTTGCCTTAAAGGGGAGAAAAAACCCCAAAAAACATATTGTATTGGAAAAGAAAATTTAAAGATACTGGCTTGAAGTGAGTTTCATGGGAAAAATGCAGCAAGAGGCTGCAGTTTGATAATACTGGCAGCAGCATGGGTGTCGGCATACACAAGTTCAGGTCTTTGTCTGCATCACAAAGATTAAATTGCTTGATGCAGAGCCACTACAAGTATGGCAGGAACTGAAATCTGGTCTGTCTCACATCTCCTCGTCTGGAAGGAGAGCTCACACTGCAAGCTCTCCTTCCAGATGCCAAGAGAGGGCTCTGACTGTCAATGGCAAGGCAAGGCCAGAGGATCTTATTTTCTTCTCTGAACAGTACCTCCAGGGCTATTAGTAAGATGAACAGGTACTGCCTCGAAAACACCATCTGTCTTGGGGCCTTTCACAGTCCTCTGCTGACCGGGAAGAATGTAGACTTGAGAAAGGAAGGAAGGGAGTGTATTGCTATTCAACTGGTTCTTGTTCTTCCACACAGGAAAGCTGATCCTGGAGGATGCAAACTGAATAAACAAGACCTTAGCCTGCAGGCCTTGAGCAGCAATCCTGCACACTTCCAGTTTAAAACTCTTTTGATAAGGGAAAGCAGTAATGGCTGCAGAGCCATAGACTGGGGGTTGGATCCATTTTGATTGCTTCTCCTGTAGCTGCTCCAGCATGACCAGTTCTGAAAGATCATAGTAATTTGTCATACACAAGACGAAACACAAAGAAACTATTTCTTCAGCTACAGCTTAATTACCAACTGTAGTACCTGATACTCCTCCTCAAGTACTGAAGTTACAAATGAAAAGCAAGCCAGTATTATATACCTATGGTCCTATAGATAGTGCATTCGTGTCTCTGTGACCAGTGGGACTAAATTAGTCACCCAAAACTAGGACATACAGCATGCACTGAGTGCACACAGCTATTAATATTTCTGATAATCAAAGTTACCTAATCTATTTTAGCACATTTGACTCTGATGTGACGTACCAAAGAATGCCAACATCTTGCCCACTATCTCCAGTAAAAGTAATTTTAAGTTTCCTCAGACATATGTTGCGTATACGAACGTGTTTGTATCAAGGTGACATTCATTAAAAAAAGAGAGACTGTGCTGAATTGCACCTCTCTTTTGTTTAAGGTTAAGAGAGAATACTGTGCATTTGATAACTTATCCCTTTAAACTTGTTTCCCTTCATGGGGTTTGGTGTTTTTTTCTTCCCCGAGGAGCAATATTAAAGGTAACAGAGACTTTAGTGCCTTCAAGGAAGAAAAAACTTCTCAAACTTCTGGACATATTTTTCCAACCATTCTAATAATGTACTGAGGGAGTCAGGACTGCCTTTCCAATGAACAGGGCTTTAAGCTACAGGAAGACTTTTATGAATATTTGCATTGACTGCTCTTCAGGCTTCTGGACTAATGACATGAGAAACATCTATTTCTCTCAGATTACCTTGGCAAACAGGCAAATACAGAGTAAAGTCTTGCTGTAGGTTGATATACCACAGTAATTCCCTGGTGTTCTTTTTAAGGTACAAAGAAAAGCCAAAGACATACACATTAATTGCCTGGTGCAAGCCTTTCAATATAAACAACCAAACACAAAACAATCCATGCACACCTCTTGAAGACTATACTTCTTACATTTCCCAGGCATGCACAATCTCCTGGTCACACAAAGACTACACACAGAGTTGGAAGGCACCACACCCCTGTCTATTTTGCAGTTGTTCGTCAGAAAAATTCCATGTCTCATCATGCTCAGGAAGGTGAAAGCCAGTCTAAAAGCATATACCAAGTTACACTGGCTTTTTTAACAAGTAAAAAGAAGAAAACATCTCCATCCCATTTTTGGGGTAAAAGCAAATAAAGGTCCCTAAGGAGCAGCTTTAAGTAGTCTTTCAGGCAATTTCCAGGGATCTGTAGTCGGCACCAGCCCTTAAAAGACGCGATTAATTGTCATAGCAACCAGGGCATGGAACCACACGCACTTGGGCTGGGATACAGGGAGAGCAGTGTGCCCTCTTACCCACACACGCATCTCAAAAGGGTAACGGGCTCCTCGAGGGGCCTCATTGTTTGGGCCCAGTTAATCCTCTATAATAGACCCTCTTAACCAGGCATGGGGGACTCTCCCCTTACTCCCCCGTCCTTTACAGGAAACACTGAAATCATGGTGCTGCTGTGGCTGTGGAGGGAGGCTGCGTGTCGGGGGAAGAGGAGGAAAGGAGAGACTCCGACAGGCAGAGGAAACAAAACTGGGGATTATCACGTATTTTGGGGTCCAGCTAGGAATTCATCTTAAGAGCTGACATACCACTTTTTCCTGCACTGATGATGTATTTTCTTTACTCATATCATAAGTTTTTAATCTTCTTTCCCTCTTTCAGGAGGCCACCATCACCGAGTTTATAAAAGCAGCCAGTATGGTTATACCACAGCTCACCTGCAACCTATTTCATTGGCCATCTCTGCCTACCTAAGATCAGAGCAGAGCTCATCAGGAGACACCAAAACAGAAAGAAGCAGGTCCTTCCTTCCATGATAATTCATTTCTATGCCACAGAAGCATACTTGAACACAGATAGGCAAAGTAAGATGGAGATTTTTCTTGTGTTGCATTTCTCCACTCCCAACAAATGGGATCCAAACATTGGCAGAATTTAACTGAAAGCTTCTTCCCTAGCTTCTTGCTCACTCATTTTGGTATCAAAACACAAATTGCTGAATAATGCCCTGTAACAAGGTTGCTGGGTTTGGTGGTATTTCTTTGTGTGGTTTTGGGGGTTGTTGTGGTTTTTTGGGTTTTTTTCCTGGTAGTGGGAGGGTTGAGGTGTTGTTATTTTTTTTTTTTCTTTAAAAATCAACTGAGCCTGTACTCCTACTAATAGACACCTTCCCAGTCTGAACATGATCACTCCCTTTTCCTCCTTACTTGTGCTTTTGGTGCTCTAAATACAAAAGCTTTGCTTGTTGCAGGAGAGAGGAAGTGGTTGTGAAGTGATGCATTGGAACTGTGCAGCACCTCTATACAACAGTACTGCAAGTGAAAATGCAACAGCTAGGAGGATACAGAATCGATTTGGAAAGCAGAGACTAACAGAGAAATGCTTCCAGAAAACTATTTATGTCAGTACAATCTTGTGACCATTCCCAAGGTGGCCAAATTGGTGGATATTTTGCTGTTAAGGAATTATTTTGGTAAGTGAAGCTATGGGATTGCAGATCAGAGGCACAGTTTTGGGAAAGTTTATGCATGGCTGCTGGCTCCAGGAAGAAAGAGGTCAGGGAACAGCAATAAGCCTCCAAGATCACATCAGCCAAATAAAAACAGCTAGAGAATGTTATAATACATCACATGCCATCATGGAAAGGGAGAAAAACCAGTTTCAGTGGCCGCCAATTTTGGCCACCACTGATTTGGCTATTTTTCTAGTCAGCCACAATAAAGACATTACTGCACACCTTGGCAGAGAGGCAAAAGTGAGTCACAAAGCCCACAGGAGCACTGCTGCACACCAAATAAAATGATTTTAGACCTGCTAAACATGCACCTCCTCTTTTAGTTACTGTGAAAAAAACTGTTTCATGGATAAGGCTCCCCATCCATTTTCTAGCAACAGGGAAACACAGAGCACACTTATACTAAGGTTTTTCATAAATGCCTATCCTCACTGAACTCTGCCCTGTCTAAAAATAAATAAATTTAACCTGTAAAAAAGAAGACTACTGTCAGTTTAGGGCTGCATCACACTTCCACCATCACCTCCAACAACAAGCACTTACAGGTCTAACAGCACACATTTTTCCACCAGCTCCATTCAGAATCGCACTACCTGGTGTCTGCCAACCTTCTTTTTCCTCTCTGCGTATACTCACACTACTTCCCCCCTACCTGAGTGAGGGACTGGCTACATCTGATTGTTTACCAGCTGTCAATACCCAAGAGGTCTCAGATGTGTTCATCTTTTCAGGAACATCAGCACTAAGGTTTGTAACATGGAGAAGGCAGGATACCATGGGCAGGAGGAAGTTGAGGACTTTGGCAATAAGCAGTTAGCTCAGACATGGTATTACAATACAGATGAGCCAAATAAAAAGCTTGAGACCACCGAAAGATATGCTTTCCCTTCCTTCTTTCTGGTTTCTTTTACCTCCCATCCCTGTTTTCCTCTCTCCTCTGCCCTTGCTCTTCTCTGCTCCCTGCTCACAGCCTCCTTCTTTTCATCATCAATTCAAGCACTCGTCTAGTCAAAAGTTAGCTAAAAACCCAGCTACAACAGCAACCTTTTTCAGCCAGGTTAATGATCTGTGATTTGTGATCTGCCTGTGACAGAAACCAGACCTGGCTTAGCAAAAGCAGAAGGAACAATTTGGCCAGGAGCAGAGAAGAAACAGAAGTGTGACCTCCTTTTGGCAGCTCACCATACTCTGTTAAGAGCAAACTCATTCCTCAGCCTTAGCTCATTTTATCTTACACAGCTCTGTGAAATGACTGAGAAGTTGAATCTTCACATGAGGTAACCTGTGACCCTCTCTTAACAACTTCTAGGCATCAATGAAGGAGTGATGGATTTGGAAATGGTTTCTTGCCTCCGTCACTGCTTCTATTTTTTTTTAACAGTCTCCTATTAAACCAAATCACTCTGTGTGTGCATGTGCATTATTCATATAATGTACATATTCACATTGTAAGTATCTCAAATAATAGTCAAGATGCATATCTCAAAAATTATTACAAGCTTATCTCCAGCACATTATTAGCTCCTTCCCTTTTGTTAGCAGAGTTTCACGCACAACGTGATGAGCTTCAGCCAGGATCAGCTCTTCACCAAATGACTTCTCTCTGCTGCCATACACGTCTCCAATGAAATCAGTGTAACTTGTCTTTGGAGGCAGGAGTTAGCTCACTAACACACCTTCTAAGCTCTGTGATGGCAGCACCTTTTGTGTCTGGGTAAAATGGTTTGTGGGATCATCTCCAGTGTCAGGAGAATTTCAGCTGCCCCAGACTACACTTGTTCTCACCCATGTACCAGCCTCTTAGTCCATGTGTATGTAGCCACATGATAAGCTACACTGGAGAGAAGATTTACAAACCAACAACAGCAGAAGTTTTTTCCCATTTTTTTTCCCATCTGAATCAAACCACCAACCTGTTTTTCAACAGTACTTTGCAAACAGTCCCACAAGCAAAACAAAGTGGGGAGAAGCTGGGGACAGGGTCAAGAATAAGAACAAGAAGATAGGAGTGGAACAAGGAGCTCTTCTGCCACCTTCCACAGCCTCGTTCTGCCTCGTCCCAGGTTCACCTGACACTGCTTTCAGTCCCAGGCCACTTCAGGTGCTGTTGGGAAACCTCCTCTAGTGTTTTGATGGGAGGTTAACCTCAGGAAAGTTAGATGCATTTGAAAAGCTGTCTGTCCCTCATCTCCCAATGCCTACTTGTACTGCACACATTAATCATTTTGTTTCTTGGCAAAGTTTGCCCATAAAGTTTCAGAGAAGCACTATAGTAACTGCAAACCAGATGCTTCTGAGCACTATGCTCTGTTTTATGGCACTGTGTAGCATTTTACAAGCATTAACTAATCAACAACTCTTCCAGGTAGTTAAGTTTAATTGTCCCCATTTTACAGGTGCTGAACCAGACCCAGCGAGGTTGAGAGATTCACCCAGGGCCAAAAAACCAATCGATGTCTAATTCTGGACTGTAAATCAGGAGCTACTGTATGTAACTTCTCTCAAGCCCTTTAAAATACAGTACTTCCCCTCATCTGCTGCTGCAATAAGGCTTCTCCTGAAAACAAAGCAGGCAAAAGCCCACCCCTCCCTGTCCTGCACTGCAGGCGTTGGTCAAGCTGCATTTTGTCCACCAGCTGTTCTGTAACTTTTAGACATGCACAATCAGGATGACACAAATCACCCCGCTCTGGCTTTGGTCCCAAACCCCACAGCTGGATCAGCCAGACAGAATTCATGGGACAACTCACCATTTTTTAAACTCCGATGCCTACTTCTGCATCATATTTATATATGACATTTTTGGAGGTGATTTTTTTTTCTGTCAGTTTCCATTTATCATCTGGCTGATCCTTTTGTGCATGCTGCATTTCATTTATCAGGCTTGAGCTTTTAATACCCAATAACTGCAGTGGTTCACAAGCAGCAGCTACAGCTGCAACAGTCAAATACAAGCCAAAAATTGGTCAGATAAGCAGTGTACATAGTGAATACAGCAACCTTTACTGGAAAACAAGAAAGAAAGAAAAACTGTCTGGAGAAGAGTGAGCTTTACAGAGTTTCACCTTTCAGACCACTAGATAAAACATTATCTCTCTGCTGCGTATGCAGCTGCTGGAGATTTCTCCACATAAATGTCTGGTGAGCTGCTTAGAACTGCATTTAAAGGCTGGACTGAGACCAATCAGTCTCTGCAATTATCTTCCTGAGAGTTACAGAACATTTCTGGTCCATCCAGAGGAAAGAAGGACGTTATCCCCAGGCACCACTGAAGCTGTGATGGGAACAGAAATGCCAGTGTTAGGACTGCCTGAAGATGTGTCTCTCCCAGCCACCAGTGCTGTCTCCCAGTCCTGAACTGCAGCAGAGGCAGAGGTGATCAGATAGCTTTCTTACCCCATATTTCTTCTGGACCCCTCTTCTTTTACTTCCCACCAGGAGCTTTCAACAGCTCAAGCTCTGGAAGCAAGTGAATGAGCTCCACATCAGTTACCCATTTCAGCTGGTCTTTGCAACTGCTCCTCAGCCAAACACTGCTGCTTCTGAAAGATAAATGCACGCGTGGCTGCTGCTCAAAGAAAAACATGCAAATACACCACATATGGCAGGCAACTTAGTATAAGTTACATTTGTACCTTTGTTCCCTCCCCCTCTTTGGGCCTGCCATGCAGAACAGCAGCCAAAACGCATCTCGAAGATTAGGTCTGGTCTCAGAGCCCTAATTTTGCCCACCTAAGTTACTGCTAGTCCCAATGACTGGAGTATGATCATGACTCATTTGATGCTTGATTCATAGCATTTTGTTCCAACAAGTGCCCACATAAATAGAAAAAAAAAATCATTAAAGGACAAAGAAAAAAAGACAAATTTAAAGTTGTCAGAGTGTAATGCTTCACAATAAATGGCAGCTAAATACTCTTGAGTGTAACAGTGTTTTGGATGTTAGTAAGAACATTCATAAATGAGAAAAGAAATTGGTATTGATTCTGTGGGCTCATATCTCAATACATCTATAGGTTATAATGTAGGGATAAATCTAATAGATTAATCTAGTGGAGTAATAATAAGTTCCATTAACACAGTAATGCATACCAAATCAATATGTATGGACAATTTCAGACATCAAATTTAAAAGAAATTCCTCTACGAGTTAGAATGTGCTAGAATTTATTTCATGATAATGGGGAGTTGATTTTAGGTAACTAAAAGATCTCACATGCTTACATACAGTCACAGACAGAATTTTTCAAGTAAATTACTAAGGAATTACTTGGTGTCGTAAACTCAAGTAACCTCTCTAGAGCAGGAGCAACTCTGAATCCCAGAGATTTTGCTTGGTTGATATTAATCCACCGTAACTCTTCCATTTCTAGCAGCCCTTCAACCACCATCACATGGCACTGCATCTTACCTTGACCACTCTGCCTCAGTCCTTGAGTGCACTTCTGCTACTGCACTGTTATTCTGCTGTCACCATGATGTTTAGACGAGAGAAAAGCTGGCCAGTAAGAGGTGCCTTCATACATGTATGATAACCATCACAGCATGTATCATCCACTATACTCGAAGAAGCTTAGAAACTCTTCCTGCCTGAGGGTACTTAAACCTCATACCCAGCCTGATGAAAATTATATCTACAACATTAAAGTTTTGTTTCCTTCAAGTATCAAATCCCATACCCATTAAAATATTTTCCAGCTCCCTGTTCAACTCTTCCCATCCAACTTGCTATTTTCTGTCCTTTCTCACTTTCAGTCTACCCAGGACAATCCCTACAGACCCCAATACACTGGCAGCAGGGAGTTAAAAGAAGCATAATCAAAAGCATTTCTGGTCTGTATCAGCAGCAGCAGAGAGAGAAAAGGAAAGGGGCAACAGGAAAGAAGGCCTTAGTTTTATTACAACACTGAGCTTCAAGTAAGAAGAGAATTAGGAAGGCAAATGGCCCAAATCAGGCTGCAGAAGCCACCAGAGCTGTTTAAACTCCATGAAATACCAGGGCTTAGAATAATCACAAGGTAATTAATTTAATTTTAGTAAGTATTTTCTAGAATTTGTCTCACCATCATAGGGCAAAAAAACCTCCAAGAGATCCATGCAGAATAATATTGCACCCTGGGAAAGCCACAGAGGCACCTAGGTAGACAAAAACTGAAATCTGGGTAAAAACCAGAAAGCATCAGACAGAGTACAAATTATGCCTTACCCCTCCTTGGAGCATTTGTCCCCTACCTTTCAGTGACTCACTTCAGGCCTCCTCTTGAAGAGTTAGACATCTACCTCTTCTCTTCAAAAAAAGAGAGAGGATTCCCCCTGCTTCTTCCTTGCAGCCACCACTCTCATTCAGCCAATCCTAGCTCGCTGAAACTCCCCCCTTCCCTGAAAGCTCTGAGATAGCCACCTCAAGGCTACATAAAGGACCAGGATTTTAGTTATTAGGCTGGAGAGATCCAGGAGTGGAACTGTGGAGCTCTCGTCTGCTTCAAAGAGTTGATTAAGAGGTATCAGAGCAGGAACAGATTCTGTTATCTCCCTCCCACAACGTCAATGGCTTCTTCTCTATTTCACAAAAGAGAGGGAAACATTTACACCCCTTTTAACTTACATTCCATTTCTACCAAATGGTAAGCAGAAAAAGCCAGCTCCCATCAAAAAACACTTGCCAGATGAGAAAACTAATGAGAATAAATGTGGCACAGAAGACAGCACCCTTTTAAAATCAGTGCAGCCAGATTACATACAGTGAAGCTTCTGGACACATACACACAACAGCTTCTTTGACAAATGAACACCAAAGAGGACTAAGTAAACTAATGGCCATCACTATAAATGTTTCAAATTTTGTTTTCATTCCATTATCACCTAATACTGGCTTACAGGTTGAAATTAACACTAGGGTTATGGTCTTGCTATTGGACATAAATTACTTAATTTATCTGTATCAGAGATGCAACAATCTCTTTCAAACGTAGTGTGCTTTTGTAAATGAACACCTTGAATCCTGAAATGCCTTGGAAGATGAGCTGAGGGGGAAAAAAATAATCTTCTAGTTCTAAACTTTTAATTTTCAAAAGTTCTCATGTTTTACAGTAAGACGAAACCATGACCTTTCGAGGTTCTTCATCCCAAGAAAACCTCACAGTACACATGTTAATAGCAGCCTTCAGGGATGCAGCAAAGCAGAGTTAAACACAGTCTCTTACATAAGTACTCCTATAACCAGATTACCATGAAGTCTTACTTGCTCTCCATCCCAAAAAATCTAGTCTGGACATAAGAAACGTTACTGAACACGCAGTCTCTAAGAAGACCAATCCTTTTTGACAAGGTTTTGACTCACCTCATTTTCTGATACGAAAAAAAAGTCATAGCAAAAGAGAAGATTCACTATCCAGCTCTGAAGTTCCTACAGGTTGCCAAAGGTCAGACCTATCTGAAGGTGCAGTGTGACCTCTCATATTACACGGGGAACAGGCAGTGTAAGGAAGCAAAGGTGACCACCACACCAAAGGAAATCTGAAATTATGGACTGAAGTTGCTGTATCAGCTACAAACAGAAGACTGGCTTAATAAGCGTCCCTATTTTTCACTGTGGAGCCTGCATGGTGTCATTTGTGGACAGACCTTTCTGGTGAGATCAAGGGTCACTCACCTGCCTCCTCTAGGGAATTATTTGGCTATCCCTGTGTGCCATGGCACATCCCAAAAAGCCGGCACACTCCTTGCAGATGCCCGGCACAGTGCTGCTGTTCGGGTGCGCTCGCCCAGCACAGCCAGGCTGTGGGGACACTCTCTCCTGCACTGAGCAAAAGGTGATGCATGGGAGTCAGACCTGCTCCCTCAATCGTCTGGTGTCTCTCAGAAATGCCAATATGTATTGAAGAAATGTTTTCTTAAATCACAAGAGAAACCAAGTCAGAGAAAGCTGAAAGGCGACTTCAAAACTTGAAGTGTTTTCAGGAAAAATCTCAGCTCGATGGATGACAGACATAAATAAGCACAGACAGGTAGACTAGGCAGTTCACAACATGAATCTCAGAATCACCAATACTTAACGCATTTTACAGTCATAGCAATTTATGAGTCCCCATACAACTATCCTAGCAACAGGTGATTTCAGCTGAGTTTGAGCTCAGCTCACAAGCCTCTGAGCATGAGATTTCTGTTGTTGTTGGGCTTGGGGACTGATTTTTGGTAGTTTTTAATGTCAAGCTGCTTCAGCAACTTCTTTTTCCTAAAATTTCCTGGTAATTAGTCCTAATCAGTATTCACGTGCTAATCTGTAAGGCTATCTGCTGACTTAAAGGAAGGGAACACCTCACTAATAGCCCCAGTGTTTTCCTCTGCCTGCAGAAACAACCCCGATAAGGACAGAGACTCCAGCCATCTCCAAAGAGACAGAGCCACAAAGAGCCTTTCTGATCGCTGCTGGCATCTGGCCTTCCCCTCATTAGCACATTAAAGCTGCTCTGTCCATCCCATAAGAGCCACTCTGTCCATTCCTCCCGCTTTCTCTATGGAGCCATTTATGGTGCTGCTCCTTTGAAACCCCCCTAGTTCAAGAGGCAGTAACCCCTTCCCAAAGCCCACAGCACAGCCAGTGTCAAAAATGCCCACTTACAGACAGGCACCCAGTAAGTACCGGCATTCTGAAGGTCATAGGTAGACAGAAGACACCCACATATTCTGTCTTGCCAAATTGCCCCTCCTAGGAGAAGTCTTTTCCCACTCAGTACTGGGGCTGTCGGGTTTGGATTACAATGCACTTACCATATCGCCTCACTTCAAACAATTCCTACTTCAGAACAGGACCAGCAAGGCTTGTATCTCCTAAAGGGCAAATTCTCAGGAGCAAAAACAAGGCAAGAGAGACAAAGCTTTCCAAACCTGGCTTCTAAACCTGTTAGGAAGTGACACTCAGACACTCTGAAACCAAACTTGGACAGATTTCCAGTGCCTGCCACATCAACAGCGTGGAAGCTTTTTGTATTTTAGCTGATCTTTGCTCTTAAATCAAAGCATTTTGAGTGTACTATGGTATGCCAATAAATAAGTGTGCATTCACTGAAATAAGTTGTTTGGAGAAGGGGAAGAGCATCTTTTTCTCCCGTTTTACAGTTATTTCCCTTATGTGTCCTAATCATTGGGAACACAGCTAATTTGCATAAGTCATTACAAAATGGCGATTACAAGTAAACTAATGAGAAAAGGGAAGAGTGGACAATTTGTCATCACTTCATTTCTTTCTCCTCCACCAGGATGCTCTCCTACGGGCAGATATGACCTTCCCACTTTCTCAACCAAAAAGAATAATACTAACAGGCACAAGAAAGCCAACCTAGTTGCTTTATCTATGCTCTGATCTCATTTTCTTTCACTTACTTCAGAATGATATAAATAATTTTACCTAACAGGAGAACTGTGGCTATCTGAATTGAGCTCGGGCTCATTTTTCTACAGTTGCTGTTATTCTGAGTGGACTTTGAGGAGCTATTTGTACTTTTTAAGAATAAAAATCCCAAAGGAAGAAAATTCTTTTGTTTTGAAGAAGAAAGCAAAGCAACTGAAGGTCATGAGTAGTCACTCTTTTTTTGGATTCAAAAATGATATGTTTGATCCTTGACTTGCTTTTATTAAGGAAAAATGCCATAAATTATTTGGTTTGTTTGCCTCTCTGATCAGTCAACTGAAAGACGTTTTTGCTTTGGGGCAATGAAACACATCATCTCAATTTTATTATTATTCAGCTCCAAGTGTTTTTTAGTACATAAAATCCCTAGGTCTGATTTATTATGCAGGTGCATGTTATTAGAAAAAAAAATACATTGGGTTATAGCTTTTGATACTTGCAATGCCATTTAAACAGCTCCCATCTCTGAAGAGTTAGTAGCTTTGACACAGGGTTCACGTTCAAAATTAGTCAGCTAGTGGGCCAAACCCTTCCTCAACTCCAGTATCGGGGAGGAATTGGGCCTGTAAGATACTAAAAAATCAAAAGTTTTACTCAGACTGCACCCAAACAGACAAGCTTTCTTTCAAAAAGAATCTAAATGGCTTTTCTTCAGATAATTTTGTTCAATACATCACTGCCTAGTTTAATGAATTAAACTTATTAGAAGCATTTTTTTCTTCCTTCTCCTAAGACAGAAATTAGACCATGCACTTGCTTTTATGCACAAGGCTGAAATTCATTTGATAAAGTAAATAAGTAAGCAAAGAAGCAGAGAAAGTCACATTTCTCCACGGACAGCTGCTGCAATTCACTAGTGCAGGGAACATAACTACAAAGCTATTTAAAAGATGAGATGGGACTGAATGGCTGAAATAACTCTTATTCCATTTTCTGATTCGAGTATGTCTCTAATATTCTGATATGATTTTTAGGAAACTTCTGAGAAATACGAAGTGCCATTCAGCAACTGCCAGCAAGAAAAAGCCCATGAAGACAACCTTGAAACAGCAAGATAAGGCACAGCCAGACTTTATAGCTGGTATTCCTTAAGGAAGCACTAAGAGATAGAAGTGGGTAATGCCAGAAAAATGCATGTGCCATCTAGCTTTCTAGAAAAGTCCTTGTCAAGGAAAGCAGTACAATAGCAGTGCCTTAGACATTTCTCTGGAGATCTGATTTCATTGACATGGCTATGGTATTTTTTGTTTCCAGGAATAATCTCATTTACTTAGCTAAAATAACTTTGTCTTAGTATCTAAAGATATTAACTTGTTTTGCTTGCAGAAACTTCATTTTCCCTCCCTATCCTGCTGCCCAGGACTAGAGATAATGCCCATGTATAAGCAGGTATCTTGCTTGTTGGCTTTCATTTAGAGACAATTTGCAAGAATCCCCTAAAGAGATTACTTGGCAGTCTGCTCCCCCTGTGTTTCAGCAGTTTTATTGTCTGTCCAGTTCCTCTCAAGAGGTGATAACCAGACTTCCCAAAGTGAGATCAACCTGTAAATTAGTTCAAAAGGTTTCAGCAGCAAAAGGAGCATCTGCCAGGTGAGTTTCTCCCCTTCAGATCACCCAGAGAGTGCAAGAAAGGGAGACAAGTCACCTCTTGTGCTGGAATACAGCCAGATGGAGCAAGCTGGGACCCACCAACAGGTATCTGAAATATGTAGGTGATGGGGAAGAGGCACAGAAAACCAGAGAACTCCAAACTGTGATTTATTTTCTATCTTCCCACTAGAGGTGGGAGTCAGTGAGGAGCAGATGAGTCACTACTGCTTATTAAGTGGTCCTCTACAAGCAGACAGAGCTGGTGGAGTCCAATTTCGGCTTCACAGAAGTTTGGGGAAGCAAGCAGCTATCATTATTCTTGCTCTTCCCTGCAACGTAGCAGGGCAGAGTCAGTCAGGGACACCTGCTCAGCAAATGCCACAGGGAAGGTACCAGGCAGGGCCCTGCAAATGGGATTTATGGACCTTGGGTGTGAATCACAGGCCCAGGAACATATCTGCAGTATGTAATCACCAGAGCATTTCCCCTTAATGCAACAGCAATTCAAAGCCATCCTCTCCCAACTCAGAACCATAGAATCGTTAAGGTCGGAAAAGACCTCCAAGATCCCTGAGTCCAACCATTAACCCAGTACTGCCAGGTCCACCCTTAAACCACGTCCCTAAGCACCACAACTACTTCAAGGATAACAGCAAGTTTGACCCTGTTGCAGCAAGTCCTGTTCACCATCACTGACGGCCCAGAATTTATATACAAACTATTCCAGTAAATCTCATAATTGTATTGGGCATCTCCAGTCCTTCATTCTAGCCATTCACTTGTGTGCTTTAGTTTGCTTTCTTGTTATGGACAACTTTTTTCACAGGCAAGTGTTTGTTATGATCACTGAAATAGACTATTACAGGCAATCAGCTCTGCTTTCATGTTGTTCTCTCCCAAATACCCTACAGGGGTTCTTCCAGTGTTTCTCTATTACCTCGGGATCTACTGAGTGAACAGGGAGGAGCGGTTGGAAGGTGAAGTTAAAATAAGTTTCCATAGCTTGTAAAACAACTTTAATTTGTGTTAATTCTTTAATTTTAATTCCTAAATTGCCCTGGAAGGCAATTCAGGAATCGGCAAGTGCCTGGGTAACCAAACTGCTACAAAGAAAGCGAGAAAGAAACAACGATCAGTTTCTGCCAGTGTCTGTCTCCATTTTCCTGCTGTCTTGTTTCTTCCTTGACCACACCAGAGTCTGTTCCCTCCCTGGGCACAGACTTCTTAGCAGGGCCTCTTGTGACAGGACAAGGGTTTTAAATTAAAAGATTAGATATAAGGAAGGAATTCTTTATGATGAGGTTGGTGAAACTCTGAAAGAGGCTGCCCAGGAATGTGGTAGATGCCTCATCCCTGGAAACATTCAGGGTCAGGTTGGATGTGACTATGAACAACCTGATCTAGTTGAAGATACTCCTGCTAAATGCAGCAGGGTGACTTTTAAAGGTCCCTTCCAACCCAAACCATTCTATGATTCCACCAGCCATAAGAAGGTTTCTGGCAGCCCAAGATGTTGTCAATGTTTTTATTTTGATGTCTGCCTGAAGATCTCCTACTTTGTGTAGCAGAAAACAGAAGCACAATGAGTTGGTCAGGAACCTTTCACTAATGGGTCTCAAGCAACTGGTACACACAAAGTATAGATAGCACAGAGAAAATGTTACCCTCTTCGAGGAGGAAAACAATTGGAAAAGCCAATGTTTGGTTTCTTCTGGTCTCTTCTTTAGGGACATGGCATGTATATTTCTTTCTTTCCCACATGTATTTGCATGCCATTGGTTCCGTAGAAGATGAAAATATAAACATTATGTCAGGATTCATTTCACTGTATCAACAGAAATACTGATGAAAACTGTGATGTAACATGGAGACATCAGTTCCCATGTAAAGTTGAAAGAAACTTAAGGAAATCTAACTTGTGAAAAATTTCCATTGATACACAATGTGGGATTGACTAAGAATTAAAACATCTCAGTCCTCAGACTCAACATGTCTTCTCCTTCTCCATAAATCACATAAATTTGAAAAAATTTTATTTCCTGTTTGAGGAGGAGATAAGAACACAATCACGAAAAAGTGACTGACTCCCATTCCTTAGGCTGCTCTTCCGGGCTATGGGAGATCTCATTCCTAGGTTCAAGTTTATGAATCAGAACAGATTTGAACTTTGGTCACCAGACAATTTCTACCTGTTCCCCCCTTAAAAAAAAAAAAAAAAGAAAAAAAAGAAAAAAACACCAAACCACACACACAAAAAAATCCAACAAAACAAAAACCCACCACAACCTAGGCATTCTCATTTCAATCATACAATCATATATAAAGAACAACAAATATTGATTTGACTCTTTATCTACAGCTCAGTCATATACATGCATAATAAGCATGGTAACTTCCTAAACTGTATGAATTAATCCAATACCGCCTAGCCATGAAGACTGCAGTCAATTTGATGACTCCCCGGAGGTCATTATTACCACCCTTGCACAGGAGAGCCTATTGCTTTTGTATCTGATCCCTTCACCACATCTTCTTATTTCTCTTGGTGCCCCTGGCAAAGCATGTTTTCTCTAGTGTCTTGTTTCAGGACTGACACACACCTCAGGATGACCAAGCAGAAGGAGGGCGGGACCTTGCAAGCACAGGACGCCTAAAATGACACGGACTGTCGGGTTGAGGAATTGAGTCAATCTTACTATACTGAGAGTTGCAAAACGCATGTTTACAAGAAAATGGGTAACTGAGTTGAAGCAGCTCTTACTTGTTTCAACTTCGTTTCAACCTTTGTCATGCTCAAATAACAAAATATAAATATTTCCTCTGTTACTGAAGCTTTGAGGAATCCTCCTGGAATGGTAAGAGTTAATTAACTGCGCGTAATAGGGATGTTCTGAGAGAAAATAGCTTCACGTATTTTTACAATGTTACACTTGTAGGAATTGTAATTTTCTAATATTTAAAAGCCTGTAAGGATCAACGACCCTCGTCTTCAAACCTAATACACTCATTTAGAAGAGCTGCGTTCGGTAGCTCGTCCACGTTACACGAATCTGAAACTAAAGCCGGGACAATGAGGCCAGCGCTGGTACGAACCATCCCGTTGCTGCAACTGCTCTGTTTAGCACGTAAGAGTCATTAGGCAGAAGTGATGGCTCCAGCTGGCTTTTCAGACAGGAGCTCCTTCTGGAGAAGAGCAACCAGTTAGGCAGTGGATGGGCTCTGTTTTGTAGTAAAACCCTCTGCTGAAATCAATTGCAATGCAAAAGAAACAACCGGCAGAGAAGGGAGCGTAAAGGATTAACTAAGATGGTTCCAGCGTTTTCTTGTGCCTTCGGTGAAATAATTTAGTCCGAGTGCCCTGCAGTTTTCCCATCTTTGCACTCCGAGCCACACGCAGGGGCGAACCGAGCACCTCGCCTCTCGCCAGCAGCCCCAGCGGCTCCCAGGGCACGCGAGCTGCTCGGACCCCGGCAAAGATCCCACACGACGCCAGCCGGCACCCTGGAGCATCAGGCCGCGCCCGGCCGCTGCTGCTGGCGGACCCCCGGCCGGGAGCCCCAGGGGCCGCCCCTGCCCCGCCGCCCGCGCTCCAACTTCCCCGGCGGCGCCTCCGCCACCGGCCAGGCTGCGGCAGCGGGGATGTCTGCTCTCTCCGCCCGCCGCCCCGAGCCCGTCCGTGCCGGGCCAGGAAAGCCGGGGCCGGCGGGAGGCGCGGGGGCTCCGCTGCTGCGGAGGCTGTGCCTGTGGACGCGGCAGGGGCGATCGGCACCGGCGGGGGGGGGGCGCGCGGGCGCCCCCCCCCGCNCCTCGGAGGCAACAATGGGCCGGGGGAGACTCCGCGCCGTCCCTCCCTGCCCGCCCGGGGCTTTCGTAGGGAAAGGCGCTGCCAGCCCAGCCCAGCCCAATCCAGCCCAGCCCGGCCAAGCCGAGCCGAGCGAGCCGCCCGATCGGCGCCTTCGTGCCCCGCCGCTCCACCCCTCCGAGCGGGCCGGGCCGGGTCAGGTCGGGGCCCCTCCGACGGCCGCCCTGGGGACTTGCGCGCCCCAAGGCGAGCGGCACCGTGTCGTGTCGCCAGAGCCCCGCTCCATCCCCTGGCCTCACCTGTTCAGCACTTTCCTGATCCTCTGGCGCACGCTGGAGGAGGGCGCGGAGATGCCGCTCCTGCCGCCGCCACTGCCGCCCTCCGCCGGCAGGTTCTCGATGGTGGCCACGACATGGCTGGGCTGCGGCGGGTGGTGCGGCGGCGGCGGCGGCTGCGGCGGCGGGGGGTGGCGGTGGTGGCGGTGGCGCTCGGGGGAGAGCATCGCGGCGGGGCTGCGCCTCAGCGGAGAGCGGGGCGCATCCCGGCGGGAGGGCGG
>VZTR01033181.1:87641-101470 GCA_013400775.1 Chaetops frenatus | reverse complement strand
CGGCAGCTTTTTGACAGTTGCAGACGTTTACCTACTTGTCCCCTTCCTAATTTGCATAAACATAAATGAATCCTGCAGAGATTAATTAAGAACAGTATTAACTTTCCTGCTTTGCTTGTAGCGTAGGTCACTCACAGACTCAAAACCTCAGACTGGAAAGAGCTGAATCTCGAAAGCAACAGCTCATCAGCTCATCAGCTCAGGAAGCTGCGGGGAGGCAGACTGTTATTTCCCTTGCTGATATTCGCTACCGAAAAAGCAAGTGGTCCCTAAAAGCAAGAAGTCCCTAACCTGGCAGCAAAAGAGAAATGAATTTGTGATAAATCATGTGTTGCTGGTTTTGTGCAGCTCAATAGCATTTTCAGTCTACTTGTTCTTTTCAATAAACTACATTAAAATTACTTTTATTTGTTTTATTGTGTGATTCCTGTCCTTCCTCATCGCATTATTAAATGTTAGCCTACAGCATGCCCTGATTTAAGTGTCTCTACTTGTCCAGAAAGAACAAGTTTTTAAAATAATCCTGTTCTCCTATGGAAGAACAATAACCCTTTTCAATCTGTTACTATTCAGCAATCAGAAAATGTGATACACAGATGAGAAAAATCAAACCAATTTCTTTTGATTTTGAGTAAGCAAGTCTTGAAAAGTCCATTTCAGGAGAAATATAACCATCTGATATTGCTTTATTTTCTTACTTACCTGTACTTTACAGAAAACTCCCCGATCCTGCAGGAACTTCTCTGCCTGGGAGACTCAGGGAGCAGGTTGGAAGCATGCTTCAACACACAACTTGGGAAACATCTTTGGAAATGACACGCCTCACAGCAGAGGTGGTTTATTAGTCCATTTGCAAGCCAGATAGTCAACAATCTGTCAAGGAGAGGGCTGGGTTTCCAAGAGTGAAGTTGCCCTTGAACTGAGAGGCATTTCACTGCCCTGGTTTCAGCACACCATCTCCATATAGCAGTGGAATGTAGAGGTCTGTGATGTACATGAGGTCACAGAAGGTGATCTCAAGGTCCTCCTGGCCACACCCTCTCTGGGTAAGCAATGCCCAGACAAACACTCAAGGTGAGAGGCGAGAGATGTAGAATGGCAGAATCATTTCAGTCGGAAAGGACCTTGAAGTCCAACCATTAACTCAGCACTGCCAAGGCCACCACTAAACCATGGCCTCAAGCAACACATGTACATATACTTTAAATGCCTCCAGGGCTAGTAACTCAACCACTTCCCTGGGCAGCCTCTTTCAATGCTGAACAACCCTTTCAGCAATTAAATCCTTTTTAATATCCAATCAAAATCACCCCTGGTGCAACTTGTCCTGTCAGCCTGCTGCTTATTATGTGTGAGAAGAGACCAACCCCCGCCTTGCTACAGCCTCCTTTCAAGCAGCTATAGACAGCAATAAAGTCCCTCCTGAGCCTCCCCTTCTCCAGGCTAAACAACCCCATCTCCCTTGGTTGTTCCTTGTAAGACTTGTTCTCCAGTCCCTTCACCAGCCCCATTGCCCTTCTCTGGCCATTCTCCAGCACCTCAGTGTCTCTCTCTTCTAGTGATGTGTCCAGAACTGAACAGGGGATTCAAGGTGTGAATCAATGATTCACCAGTGCCAAGTGCAGGGGGACAATCCTTGGTCCTGCTGACCACACTGTTTCTGCTACAGGCCAGGACTGCCAGATTCCAGGGCAAAGTGACACAGCAGTTTTACTGGACAAGAATTCCATTTGGAAAAAGGGTTTCAACATTTAAAGCAAATCACCTCAGGAGAAAAATGAGAGTTCATTCTGTAAGGGAGAAAAGCCATTAGATGGACTGTGGAGAAATTAAAGGGGGTTCCCAAACAGTAAATGTGTTAACCTCTAGAGAAAACCAGCCATACATATTGTATGCCTTAGTGGTATTGTAATACATCTCATTGACAGACTTTTGTCCTAGTTAATAACGCCAGAGGCCTCTGGGTTTCTAATTATTGCTGTCATATCTCCATGGGGAAACAAAATGGTAGGCATGAAACCTAAATTAAACCTACTGGAGATGCAAGCAAGGTCCCGAGGAGTGCAGCCCCAGCCCTGACTGAGGGCAAAGTGCAGTGTGGTGCACCCTCCTCCCCCAGGGCCCTGGGGAGAGGCGTCCAACTGAGGACAGGCTGCAGAAGGCAGGAGCAGAAGGGCTGTGCTTTCAGGCAATGCTCATGACAGTGGTACAGGTTTAGCCTTTCCCTCTTCATTTCACCTGCACAGTCTGGCCATTTGAAATGGTGCTGCTGTGACCCCGCTGTGTCTTTGCTGGCAGTGCCCACCCTTCACCATCTATTCAAACTTCCCATTCACACTTCTCTCTGGCCTTGTGTACATCTGGTCCCACCTGCCTCAGCTCCCCTGCAGAGCCCCACCTTCTCAGAGCTGATCCAAAAATCTGTGACAGACAACACAGCAACATTTTAGTTAATGCTGCAGGGGAGGAGGACTGACCTTTGCTCTGCCTTTCCTGCTTTCTATCATTTCTAACTTCCTGAGACTTCCCAGGACTATCAGAATCCTGGTAACACCTTGAAGCTGTCCTACAGTCTGGGAATAACAAGAACAAACCTGCTCTTTTCTAGCATGACAATGCTCTAAAAACACCAAATCAGAGCATCTTTAGCATAGAGATTGCAACAAGCCGGGTGCTTTATTAACTCCATCAAATAATGGCACAGACTGCACAGGATGGAAAGTCTCCATCCTTGGAGGTTTTCAAGATCCAGCTAGTGAAATCACAAGGCACCTGGTTTCACAGGAGGTTGGATCATAGTCTTTCTGTGCTCCCTTCCAAGGAAAGTTATCTTACAGTCCTGTGAATTAGGATTTTAGTTGTGCCAAGTTACAGTTCAGCAGTATGTGTATGTGTAATTTGGGGCCATAAAAATCTAGAAAGGGAAATAGATGGGGAGAGTAACCTTTTCACTGCTTCTCATTTGATTAGGATAAAGTTGCAGAAAAACACAAAAGGATAACGATCTATAAAGTGGCTTACTCCCACATGGCATTCTTCAAGAGTGAAAATAAAATGTATGTAAATAAAGCAACTACAAAGCACTTTACAGGTGGAAATTCTTAATTACTCCAATTTATTGGTAGGAATAGCAGGGGTTCAGCTCTCTTGTCATATTCCTTGATGGACCGGAGAGAGGAGCACCTCTTAGAATTATTGCCTCAGTAAGATTCAGTATGTATGTGACTGACTGGCTGTTTTAGTGTATCCATCAACAGGGGTACCAACTAATAAAACCAGATAAAAATCAGAATGTTTCCTTTGGAAGCAGCGGTCTTTATGGGTATTTATTATTGGTTTCTGGTGATTGTTTATATCTGGTACATTTTTGTGAAATGTCTTAATCTTTTAAAAATAAAGATTGATCTCCAGGTATTAACAAGTACTCCTTTCAAAGTGCCTTTCCATGTTGTCTTTTTTTTCATGTGTCAATTTGTTTTACGGGCCTTGATGGCAAGACATAACTGCCATTCTGCAAGTGAATGAGAGAAGGAACTGTTGTTAAGCCAGGTCCAAAAGCTAGTGTGCTGAAGGAATTAAAGATGAAATACATAGCTTTTTGGGGCAAGAAAATCACACCTGCTAGTCACAATTTGCAAATAGGTGAACTCTTTGGGTGATTAATGAAAGTTACTGTCAGTTTGAAGGCTTTATATAATTGTTATTTGTTATATTAGTTCTGAATTACTGAAATAACAGCAGGAGACATGATTAACAGGATGACTCGTGCTTAGGAAGATATCACCTAACGAGGTCATTATGTCAGCATCATCAGCAGTGTTCAAGATAAAGACGTTTCCTGGAAAGTAGAATTATTTCCATGGCTAACCCTTATTCATTCCAGAGGTTAGATTTGATGATTAAAGAAGTCATGTCCCACAAAGAGTCTGAAAACATGCTAGTGGTTAATAAAGGATTGTTGAAATGAATGCTGAATTTTGAAAAGAGATATGGAAGCCAGAGTCTATGGGCAAACATGTTGGACCAAATTCAGCTCTTTTTGCTGACTGGGATGTTAACTTCTCTTGGCCTGGCCATTTTAACTTACTCTCAGAGCATGTTCAACTAGCTCCCATGCTAAACAACTGACACAGGACTTGAGTGGAAATTTTACTTGGTTTAAGACTTTTGCTGCACGTGAATAAATTGCTCTCACAAACACAGATCTTCTGATTTCTACACACATTTGTACCAAACTGCAGAGCTGGAGCCTCACCTTGCTCTGCACTTAGGATGGAGAGCAGGGAAACAGGATGAATAATTTACTTGTCCTAGTGTACAAGCAGCTAGGATTTGCTTCTTCCTACACTGGGATTAATGAACATGCCTATCATATTCTGGGAAGTATTTAACTGCCATGCCAACAGAAGCAAGAGCTATCCTCAGTGATAAGAACTACTTAGCAGACAGATAGAATGCCTCTGTTGAAGTAAAAGCAAATAAATCCCACCATAACGTGCTCCTGTACATACTGTGAAATCCTTCTCAAGGAAGCACAGCCTGGGTAACAGAGTTTAAATCCAGCTCAGATGACTGGGACTGCTTTTCAGCTTTCTCTGACTCAGTAACCCAGCACAGGGGAACTGGAGATAGAATACTAGAAGGATAGTAGGCATGCAAAATATTTCACAGCAACATTTGAAGACTGACTTGCACCCATTAAAATGTAGTGCCTGAGAACTTATCCTGTAAACTCCTACTTACTGCCCCATGAAAAGCCTGCCAGATAATGCCAGCCCTTCTGCTTGCTGAGTCCTCCCCTTCCTTGGACAAGCACAGACTATATTTGCCGTCTGATATTCAACTCCTTCCACCTCAGCCTTTCCAAAGAATTTACCAGAAAGAAAAATGTGCAGCAAAGTTAACGTTACTGAAGGGGAAATGTCCTTTCACAGTCTGTGAAATGCACAAAGTCATTCCAAATTTTACATCCAAAACTTCTAGTAAAGAGTGGAAATCTGAGATATAAAAAACAAGCCCACCTTGTGCTTGAATCCCTCTGGATTTGAATTGGAGTCCTTTTGAAATTACAAGGAAGAGCAGGCAGGTTGATGCAAGATGCAGCCTCAGTACTCTGGTCCAGGAGCAAAGAAACCACAAGTCCCCTGCAGTACAGCATCTGCCATTCGGTGAGTGTCAGCTGTTCAGTGCTTTGGAGATTAAAAGAGAGGTGATTCTTCTGTTCTTCAAAATGCTGTAAGTGGTCAGTATAGTAGCTGCACACGGGATATATATTTATTCCAGATCAGGATCTCCTGTACAATAAAAAATCTGCCATGTGTCCAAGCCATGTGTCATGACAAGACAGGCACTTGTGCATTCATGCTGAATTAAGATTGTACAAAAGCCTGTACAAAAGCTGTACTGAAAGCAATTCAAAGAATTTGGTGGATGAGAGGCTGGACATGACTGGACAATGTGCACTTGCAGCCCAGAAAGCCAACTGTGTCCTGAGCTGAATCAAAGGCAATGTGGCCAGAAGTGCAATGGAGGTGATTCTGCGCCTCTGTTCTGCTCTGGTGAGAACCCCACCTGCAGTGCTGCATCCAGCTCTGGGCTCCCCAGCACAGGAAGGACATGGACCTGTTGGAACATTTCCAGAGAAGAGACACCTAGATGTTTAGAGGGGTGGACCACCTCTCACACAAAGAAAGGCTGAGAGAATTGGATTTGTTCACCCTGGAAAAAAGATGGCTTGCGGTGACCTAACTGCAGCCTTCTAGGACTTTTTACAGGAGCATGTAGTGACAGGAAAAGGGAGAATGGATTCAAACTAAAAGAGAGATTCATATTAGATATTAAAAGGGGTTTTGCTATGAGGGTGGTGAGGTTGGCCACTGGAGCAGGTTGTGCAGAGAAATTGTGGGTGCCCCATCCCTGGAAGTGTTCAGACCAGGTTGGATGGGACCCTGAGCAACCTGCTCTAATTGAAGGTATCCCTGCCCATATCAGTAGTGCTAGAACTAGATCATCTTTGAGGTCCTTTCCAACCCGAACCATTCCATGATTCTATGAAAAATACCATAATTGATGATGATATTTCTACCTGCTGGACCAGCTGCTGGATTAGGGTTCCCTGTGGGTGACATGCATCCCTACATAAGGGGATGAGTACAAGAGGCATTGACAGGAGTCATACTCCAGTCATTTTACTTAAAATAGAAGAATTTTACAAGTAAAATAAAAGCTATATGCCTGTCCTTCCCAAGGGCCTGGATTTCAGACAGAGTGAGACATTGTCTTCTTGCTTTGTAGACTATTTCAGAACTGCAGTACCCAGAGGAAGTGTTTGCAATGAGTAACTGGACATGAGCTCTGGAGCTGTGTCCAATGGTAATGCAGCAGTAATCTGTGCACAGAGCAAGACAGAAATCTTGGTAGGCCCCTTACAAGCTGTGAGGTTATGTCACAGTAAGCAGTGTAAGCAGCTGCATAGCTTTCTGAAAGGTCTGGAGGGTTTAATAGCTACAGTATGGCAACAAAACATACCTAGAAAATGTCAGTGTGACAATTTTGTAGTCTTTCAGCATAAAGCTTGGAGACCCCCTGAGCATACTCTGGAAGCCAAACCATATTGTTTTTTACAATCCCTGCCATGTGCCTGAAGGTCAGCCCTGCTGAAGATTCTGACACAGCGAGATCTTCAGGAGTCTCTTGTGGTGTTTTGGGATGATTTTGCAGCAGGTGAAAAGGTTTTTTCAGCACAGGGTATTGCCTATGTATAGCAAAAATTAATGATGAGAAATGACAGCTAAATGGGATGGAAAATACAGGTTTACAACCATCACCACTGCCCTGAAATTTTCCTACTCTCCAAACCCTACCCAACCATGTGTGTTTTGCCCATTTCTATGCTCCTGTGCCATTTCTTTCTCTTCTTCCACCATTTCACTGCTTTTTGCAGCACACGACATGGTATTAACAAGCATATTTGGCTCCTGCAAGGGAAGAAAACCTAAGCTTTGACTTTTTTCCTTTGCCTTGTGACTTCACCAGTCAGAGTGCACTGGTTAAAAGATCTTGATTGGCATTCATGATAGCAGCAGAACTGATGCATGATAAATCAATAGGAACATGGGCTAAACCAGCTTCAGTACATCTGTCATAGAAATTTACCTAATTTTAAATCAATTTAATTAAACTGACTCACTTTTTGGTAGAGACAAGGCTTCACAGTGCGCCAACTTTAGTCCATTGACTGGATTAAAATAATAAAAAAGGGGTGGCTGGCGACTTTCAGGTTCAAGATGATGAGTGACTGGTAGTGTCATGGAGAGGGAGCCATATGAAGGTATTTGGATGTGCTCTTAAAAGAAGAAAATTAATCAGAATGAAGAAATTTCCTTTGGAGTGCAGTGTTGTGTAGTGAACAAGGCCTGGATTGTTAACCCTGTGCATTATCAATATCCCTGAAATCCTTGCCTCTGATGGACAATCACCTCTTAGCAGAGCAAACAGCCTTGCCTGCTGACAGAGACAGCATAGCTGATCATTGCATATTATTAGCTGGCCACTTTACAAAGTAAAACTTACTGGTTTAAATCACTTTCCCCTTTAAACCACTTGTTTCTAGGGTAAGTCTCGCCCCTGGCAAAGGTGGAATAATACAGCTATGAGTTTTACTTTAAAATTTATATCAGTTTGGGCACCTGGAGATTTAGTTCAGCTCAGATTGTTAGTGACAACTTCCTAAACTGTAGTTTGAGTCTCCTAAACTCTCTAGGCCAGCCTAGACTTTGTATTGCCTCTCTGCAATACTTTCAAGTAGACTGTTATGTACAATTACTGTATCATGGGATATTTTGGGACACAGCACCAGAGGTCTCTGGTTGAAATGCCTGCAGGCATGGTAGGCTATGAAGCCCTGCCCTTTCCATGGAGAATATTTTGTTTATGGCTGGGGTCATTTTTACCAAACCCAGTTTTGTAGAGCTCATCAGTTGCAGTAAGGCAAAGAAAGACTTTATGTGAGAACTCTTCATCATCCCTCCTTTCCAGTCGACAGATGACCTCCAAGCAAACATCATTTTCGAGCCCCTCCATTACAGCAAAGCTGACTTATTGCCATGTCGTTATTTCAGGCAGTTCTTCTGCCAGCACTGTGGCCACTCAGAGGCTCACATCAGACACTGAGGTGATGTTATCAACTTAAAATTTTCCCCTGTAGAAGGGTTGGGAGTTTTGTGTACAGACCATGTAATGATACAAACCTGTTTGCTTTATTATTCCCTAGCTCCCAAAACAACCTCTCCTTCTTCTCTAGTGCACAATCCACTTTGAAAGCACAGATAATTTGTATGAACCTGATGGAACCTGTTACACAGATATGGCTTTCTGTTGCTTGTCTTCCCTCCCTTCCTTGCCCTTAAACCATGAGGAGAATTTAAGTGCCTTGATGACTGATGTTTCTTTTAAGACAAACTATTGAAAATTGCTTACATGTAGTTTCTCATTCTGGGTGAGACTTAATTAATTTCAACAGGTTCTTATTTCCCAGAAAAAAACCCCAAAGTATTCTAAACTCGATGATAGCAAGCCCTACAACAATTTCAAAATCAGGGTTTTCTCTTTGAGAACATGTAAGATTTCACTTTAGCCCACAAATGTTCTCATAAAACTACTTTTGTTTTTCTGATTGCTGATTTTATTTGGTCCATTTCTTCCTGTCTGGTTTCTGATTTCTTTTTTTTCTCTAGAGTCTGTCTGATGTCTGAGGAGCAAATCACAGCAAATAGCTCCTGTCTTGTCTAGCTAATTGCTACACTGACACTATGAGCAACAGCAAAAGGAATAAGATGGGAATTTGAGCAACAGTAAAGTGAAATGCTTGGTAAAACAGGCACAAAGGGAAAAAGACTAGGAAACTATCAGTGTTGCACTCGAGTCCCTCCTACCATGTTTAACATCTCTTTCTCCTAGTAACAGAATTGATCATCACAGTGCTTCCTCAAGACTGGCTGCTATCTTTTATGCCACAAAGAAGTACATTTTGTTAGACTCCCTAATTACTGGCCACTACTATTGCAACAGTAGAGTGAGGCATTTGCCCATCCTCTTCTAGGAAACATTTTTCTTGTGTCCTATTTGCTTGTCTTGCCCTTCTTGGCAATGTGCAGTTTAGGATAAAATGGTTTTGTCTATCATAGCAAAGTCACATGTGACTGCTGCTAGCTTGAATTTTGTGTGGAATGCATTTAAAAGGTTCACCAAGCTTTTGCCTTGATTGGCAAAAAATGAAAGGTTCATGCTGAATGTTTTCCATTATCAAGAAACACTCTTCAAACATATTTAGAGCTCCATCTCTTGTACCAGTCTGGATAGTTATGGCACAGGCTCAGATGTTAGGACTCCTGGCCATAGCTAAGAAAATACATCTGGAGTATTGTTCAGCTGGGCTCTAAAATTTAGTTTAGACTGGTAAACGCAACCACAAATCTGGATATCCTGGACCAGTAAGCTCAATTGCATTGAAAATTTTGTTCTCAAATGAGGGAGGGGCTACTAAATGTTGCAGCATGATTTTGTGTCTTTGTCAGATAGGGTCCTTGGTGGCAGTACCAGCCTGAAGTGTTGGTGGCCTCCCTTTACTCTTCCTCACCATTCCGTCACTTCTTACTGTTCTGCTCAGATTTCTGCCTGAGGCACTGTTGTTCCCCAACAGTGTGAATGTGATGAAGGAATCAACAGCCCAGCTCCAACAGTTTTTTTTAGTGGGTGATTTTCAAGCTGGGACAGTTCTGTGCTAGGTTTGCATGGTGGTCTGGTGTGTGAGGAGAGCTGGGCAAGCAGTGGCACTGGGGCAGCAGCCCCTTAGCACTGCTGATTGTGCTGCAGCGTGGAGGCTTTGTGTCATGAAACCACAGCTGAGGAGAGGACTGCCAAAGGGCTGGGTGCCTCTAGACTGCCAAAAGAGCCCCCATCACTTGTGGTTTTCAGATTTCTACTCAGTCAGTTGACACAGAGTGGCACTAAATCAAACACTTGGCTATTAAGGTCAATTAAGTGACCTCATTTGCAGAAGCGTAGCTCCTACGTGTGTCACATTCAGGGTTAGAAGCCAAATCTCTGGAGTTACTTTTGTAACACATGAGGCCAGGTTTGCCTTCTTGCAGAATGACACCTGGCAGAAAGGGGCTTTGTGCCTGCCTCAGGAAAATCCTGCCTGCTGCTTGCCTAAGGTTTGAGTAAGGAGATTATCTCCACTTCCTCACCTGTAAAAAGATAATTACACTGCCCAACTTTCTAAAGAAGCTTTGCATCTCCAGATAAAATATACTACAGAGAGGCTATACTACATGAATTATTCAAGCTAAATTAAATTAATGAAGACTGTGGAAACTCAGTTGCTTTTGTTTCTTTTTTTAATGCGCTAGGTTCAGATTCTATGGTGGCCTTTGTGGTCTCAAAATATTCTGAAAGCAGAGCACTGCTAGCTCACAGCCCTGCTGAAAATATTTTCTTCATTGTCTGAAAATGTATTAATTTAATTATTGACAAGTCCATTTGTGAGAGAGCTATTGAAGCGTGACCAGCTCACCACAGTGTTTTCTCTAACCATAGAATGCCACAGGGAGTGAAAAGTGAAAAGCCAATGCAATCTCTGCGAGACAGCGAGATGGATTTATGAGGAATTACAGGTTGGTTCATAGGGAAAAAAATAATCATTTGTACAACAATGTAGGATTATAAGGACAGGTCTTGCCGTGTCCAGGAAGGACCTAGACAGAAGATGTAGAGTGTCACCCAGGATGCCTTAAATCCTTTGCACCAGTGCTTTTGGGTTAGCTGTGCTACCATCCCTGCTGTGGTCCTCTCTAAAATCCCCTCTCCCTTTCTCTGTCCAGAGCCAGGAGATACCTCCTGCATGAAATTCTGCAATTCTCACCCCATAATTTGGGATGTGGGGCTGCCAGCACTGGTGTGCTGGTAGCCTGCAACAGCAGCCTAGCTGAAACGAAATTATTATTTATTTTGCCAAAAAGTTGCACAGCTCTTATTAGAACAGATTTAAGAGAAGAGCCTTACATATTATATTAGTACTCATCCTTAATTTTCCTTAATGGAGCATAGGCAGACATGGCATTTTTCTGCAACATGGAGAACTGGAAGCTGGCTATCAGGCTTGCAGACTGTTTCCTGAGATTAATTTATTTTTTTTTCTAAACATATCTTTAGCCTGTCAGCTTTTCCTGGCTCACATAATTCCCTGCCCTTTTTTGGAATCTTGGAGGTGTTAGGGGCTCCTTTGAAAGCAGGCTTGGCTACTGGAAGAATCTCCCAGCCTGTCTGGCTAGAGACAAGACATTGTTATCCTAACTCCTTTGAAGCTGAGTACCTGAGCCTGGCTTAACCAGGTCATTATTTTACTTTTCCTTGCTCAGATCTGTAAAAGTCCCATTATTACCTGCTTTCAATTAACTCTATGAATTCAGACAAGCAGCAGTAGGAAATGTGGGGAGGGGTCGGGAGGAGCAATACAGCATTAATCAAAGGGCCATGAAGGCATTTTCTCAGTTTGCCTCACTTTGTTACCACAGAATTCCATGTGATCCTGAAAACATGGATTCTTGCCTAGAGCCTATAATAAACAACCTGTCATCACCGTGTTTCTGTTTATTTAAATTAACAAAGGGATAATTTCTGTCTGGCATGCAGCAGGGCGGAAAGGCGGGAGGGGAGCAGGCTTGGCCAAGCCACCCACGTCCTGCTGCTTAGGCCAGACTGGGCTGAGTCCCAGTGCCAGGCAGCCCCTGCTGTCCCCTAAACTGTGGGAGCTGCATCTGGGCTGTCCCCTGAGACTGTGGACACAGCCAGAAAAAGGCCTCTCCCCCTGGGAAGGGCAGGGGTTTTGTAATTTGCTGCAAAGTACCTGCCTACCTACCAGCCAAGCCAACAGGTTTATTTTTCCCAGAGACAGACCTCAGACCCAGATGTCAGACCCAGACACACACTGCACTGCTGGAAGGGACAGAGGGAGGGAGGGATGGAGCATCACCTGCTCAAGGTGAGGTTTTGGCAGCTGCCGAGAGCATCCACTGCTTCTGTATCCACGGGCATGAAAATGGAGTTAAGTGCAGCCTTTTTGCTACCTAAAATCTGAAGGGAAAGGATAAGGTTCATGGAGACCCAGCTATCCATTCTCACTGTCTTCTCCCTTTCCTTTTCTGGGTGTGCTTCAGGTTAAAAGCAGCTGTGCTTTGGAGTAACTTTACTGAACCACTAGGAAGAGGCAGGCTGCCAGGGAAGGACTGTCTTGCAGAGCCCAGCTCAGGTAGGTCTGCTATGTTTCCATGGCAGAGCAACACGGGGCTGTGGCCCAGGGGTAGTAGGACTCCAGGCTGTGCTGTGAAGAGGAGCCATGTCTTCCCTTCACACCATCTCCTCATGCCCTACAGCTTCTGTGTCTGAGGCCAGGCTGTGGCCTGACTCCCAGAATTTGGAGCCAGCTGCTGCCTACGAGGGTGCACAGGCTGCGGTGTGGCGCTCTAGCTGCTGAATGCCCACAGGGGAACTTTGATGTTAGAGTGCAATTAGAGTACATGTTTTCCTGTGATCTGGCCCGTGGTGGACATCTCTGAACCTGCCCAGCACCTCCGGCACACACAGTGAACCAGAATACAAAGGCATTACATTTTGGGAAACACCACGATTTTCGTTTTTTTTCCCCCACAGAAATAAATCTCAGTCATTAGGAATGTGTCTATAAAACCCATTTGATATTTCAGTTCTGTTGAGGTGAAATATGAACAAAGTGGTGAGTGCAAATATGAACAAAGTGGTGAGTGCATATGGATGTTGTTGGTTAACTACCTGGTGAGGTAAGGATGTTTTTTATTCTCCTTGTTCTCCATGCAGGGAGCAAAACAGAGTACGTGAGCTCCTCACACTCATTATTTGATCACCTCCAGAAATAGATTCCTGCATATTTCATCTACCAGGAAACTTGCAGAGAGAGAAAAGACCTACTTTTCTTTTTTTTCCCCTGCCAGCTGTGCCTGAAGCAATGTCACACTCTGAGCAAGTACTGGACAGTTTTCCTGCTTTCTCCTCTACACAAGGAGTTGGCTACGCAGATGTCAGGGCTCTGAGGGCACCAGGGACCCTACTGCTCCTGCCCAGTCTTTGCTGGATCCACCTGGGAGCCCCATTTCAGCCCAGCCTAGAGTCAGGCCCTGCTGCACTGATACCACAGCAGTGTTGGGATCTCTTGGTTGTACATCACAGCCTTGTTTCTTCTCCTGCCTCTTGCCTCCTCTCTTTTAGCTCCTGATGGGGACTCCTGGATGGTCCTTGGCCCTTATTCTTAACTTCCCACGTTAGGGGTGTCCTGGTTTGAAGGACAGGTGTCTGCTAAGGAAGGCAGAGGGCTGCCCTTGGAATGGAAAAAAAATGTAAACCCTTTCCTGCTGAATTATCGTAATTCTGAAATTAAGGGGCTCACAGGCAAAGATATGGGAAATGGAATAACAGTTCTTTACTAGTATTTATAATAAAACAAACAAACAAACAACAGCTACTAACAGGCACTAACAACAAACAGAAGCAGGAACCCAGTGAGAGCCTGTTGGCTCACAGGCACCTTTGATGCAGTGATGGTCACAGCCGGCAGGGGGCGCTGGTGGCGCAAGCTCGGGGAGCACATGGCGATGGTGTGGTGGATCCCCCCCCACACACAGCCGGGATGGGGAGGGATGGAAAAAAGCAGTTTTACTTTCACAAACCCCCTTGAGCAGTCTATCTCGGTGTCCTGGCAAGGCTCTTGGGAAAGGAAAGCAGCAGGCTGGGACGGC
>VZTR01033181.1:32073-87503 GCA_013400775.1 Chaetops frenatus | reverse complement strand
GAGCTTCACAAATATCTGCTCCCCTCAGCTCAATCACTTCTTTTGTTCTCCTTAAGTACCCGGCCATTATGGTCCCTTAGCAACTGATGGGCAAAAAAAAAATTCCAAAGGTGAAGAGAAACAAAAGGGAGGAACACCCAAATCCCAACAGGGGGTCATTGGTAGACTTTGTTACAGCCATTGTCTCTGCCCACCACGGCCAGACTCTGTGGGGCAGCATCCACTGGTGAGGGCACAGCCTGTGCTGGAGCCACCCTCAGGTCCCAGCTCATGCCCCTTTGGAAAGAGCTGTCCCTCACTGAGGAAAGCAGCTCTGACAATACAAGGGTGGGGATGAGATGGCAATGAACCACCTTCATCTTGCACTATTCCTGTGTTCAAGCAATAAGGAGCATTACTGACTGTGCTACACAGACATAAAACGTCTGCAGCCTGAGTCATGTGTGTTGTGGTGGCTTTGCACAGGAGCAAGAGGAAGGGATGGAGCTCAGACTCCAAGGTCTTCCTGCTTTAGAGCCATCTAAAAGTCTTTAAAGCACTTATTTATCCATCTGTAACTTTAGTTATATAGCTTACTAGTTATCTGTCTTGTGATAATATCTGGTTCTTAGCAAATAAAAGTTCTCTCAAGCCTTTCCTCACTTGTTAAAGGCTTCATTCCCCTGACCATCCCAGACAATCCTCTCCTGTTTGTCAATCTCTTTCTCATACTGGGAGACACAGTGCTCCAGCCTTGGCCTTGCAATTGCCCAGCCATGAGGAGATGCTGCTCCCCACTGCCTGTGGTTTCCCTCTGTATAGCACAGCACAACCCAGCTGCCAACAAGTCTGGATCAGCCAGGGCCAAGGAGATATTCCTGTTTTCTCTGCCCATTCACACCCCCTCCTCTGAACTGTCTCCAGCTGATCCCATCTTTCCTGAGGATGCTTAAAGATAACAGCAATGCTCACCTGTGGAGCAGACATGCATCTCTGTGGGCTGGTCTCAAAATGGACACAAAGCTCAAGACCAGCCTGCTGAATACAAACAAGATAGTTATAGTGATGACAGATCTTGTGACAAGTCACCTTGTTGTTTCTCATTTTTCCCAAATATAGAAACTCTGACATTTCTATCTTTTCTTTAAAAAAGGGTTGCATACCTTATGAACAGGAGAGCCGAAGCCAGACCTCCATACCCTTCTTACATTTTATTACATGTCAAAATAGCATTTGGTAGAAGCACGACTGTGACAGAACACAGGTTTTTATAAATATTTCCTAAACTGCACCCCTAACTTCTTCTCCTTTCTTTCAGCCTCCTTCTTATTTCTTATTCTCTTCCTTTCATCATTGTAATTTCCTTCTGACTCTTTTTTTTATTTCTCAAAATCACTGGTCCTTCCCCTGGTTAATTTAAGCTTTTGAAATAGCTATGAAAAAGCTTATTTTCCCAAAGAAAAAATAAAATGCTGACATCAGACAATAAATCACTTCTAAGAATACTACTACTAGTATTTCATATTCAGCAATAAAAGATAGACAAAGGGCAAAAAGAAGTTAACTTTTTTAAAGTTACTAATAGAAGCATGGTTTAAGAAAAATATAAAACACACACACACACACACACACACACATATATATATAAAAGAAGAAATAACTGCTAAAATATCTACTAACTCTATCAAAATATCTACTAACTCTAACTGGGAAACAGACATCAGGAGTATCAGATTCTTAGCCTAGATCTTCTTTCTACTTATGTAAGGTAATTCTTTTCTTCAAAAAGTAATTATCAAGCACAAAGCAGATATTCAATTCGCCTTGGATTGCCCACAGTTTTCCCTACTGATACTGAATCAGGGAATATCCAGAGGAATAAATTGAGATTATGTGTTGGAGTGTGGGAAAACAAAGAGAGAGCAATTATGACTGACTTACTAGAACTTATGCTTTATATTTGCAAAATTTTGTATTTTCCAAGTTTTACTTGGAGGGTGAGATTCTCATGACTTAACCATAGCCATGCAGGGCAGTTACAGTTGCTGTAGAGCACCACACCACTCCCCAGGTGCTGACCCAAGCTCTGTGGCAGGTTTTGCGCCATGGCTCTCAGCCTTGTGCAGATGTTTTGTGCGCCTGAAATGGTATGAGTTCCTCTGTTCAGGCACTGGAATTGCAAAAATGTCAGTGACAGCCATGCACACCCCCTGTGTCAAAAAGGACTGATAAAAGACCAAGAAACTTGCAGGCTTTTGTCTCTGTTGGGGTTTGGGTGTTCCTCCCTTTTGTTTCTCTTCACCTTTGGAATTTTTTTTTTGCCCATCAGTTGCTAAGGGACCATAATGGCCGGGTACTTAAGGAGAACAAAAGAAGTGATTGAGCTGAGGGGAGCAGATATTTGTGAAGCTCGGAGAGTCTTTTCTCTCAGCAGGGTGGGGGGTACCTTGAGGTTTGGGGCGGGCAAAAGGTTTGGCTGGAGGAGGGGACTGGCAGTCTCACTCTGGGCTGCCAGGGAGAACGTTTTGGGAGCTGCTGCTGGAGCTCGGGGGAGAGCTGTTTCTTCTGCTGCAGAAAGAGTCTCTGCCCGGAACCAGGACCTGTCACCATCTGTGTGGGTGCCCGGGATCCCTGAGCTCGCCTCTCCCTGCTCTGCTGGAGGCCAGGCTGCCGCTGCCCCGTCCCCGCCACTGCTCCGGCGCTGCTCTGGGTTTCACCTGAACTGCAGCTTCGGCACCCCCTGCCTGCTGCAACACCGTGCCGTCCCAGCCTGCTGCCTTCCTTTCCCAAGAGCCTTGCCAGGACACCGAGATCCACTGCTCAAGGGGGTTTGTGAAAGTAAAACTTCTTTTTTCCATCCCTCCCTGTCCCAGCTATGGAAAGGGGGATCCACCACACCATCGCCATGTGCTCCCCGAGCTTGCGCCACCAGCGCCCCCTACCAGCTGTGACCATCACTGCATCAAAGGTGCCTGTGAGCCAGCAGGCTCTCACTGGGTTCCTGCTTCTGTTTGTTGTTAGTGCCTGTTAGTAGCTGTTGTTTGTTTTATTATAAATACTAGTAAAGGACTGTTATTCCATTTCCCATATCTTTGCCTGTGAGCCCCTTAATTTCAGAATTACGATAATTCAGCAGGAAAGGGTTTACATTTTTTTTCCATTCCAAGGGCAGCCCTCTGCCTTCCTTAGCAGACACCTGTCCTTCAAACCAGGACAGTCTCTCAGCTTACTTTCTGTATCCGCAGATTATTTCAATAGTGCCATAAAGTGCAAAAGGAGTTGGGTGCATGTGGAAGGCAGTCCCAGCAACTTTGCACAGCCAAGAACAGCTCCTAACCTCAGCCCAGGGCCCCTCTGAAGAAGAGGAAGGTCGCACCGTTCCTGCAGTAGCATAGGCCATGCCAGCCTGTTAAGCAGTACACAGAAGTCCAGAGAAGCGTGTCAACACTACAAGGAAATGCAACCCAGATACCTTGTTTATCTGCCAGGGAGTGAGAAAAGATGCTGCTGTTGATTTCAAATTATAATGTGTTTTAGTACTCTATTGCTGTCTGGAGACTTCATTGTATTTGTCCATCATTATTGGTTAGCTACGTGTCCTGACAGATATCATGTGTGCTTTAGAAAGCTGAGATTCTTGGCATTTCCCAAATTCCTAACATGTAAAACTATCTGATCCCCCATGGGACATCTGGATTGAGCAGTCACAAGTATTCCTCCTCAGCATTTCATGTAATACTGAGAGGATGAGCTAACATAATGAAATGAAATATGATGTTAGCACACATTAAGAAATCACAGGAAGATGAGGCTTTCTTGGCAAACACTCATCTGTTTGATTTTGGAATCCCACAACTTCAAGGAGACTGAGTAGGAATGACAAACTGGAAATATCCTTTTCTATAAAAGGAAGGGACATACCTATATTTCATAAGCCATTAGAATCCAGACTGTGAATGCCAACAGAAATAAACGTTGTGCACTCTGCTAATTACAGATTAAGTTTACTGACACAACACCTTTAGCTGGGGATACTTGCATCACCAACAGATTAATGCTGTCTTTAGCAACCCAATTTACCAGCTGCCAATTTTTTCTATAATCTCCCCAGTGGTTGTGTGTCCAAAGCTTTGCCTGCCTCATGTGGCTGCTTGCTGGATGAGTAACTCAGGAATGGAAAGAAAAAAGAGGAGAAAGGGAATTTTCAAGGGATCTGCTCAAGAATTAATTTATTTGTGGTGCCAAACCCCACAGTAATCTGCCTTGTCCCCAGTGTGCCTTTACTCAGTTCAAGTCCAGGTGGTACATGGAGCCCAGCTAAGCCAGAAGAGGACTCCTGTTCTACCAAGATCACCATCTTTGATTTAGGCTGTAGTTTTCTTCTAACAGCCTTTTTCCATAGAGAGGACCATAGCATCCAATGTCAGAGAAACAGCACAATCCACTTTCTCTGGAAGAACCCCACAAAGAAAAAGCAAACAAAATCCAGAGACCCTTGGGCAGAGATGCATCTCATTCCTTGCCCATGTCAGTGAAGCTTCATGGAGTGTGGCCACAGGTGTTATGGAGAGATATTATGGAGACACTTTTGTTCCGTTTATGCTCTGGCAAACTTCATTTTCCTTCTATGTAACTTCACTTGTGAGTTGTTAAATCTTCCTCAGGGGATGGAGGGCTCCTGGCACTTGCAGTGGGATGGTGCATCCTGCCTAGGGGAGGGCTCAATGCTGAAGGCAGCACAACTCACACAGCCCAGCACAGAAAATAGAGGCAGCAGAAATTCATTTCACCCTGAAGAATAAATTCTGGGCACCAGAAATTTCAGCTTTACTTTGGCCAAAATTGTTTCTGCAGTTTTGCTGGCTCACCTCCATACCATAGGATGCACAGTAGTGGCTGGGGCTGCCAGCCATACAAATCCTACAATGTCAGAAGTTGCCTCCCCAGGATAGAAAACTAGTATTTTTTCTCTTCAAAACACTATGTGACCACATTTAGCAGTTTTATTTTCTTTGTCTTTGCCTTCTCTTAGTGCCTACAATACAGGATGGTAAACAAAGGTACCAGTTTCTTCAGAACAAGGCATTGTGCTGACAATACATTGCATTTATCTTCAAGCATCACTGGGGTGCTTCAGAGCACAACCAACCTCCTCACTACTGCACCTTCTTTCTTTAGTTTTAACATATTTTGAAAATGATCAGTGTCTGTTACATCTCTCACTTTTCTCGTCCTCTTCTGAGTATGCAATCCTCTTCTCTTTTTTTTTTTTCCTTTTTTTCTTTCTTTCTTTTTTTTATTACTTTGCATTTGTCTCTTGAGAAGGTACAAAATTCCATGGATTGGTGAAGTATGAGGTTCTTTTTTGAACAGTTTTGAGAGGTGAGTATGACATAAGCAAAATAATTACCTTCACAAGTAAAATTGGCTCAGTTCTGTCTGATTACTCTTTTGAAGCTACATTTCAATACACCTCTGATCAGATCAACCATTTTCCATTGCAGCATTTTTTGCCTGTGTGTTATTTTAAGCTTACCCTTACCATGGGACTTGAATTCATTTGGAACTCATTAATAATCAGTGTGATTCCCTTTCATTAGAAATCTCTTATTGGAGTAACCGCTTGTTGTGACAATTCCCACAAAGTCACCGTCTTTGTAGAGATGCAGCTGGTGACAATGAAATAATACTTAACTTTATAGTAAACTAATAGTCCCCAAAATAATAAAATGCCTTAACATATTCCATGCATAGCTAATAGGAGATCAGAAAAACTAAAGATACAGATAGAATAATTTTATTGGAGATCAGAATTCCCTTTTGTTAGTGTGGCACAGTAGAGGGATTTTGTGTTGCATATATATGCATCTTTCCCTGCACAGTGTATTTTTTTTTTTTTTTTGCCATGTATAATGGAACTCACAACATGAAATGCTGACAAAGCTGATGAAGACAGCATCCTTCCCAGCAATAACACAATGGCTTGGCAGTTCATCACGTCTGAAGAGAAGATTTTGTAGTCAAAGACATTGTGAAAGAGAGGGTTAACAAAAAAAAAAAGAAAAAACATTTCTTTCTTAGAGCATGGACTGCAGTCTCTGTTTTTCTCTAAACTTTCACTGGGCAAATATATCTTTATTTTGATCCTCTTTATAAGTTACTGTTTTTGTAGAAATACTTGTACCAGGCTAACAAAGCTGTGCACAAGTATTCATGCAAAGGGTGTCAGTGTGTCACATTTCTCTGAACAATAACAGGCTGCAGAGTGGGAAGAAATTTTCAGCAGCTTAGAAAGAACATGGAACAATTCCTTTGTTTTGCATGTCTTCCATGTGTATAACTACTCTGCCATGTGCCAGAAAACTAACACAATAGTTCGGCTAAATTTGATGAGACTAAGAATTAAGAAAGAGCCTTTTCTGTGGCTTCTGCTGATAATTTTTGAATTATTTTCTGGAAGACAATGAACAAAAGAGTAGTCAGTTCAAGCAAATTCCCTTATTTGAAGGAGAATGAGGACAGGAACAAGGACAGGTCCTATGAGCAATTAATTGTCTGTTTTGCTGTCCAGCCTAGATCCTATGTCAAAGATGGCAAGTGTGTCTTGGAGCCAAAGTTTCCTTCAAGTGTGTGCAATTACTGGTGGTATTTCTGTTGATACAGACCAGGCCATTTTCTCAACAAACTCCTGACTGCCTCTAATAGTGTTTGAAGGCTCCACTTTCTAATTACTTCCCTCCTTCCTTCTACCTCTGTGACTGGATGTAGTTGGAGGCTGCCATTCAGGATGCAGCAGGAGATTGCTATTCCTGTTGACTTTAAATGTTGGCTTGATCCACAGCAAAATAACATCTACTGTACCTGTGGCTGGGCTAAAGTGGCAGCAACTCTGTGCCATGCAGAAGGGCTGTGACTCATCTGCCCATGGGTAATGTGGACAATTCTCTGCACTAGTCATCTAAACCACTTTTTGACCCATTGCAATGAGTCTTCTCTTTCTACAGGGGGCATTTTTACCGAGTTCATCTCAAGTAATGGGAAGTTCCAGTTCCTCTCTCTGTACCTTAGTGAAAACCTCGCTGACACCTTGGGTGCAGGCAGCTGCACTATGAGAGGCACTGCCAAGAGAATTCACTCCCATTCCTGGTGATGGTGCCCTGGGACCTCTCTTTGGTTTTCAGCACCAAAGAGACAAGGAGACAAAGCTCCTGATAAAGCAAAGCGTTTCCTTAAACTCTTTTACAGCTCAGATGCATTGTGAAGAAAGAGACCTTCCTCCTCCTAATGAGCAAATGTGTTCAGAGTGAATGCGCTCCTTGAAGGGCGTTAATGCTTTCATCACCGCTGGCTAATGAGCCTGAACTTGCACCTTGTACTAGATACTAATCAGATTCCTCTTTCTGTGCTCTCTAAAGCACTGCAATTCGAGCTGCCAGCAGGCAGTGATGCTGTTTAAAAATAACCGCACATGGGTGTTCTTATTCAATATTTCTATTTCTTATTCAATATTTCTGTCACAGGAGTTGGCAAAGGTCTAGTCCCAAGCAAGACTGGGGCTCATTTTAATATGCGTCGCATTCTTAATTTCTTTTAAAGTTATTATTAACTTATTCCATTTACAAAATCAAATAAAAAGACCTTTAACTGAAGAGTTACTGTTTCTTGTATAATGTAATTCGATTTTTTCCCCTCCAAATTTCAAATTACTTTATTCCTGTTCTTTTTTTTTTAGTCATTTGCATAATCTACAACACTTTCAGGACTTTCTTACTTTGCATAAATCAATTTCACTTCTTGTTCACTTCATCACTTTCAAGGGGATTCTTTTCTGCTTTACTGGACTTAAATTAATCCTCCGGAGAAAGTAGTGTCATGACACGGCCAGCATCAAAATCTGCATAACGAAAGCAATTTTTTCCATTTAAATTGGCACTCAAGAATATCACTGCTCATTAGAAGACTTTAGATCTTTTATTTCATTTTAAGTGAGAAGGACAAGCATTCTTTTTCTAATATGAGTTTCTTGCATAAGAATTTATTCAAAGACCTTTAAATTTGTTGCAGTGTAATTTAGGTGACTAAATACCTTTAGAAAACCAGCCTGTGTGATTTGCAGAGTATTAACACTGCTAGAAAGACTAACAGAATTTTCAGGCTTGATCAGAGTGGTGGTCTGTCTCATCTGGCTTCTCTCTGGGGTTAAAACTGATCTGAGGAGATGGTTGAATAATGGATGGATGTGGAATCACTCACGATGAAAGGGGAATTTCTGACTAATTCCGGGCACTCAGAAGATGCTTTTGCTGGTGGTGATCTTAGACTAAGCTTAATACGAAATCTGTACTGAAACTTTTAACTGAGAAAAGTACTCAGTATAACAGAAGGAAAGCTTCAGGAAGAGAAAAAAGCTCTTAGCCTGGAAAGAGGTGAGATTCAAAAATCTGTGCTCCTTGCCTTTTTGGCACCAGCACACAGCTGCAAAGCAGCCACATCTGTTTTGCTAGAAGTCTCCAGGGCTAGTTAGCTCTCCAGGGTAGATGCCCTCACACTTTCCCACAGTCTGCAGGCTTTATCATCAATAATTCTGTATTTATCTTTCACAGTTTCAAAAGAAATATCTGTGTTTGGGGGAGGAAGGGCCCTTCTTGCCCTTGGGCCTGTAACACAGCTGCAGGATGGTTGAGGCTGAGCTCCTCATGTGCCTGTAGCCCTGCTCAGGCTGCAGAGCCCAGGGCTGCCCATGGCTGTCTGGTCTCTGTGGCCTTGCTTCAGCTCCCACACACCTGTCATGCTCCACTCAGCTCAGGCCTCCCCAGACCGTGCTGCTGTTTAATGATTGCAGGAAACCTGGGCTCCACACTGGCCTTTTACTCGCAAAATAAATGTATTACTGGCTTTGATCCTGTTGTCAAAAATAACGTTCTCTTTCTTTTTCAGATAAAGATTATTTTCCTTACTTCACCTGCAACTCATTGTTTCCATTTGAATATTTTACAGGATCAAGCAGCAATGATATCTGCTTGCCTTTTGTTAAGTTTCCCGCGTTATGAAAGAGGTGTTGTGTTTGTCTGCTAAATACAGTGATAAAGAGCATTTAAAGACTCAGAAGAAAATGTTGATGCACCTATTTCTCCTGCATTAATGTGTATTTTCCAGTCATTGACTATTTCATTGTCATTGCTGTGATGTAGAAGGAACACAACAGAATAAATTGAACACAGGGAGCCACTGATAAGAAAACGTGTTACAGAACACAGCATTGAAGGTTATATTTAACTTGGTAACATTTGTGACTTTTTAAAAATTATTTTCCTAGTTAGTATGTATTATTCCAAAATACATGCCTTTGATATTAGAAATTGTCAGAGGAAATGAATAATTTTCCCACCATTTTTAAATGTCTTGTCTGTCTTACATATTCAGTGCCAAATAAGAGATTCTGTTTATGCAAAATTTATTTATGCTAAAATCTGAAAAGGATTTACAAGCTAGAAAAATGGAAGACATGGTGATCTTTTTTATCACAAGATACATTAAAAACAAAACTTCTGTCTGACATACTTCAAGGTACACACTTCTGTTTTTTCTTCCATCAGTCTTCCCCCCATTCTCTGATCTGCTGTGAGATAAACATAAGAGCAAAGAAACAGCTTATGGCCCTGGATCAGCATTATTTTTCAGTTCCTTTATCAATGTTTTTCAAATGAGATACCTTGGTTGGTCAGATGTATAACTGCATTGAATTAATTCCTTTCAGAAAATATATCCTATTTATCCCAGTATCTTTTGAGAGCTGCATTTGTGAAGGCACTCACATTTTCTGCACTCATTCATGGACAAGATGCCTGGAGCTGGGTCAAGAGGGGAAGAGTGGGGATAGTGACAGTCCAGCATTTGGACATTGGGAGGGTGGAGAGGGGTTTGGTTCCTTCAGCCTGCGTTGTTTCAAAACTTATGTTGCCTTTGCTGGATGAAATGGGTGGCGCATGGTGTAACTTGGACCTAAATCTTCCATTTCCTTGGTGACTGTGCCAAACCCTTGCCAAGAGGGGAGTAGCCATTCTATTGAAAGGTAGTGACCTTGCTCAGGCCTTCAGACAAATGTTGGTAAAGTGTTTTATACACTGCACAGCACTGACCTGTGGATAGAGCCTCCTGCCAAAGGGAGGTTGCTCTCTGATCAGCATCTTCTTTCTGTCAGCCTTGAGCGTCCTCGTGCTGACAACATTATCACTAGATGCTCTGGGTCCAGGCTCTGGTTTCCTTAGTCCCTAACCCTCTCCAAGGCTTTTACAACAGGGCTGGTGGTTCCCCTTCATGTTTGTGCTTGAAATATTGAATGTTACTGGCTGGGAATTTCTTTTCCTTCTACGAGCCCTTAGTTTTCAGCCAGAAGAAAACTATCTAACTATTTTATGCCATTGTGAAGATCAGAACCCTTGGGGTGCAGGAAGGAGATTATACTGCAAATCGTTAAAAATCCTACTGCAAAAAAGTTATAGATCTAGTAAAGCTGGAGCTCCTATGGTCAGGATGGAAACTCCCTGTCTCCCTTAGGTTAGCTGATCATAGCAGCTGGAAGCCAGAGAAAGATTCTGTTACACAGCAGTCAACTGTCAGACTCCAATATTATTTTCTTTCTTCTATTTGTATTAGGTTTTCTAATACAAACAGCAAGCATGCTCTTTATCCCAGGAGTTTTCACTCTAATGGGTTGTTAATGAGCTATCAATTACTTATGCAAAAGGAAACACACACGTACAAATACATATAATACTATTCCTTAGCTGAAAGTTTTCTGTGTTTAAGTGTTGAGGGCTTTACCTTCCTCGCCTGGGTCACTGGCCCTCCATACATCTTCATCTGCAATCACTCTATTACAAGGTCTAGCATCTAACACTTCAAGAAAGATTGTATATCTCAGGATCACAGGCTCATGCTCTAATCTCATGCTGCGTTGGCAGCTCCCTGGGTAAGTTGATATGTAGCACTTCTATGCTATTGAGCAGTCCCAGTGTATTAATCAATCCTCAAGCCCTCTTGTGAAGCTCACTAGCTGTTAATCTTATTTCTAGAGGCACCGTCTCCTTCTTGACTGAGGATTCTTGAATTACAATGGCTAAAAAGCATTTCTGTCCGTTCACAAGAGGACCAGAAGCTAAACTTTCTCCCATCCAGCCTTTGTCATTCACGCTGTGAGGACTGATCATTGTCATGAGCTTGACCTCGTAATGAAATCAGTGACCTTGAAGGTGGCACAGGCAATACAAATCCTCTTGTTCGCCCCAAGTTTAGAAGCCGTTTGCCTGACTCCTTTGATCAGCTTCCTCATGAATGAGGAGCCCCCAGCAAGGCCTGCCTGAACCACTTAAGTCGCTCCCTCCCATATGGCGCAGAGGAAGCATTTGTGCGGCCCAGGAGGATGAGGACACAGACCACTAAGCTCAGTCCTCAGGCTGCTATGGATCCTTTTCTTTCCTCAGGCTCCTCTCCTACATTTCTCTGCATATTCCACTCCCCATTAACCCTGTAGTTGGCCCCGGGGCAGCCTCCAGCCTGGGGACCACATCCTCCTACCACCCAGTTGCCTTCCCTGGTCCACCTCCTTCACTGCCAGCTGCCAGAGCTCCCTAAGCACGGTGCTGAGCAGCACACAGAGGTGTTGGTAGTGAAAGTAAAAACCAACAGTAAAACAGGATAGAAAGCAATGTGAAAAATGTGAAGAAATGAAAAAGGGTAAAACAGTACAGAAAGAAGATTTTTATTTTTGAAATGCATTGCTTTTTTCCTGTGTGTGTGTGCATGTATACATACTTGTGTGTGGGGCTCAACCCACAATGCACAATGTCCAACGAGATTAACATGATGGAATTATCCAGGCTGCTAAGGGTTAAAGTATTTATGAACTTGTTAAGAGATGGGAACATTATGCACTGTTCACAATGTTTAATTTTAACTGCCATGCTAGAAAGGATCTTTGATTACATTATCAGATTATTCTCATTGAATGTTGGTTGTTGTATCTTTTTTTTTTTTGACAGTGCTATTTCTGTGTTAGAAAATATATTCCTCCTAATTGGCTGGAAATGGAGGATATTAATTAGCCAGGCTTTCCATGCAGAGGATTCCAGTTGCTGAAATCCTAGGCCTGGATAGGGTTAAATGTCAGTCTAGAAGATTAATGACTTAACTGAAAACATTTTATCACAGATACAGAAAATAAATCCCCTTCCCAGATAGCCACAGGCCGTGTGTGCCACTGAGGAAGGGAACTGCACAAACCAATAAAACCTGACTGCTCCTGCACCAGCAAAGAGAGCAGTGATAAGACAAAAATCATTATAAGGATCAAAGTCGCTGAGCTCCTTGCCCAGCGCTGGTGCTGCAGGGCTGAAATACCAGGTGTGCTGCCTACCTGGGGTGACATTCTCCACAGAAGCTCAAAGCCTGTGCCTTCACTTGGCTGTCTCAGCACAGGAAAGGAGGGATATGTGCTTTCATGCCAGGTTTATGTGCATGGGAATATCATGTTCTGCCACACAATAGCTCTGAATTAAGCCTTAGGTGTCTCGTTTTTTAAGTTTCCAATTTCTCCTCCTTCCTTAAAAGTAAAAATTCTTGTCATCATCCCACCTTTCCCCACATGCTTTCCCTTCCTGATATGATTCAACATAGCTGGCTGTGACTATAATGAGATGCAGCCAACAATGCACCTACTGACTGTCAGTGGCATCTATAGAACATGCAGGAGCAAAATGAACAGAAATCTCTCCCGAAGCACAAACATTTAGCAATGACAAGAACAGTGCACTGAATATAACACAAACGTTTGGCTGCATGAGTTTTAAGGCTTGCTTGCCCACAGGTAAGGAAATTAATCTGATGTTTAGATTAGGTTCGTGTCTACACACTGTAAGTATGGATTTAGTGGCTTTTGGGCCAGAAATGAAATCAAAGATGCTCAAACCCACAACCTTTAAAATGTTCTCTTTTCTAGGATTAAATCCTTAAGGTTTTAATTGTTAAACACCCAAAAGTTTTTCTTGATGAGGACAGAAAAATGTCATTCCTTCATCCACAGAAGAATGTGTCTTGGTTGAGTGGGTGACTACTCCAGAACTACTGCCTCATTCTAAACATTGGCATGTTCAGGGGCAAAAATATATAAAAATAAATCCTTCAGGGCAAGAAATTGCATCATCTTACATTACACTTCTAATTTTTCAATGTAAGACTGCTCTGTAATTTTGCAAAAGTGACTTTCAGTAGTAGGAGCCATCTTTATTCTAGCAAGATTCCTCACGGAAAGCCCTGTACACCACGGATATATATAAAACGTCCACTTACTTCAAAATATTAATCTGCAAAAATGAGTCACCGAAGAGAAAATGTGAGTTATTTGTACAACTTGAATTCAGTCCACTTGCATGACTCTTGTGGCACAGTCTGACACCTTTCTCACTTGGTATGCTGCAGGGTGAAGTACATGGGAGAAGGTAAGGCACTTGTTGAGCAGGAGGTCAATATTTTATTTCATTTCTTCTTTTCTGCAGTTTGTAGCCCCAGGCCTTGTCTATTGCAGACTTTTCCAACCAGTTCTGAACAAAGATTTGTCCATTTCCCCCTGGCCTTTTCTTTAGCCTTATTATTACTTCTGAATACTTCAGATGCTGGTTTAGTTGCACTTCCTTGTAGTTACTGCCTCTTTTGGTGAGTGGAGGGCTGAGGCACTGGGAGGTGAAGGTCAGGGAGGACCTTCTTTCCCTCGAGCAGCATGCACAAGAGTAGGTTAGCTCTTCAGGACATGGATCCCATGTACTTCAGCTGCAGGTGTAATAATGTCTACAGTGGAGGGGAAAAGAAAAGGAAGAGCTCCAGGACCATCCACAGGAAAAGGGGAATGTCAGATTCCTGACAGTGGGCTGAAGTGACTGGACTTTGCAGTGGTGGAGGAAAACAATGGAAAGATGCTTCAGGGATAGCCAGGCTCCAGCGGGTACTGCAGCGTTATGGAGCACCTGGAGCAGGAGCTCTGCCTGGATGCACTGGAGAGCTCCAGGCTGGGCCATGTCAGGGGAATTAACCCTGTCCCGGTTCTGTCTATGGTTTTGGCTTCCCAAGAACAAAGCCTGTGCAAGAAGGCTTGTCCTAGCACGCAGCCCAGCCCAGCACAGCTGGCTGTCCCTGTCACAGCTGCAGGGTCTCCTCAGTCAGGTCCCCCCAAGAGGAGACCTGTCCTGTGAGGGGTAAAGGGGCAGCATCACCTTGTGTGGGGAGGGCTCCTGCTGGGATAGCTTTGAATCCTAGCTTTCCTGTACTCTTCCCTGAAGTAATGAGCTGCAGGAAGGAATTTTCTTTTTATAGAAAGTTACACAAAGGAACTACACAAGTTCTTTGTTTCTGCTGTCGCATCCCGAAATACACAACTTTCTTCTTGATACTGTATGATCTTCAGTTACCATACAAAAATAAATTATTTGCAGGAGAATGAGGGCGAGCTGAAAACTTATTTATCATCCAACTATTATAATGTGGTTAATGATCAAACAACCTGTGAAGCTGAGATAATTTTCTTCATCTTCAAGTAGCCACTGGAAAGCCTCATTACATGCCTGAAGTTGCATTGCTTAGCAACAACATTTCAGAAATTCAAGTTATCAGCATGATCACTAATAAGACGGTAAGCTGCAAAAGAATCCTGAATAAACTAGATTCATTTGCATTTCAAAATAAATGAGAGTAAATGTCAGATTGTGTTCTGGAGTATATGAACTCTTCTTAGCACAGATATATTACGTTTACTCAAGCATTTGTACAATAGAGAGACAAATGTGAAATGTTTCTGAAATTTTCTAAATGCAGGATGTCTGTGGACTCCAGATATTTTACTACTCTTCAACTCTTAACTTTAACAAAAGAAGTCTGCTATCAGCAAAACATGCTGTCAAAATGGGGCACACACAAGAACAATTAGAAGTCTAATTTTCCATGGCAGGAGTATGAACAAAGATAAAGATATTATTAACATGTTGCAGTATACAGGATCCATTTGAAGGAGTGTTTGTTTATAAAATCATAGTTTTGGGAATGCTTTTTAAAATTTTACAGTTCCTCTGGGAAGAAATTTGTTAAATGTCATTTCATGGCCTCTGTGTCAAAATGTAGACATTTAAGAGCAGGATGGTTCAAAATTGAGTTCAAAATTTTCAAAAAAAAGAGTTGTGGGAGTGCTCAGTGAAAATGAAGTGAACAATAGCCCAAGACTATTAGTGACATGTTGCCTTTCTCTGACCTGGTCGCAATATTGATCAGCAACCAAGAACAAAAGTACCTGTCAGTGACCATGAAGCACTTGGTTTGAACTTGCTCTGATTTTTTCTCCAGAGAATTGATCTTGAAACACTTCCTTCATTTATTCACTCATAGAAATAGTATCAGGGAGAGAAATCCTGTTTATTGCTGTTCCTTTACAGACTCCCTTAGCTTGAGGGCAGAGAAAGACATTGTCTTACCTACTTGTAGTTAGTAGGCTCCTTCGCCAGTCAGCATGTGTATGGATATTCAGGCACTTCCTAAAGTTGCCACATCCCATCGATGTAAAACTCTCTTTGGCTGCAAAGGAAGCCTCCCAGCCAGCTTTGACTCATTGCTTCAAAATAAACACACTGAACTAGAGGAGAGGATTTTTTTTCCTAAGAACACCACTGGGACAAACAAAGTTAGATATTGGAGTTAGATATTTCCTTCTCTGCTTTCTCCCAAGAAAAGAACAAGACTCATCCTCCAGGCTTTCTTTTAGTATCAGTTGCCAGCAAATCAAGACAAATTCCAAGCCAAGTTTTCTCTAGTCTAGAGGTCATTCAGTGGGAGAGCTCTTTCCTTGCAAGGGAAGAACATGTATCCAAATGACAGGCAAACATGTCTGAAGGAGAGAAAAGGAGCTTGACCTTGTGAAAATAGACAGAGGTGAGGCTGTTTGGATACTTCCACAATATGAAGATGCATAGCTTAAATGCCACACTTCTTCCAAAGACTTTTGAAAAAAAATTTTTATACAGTACAGAATTACTGGTTTGCTGAGGTATTCAGGTATTTTCCAACCTAAAGACCTAGTCTACAGCTGTTTCACCCTGCAAGCAGATATTATTTTAATTTTATATTTTAAGAAAGAAAATAAATGCATGTGAAGTGGTATTCCACTTTATTTCAAAACCTAACATTGGAAATAGTTTGGAAAATGCTATAATTTTGAAAACTGTGAAACCATTTGTGTATTGTACACCTACACACAGCATTTCTGGCCTACAAAATGAGGTAAGAATGGAAAATAGCTCATTCTAAACTTCAGTCATGTTTAATGCTAAAAATAAAACATGTAGACAACCTTATAATTCTTATAAATAATGATTCTAGGGTCCAGAGCAATAAATTTGAAAACTTTAGTTTATGATAATGTATTCTGCAGTGACAGGAGAAAAATAGGTCATCATTTTGAAAAGGAGAGAAGCTATCTGTCATGTTGAACACACTAACAGGAAATTTGAAGTAGTTTCAGAGACAGTTTGTCCAAGATATTGCTCTTCTGACCCTCATGTCCCCAAGCACAACTTGTGAGTGAAGAGTTTGTGGTCTTCACTGTGCAGGCAGAGTTACTGCATGTGTCAATCTCAAGGCTAGTTATATCTAGTGTTAAGAATCTATCTATCTGTATGTGTGTATCACAGATTATCAATCTGGATGCCATTACGCAAACCACATAAGTTTTGCCATAAACACAAGAAGGCAAAAAAAAGGAGGAAAAAAATGAAATTAAAGAAATATGTTTAAAGAACAGGAGTGACTGTCCTTCAGCTGTGTGAAAGGCATGGTCAACTGCAAATTCCTGCAAGGTACAAGCTATCACAGAGCAGTGAATCATGTTTTATCTTTACCCACTTTTAGACAGTTGCCCCCATAGGTTTAATCTGCCTGTTTTTCGGGCATGTAATTAGCACTTCAGTGGCAGGACTTCAACAAAAACCTGTGGATTACAGGGAAGAGAATGTTCAACCCATACCTCTCTACTAGAACTAGGTGAAGATGCTCGAGTCTCTGGCAGAATCTGGTTTTAACAGAATCTGTTTTCAAATCTCAGGAATACATTTATCTCTGCAGGTTTAGGGAGTCGGGGGAGGTTCAGCTCCACACAACTAGGGCAGGATGCTGAGTCTGTGTTTTAATAAATATTTGACACTAATCTTTTCCCAGCCAAACAAAAGCAAAGTTTTCTTCACCTAATTTGCTTTCCAGATTGTCAGTGTTTGATCCAGTGTAGTCTGATGCTTTATTTTTTCTTTCATAATTGATGTATATGTCTTGTCCATTTTATCATTGAGTTACAAAAGAGGAATACACTAAATCTCATTTTATAATACTTTTGTTTTACTTTTTTCTCCTTGCACACCTCTTTTCAGCAGGCAAAATCATCCTCAGACTTTCCTCTGCATTCAGCCTTGTTTATCATCTTTACTCAGTGTTCCTGAAAGTGCACTGCTTATTCAGTATCTCAGGAATAGTCTGCTTCTGCACTGATCTCTGCATAAACTCACAGTAATTGGCCTCCAGCAGCAAATTTAAGACGTTTGTTGAAAATCTTGAACTTCAACACTGGTTTTGAAATAAAAAGGTTAGTAGCAAAGTCAAGTAATAGCCATTTGTTACAAAAGTAACTAAACTGACTTGTCTTTAGCTGACTTTGCATCAAAAAGATGCCTATAAAAGGTCCAGTAATAAATGTACATCATAAAAACTGTTCTTGAAACATGGAAAAGGACACTTCTGACCAGAAAAGAAGGGCCTCTTCTCACCAGCACTGAATATCTAAAGGCTGGTTACGTCAGTCAGTACTTGGGACTTTCCTTGTGTGCAGCCTTGAGCAAAGAGTGCTTCCAGAGGACAATTCACTGTCCCAGTCCCCAGTGTTTCTTTTCTGTAGCAGCAGTGTCTGCACTCCTCCTTGATGAGAAATGGCTGAAGTCTGTTTCATTCATTCCATTAGCTCCTTCTGTGTAAATGTGTGCATTAGGACTACAAAGATATTCATGCAAAGCTCGCCTGGGAGGAATTTCCAATCAAATTTATAGAGGTAATATTGCTGAAAAGAGAGGCCCATCATACAGGGGGATTGTGCTATGCCTGAGTCATGCTCTTGGGTAGCCCTGGGGGTGCTGGTGGATGAAAGGCTGGACATGACCTGGCCATGTGCACTCACATTTCCTCCAAGAGGGAAAACAGGCAGGTGCACTGGGTCTTTTATAATGGGAAAACCCGAAGGAGGAAGGAATTGGAGGAAAGGAATCCCTGAGAGCTGACCTATCTGAGATTTCTATGTTCTCTTAGCGTAGCAGTGGGAAGGAAACAAGGAAACTTAATAAGTCTGGGAATTTCCTAACTCCAGGCCATAAAAGCAGCCTATTTGGCATTATGGATTTATAGATAGATAGATAGATAGATAGATAGATAGATAGATAGATAGATAGATAGATAGATAGATAGTATTTTTCACAGTTGCAAAATGGACATTGTGAGATTTCAAACTTCTTAGTATCTGGCCTTCAGATATTCTAAAGGAGCAGAATTCACTCCAACTTTTATTAGTTCAGCTTTACTCAGATCTATTAGAATGTTAAGTTACAGAAATTTCTCTTTACATGTTATACAGTAGTACATAACAGTAGCATAAAAATAAATATTTACTAATTGTCATCAACATCATCTCAGTTAGATCGGGAGTGTGTATACTTAAGTATGGAGCTGGGCAGCTGAGACCAGATATAAAAATCCATCTGGGTTTGGAGGAAATTGTTATCAATGCCCAGAGAGCTTAACAGAGAATTACCTCATATTTTACTTTCAAAAGCTATGCTAGACTGCTCTATGGTGGACCTGAAGAGAGCAAGCTGCTAATAAATTTCATTTTGACTGTTTTCTCATGGCTATCTTCTGGTCTGACTAATAGGACCCCCAGGGATTTTGGTGTTACTGCATGGATTTCCCACAAAATATATGGTCCGGGATTGATTTTTTCCAGAGTGCAGATGGCTTTAGTTGTTAATCTCTGCAAATTCCTGCTGACCTCTTGTACGTGCATGGTTCTCTCCTGAAGAGGTGGTTCAATCTGCCTCGTCTGTCATTCCTCTTGCAGCAATTGGAAAATGTTTTAAGCCATTCTGGAAATCAACTTTTAGTGGTGAGCTCAGTCTCAAGAAAATAAGAATGTCCTCCTTGTTTTCTTGCGATTTTCCCAGGGAATGCAATTTCTGGTCAGTAAGAATATTGAAGGTTGTGTGGGGAGGTGGTGTAGGGCACAAAAACTCTTCAGAAAATGTCTACTTCCTACTTTAGCAGTTGGTATGTTCTTGGTTTGCACCTTATTCTGTTTCTCTCACAAATAAACTGTGCTTTTTAATTTATCATTTCTAGACACACTTTTGGGAAGTCTGGGGAGGGAGCGTACTTCCTTTTCTCACAAGAAGGTATTTTAAGCCTATTGCTACAAAATTATTACTCAGGTAGCTCCCCAGGAGCTATGTCTATCTTCCCGTACTCCCCAGACACAGCCACCTCTTGCTATTTCACATGGGAGACTCTTGAGCTCCATCTTCCGGAAAATGTGGGACAAACTTGTTTTTCCGGGCTGGTTCCCGTGGAAGCTGGGCGGGTTTGGGGCAGCGGCCAGCAGAGCACTGCAGGATAGATGTGCCCAGGCTCCCACGCAAGGCAGACACCCCCCTTGCACCTCCTTCTTCCGCCTTCTCGAAGGAGAACCAAAGCTTTTGCAAGACGTTTGGAAAATACAGGTACAGCTCCTAGGCAGGGAGCACCCAACAGATCTGAAAGGGCGAAAAGCCTTTGTGATGATGTTGCTATTAACGATTGTGTCACGGCTGGGTGGAAGTGGCCTTGCACACACATTACTCTCAGTTTGAACGTCGGCATGAACAGGTTTCCCCAAGCCAAATGTAAGTGTACATAAATACCTTTAATGGCGTTTTTCAGCCTGTTGGATGCTTTCTGTGTTTTGGCTTCATTGAGGTCCAGGTGATTTAAGAATTCCTGGCTGGCACTGACAGGCTGTTTCTCTTTGTTACAGGAGAGGCTGAATCAACACTTCCCATTACACTCTCGCCTTGATCTCCCTTACTCAGCAAGCCGACTTTTTGTGCTGATTTCAAAGCCACACCCTCAATTGTAAGAATTTCTCTTTGTTTCCCCTGGACCACTTCTCCCAGGCCCGGAGTGACTGCAGCCTTCCCTCCAACCCTGAAATACCAGAGAGACAGCAATCCGGGCTGAAATGCTGGCAGGAGCTTTGCCACAGCCTGCTCCCTCAGGGACCACGGCACCGTCATCCCTGAGCCAGAGGGAAGGAGGGGGAAGGTGGTCTCCAGGGGATCCTGGGCCTGCTTCGGTGCCAGCTGGTTGTTAAAATTGCTTTTGCTGCTGGTTCTGTCCCAGAGAGGGATGTTGAAGCAGGACTGCCCTCCTGACGCGTGTGAGGGCCTGCACATGCTGAGGTGCAGAGTCAGCCCCCAGGGACTCTCAGGCATCGGAGCGTTTTTGCTCCGCTGCACCGAGTATTTAGGGGTCCTTTGCCCCCATGTGCACCCCACAGGGCCACAGCTGAAGTACCGCATGGGAACAAAGTACCTGTAGTGCAGGGAGCATGGGGCCTGATGGGGAATGAGAAGAACCAGGAGATTTGGTGGAAACTTCTTGTGCTTTTCAGCAGTAAACTCAGTCCTCGCTTTGGGGCATGCCTGGAGAAATGCATTTTCTATTGCTATAGTAGTGCCCAGAGGCACCAAAACTTGACAAAGGCACATCAAAAAGGGATGGTTATTGCCCAGAAGAACCAGATGAAAGCTGGATATAATATGGGCATCCTTAAGTGGAGAGAGTTTATGTCCTTAAAAGGATAAAAAAGGCTGGTTAAGGCTGTTTAGGAAAGGGCAAATTGTTATTTTAAATACTTGTTTTTCATAGGAGATGGGTGAGATCAGGAGGGAAACAATGCCATTAAAAGAAATATGCATCCAAAATTCCACTGAATCAAAAAAAAATTTAGGTTACTGTAGGTGTCATGTAATCCAATTTGCTATTAAAACCAGAGTCAGCTTCAAAGTTACATAGGGACCCCAAGATTGCCTGGGATATTGTTTAGTGAAGTGTAGCAAATCTTCAAGGTTGCATAGACTGCACCCTGGGCCCTGCTTCCAGCATGTGACCCACTCACTGAGACTTCTGTTTTCCCATTTCCCTCACATATGGATGGAAAGTCTCTTGCTGCATCTTGTGACTCTTATCTCTGGTCCTATCATGGTACATCTCTGTCTGTCAATGTTTCCTCCATGGCCCACTACTCATGTTTAACTTAGTTTCAGAAAGGACTCTTCATTCAGAGTAGAGGAGTGGAGAAGTCTCAGCAGCTGAATAACAACTGCAGCATCATCTTTAAATGTTTTGTTTCCTTAGTCTAATTCTGAAAAAAAAAAAAAAAATCTAAACAAAACAAAGCAGTGCTTTCACTGCCTGAATGCCAACAACAGTAAAATTTAAGCCTACCATCAGCCTCAGATTAATTCAGCAATTTTTACAGTCAACAACACCATTACAATATTATGTTGAAGATAACTCGAGCTCACTTGCCAATCTGGGGAAACTAAAGCTCTTCTGATACAGAGTGCTGACACTTGATCTGACACTAGAAAATGCTCTACTGTTGCCCTGACCCAAACCCTTCATGAGCACACATGACTTCCAGGAGAAATCAGGGTGCCACTGGGTCACTCTGGTTATCATGCATTTCATTTTGAGTAGGTGCCCACTGTATTTATATCGGGTGTGTTATTCTGATTTAATGTGATCAAGTTGTCTCATGGCAGAAATAGAAGAGAAATATCTGGAGTTATGTCTAAAGGCTAAAATGAAGGGAGGCTTTTCTGAAGAATTCATTGATTGCATGGATACAAAAACCTTGTACTGAACAAGTGCTGGATGCTTGCAAAAGAACCTTTTCTGACAAATAATGTCTGCATTGTAAATGCCACAAAATATTCCTCTCACAAAAGGGAAGGAAAAGAGAAAAAGGATGTGGGTCTTTACAAATGGTGTCATAATTTGAGGGTACTGCCAGGAATTTATTGAAAGTTCTAGGCCCCTAAAAGACAGAGAAAATCAATTTTGTCTGAGAACTGAGATACAAACCACATTTTCTCTTTTCAACCAACAAAATGCAAGGAGTAAATTTTCCTTCCTCCCAATTTTTGGCAACATTGCCCCAAATTAGGAGCAACTAAGGTGATCGACATCTGCACAAATTGTTCTTGGTCCCCAAAGGCTTTCCTCTAAGGCTTCCCTTTCCACAGGACAAGAGGCAAGTGCCGGGGCAGAGGAATGTGGCTCAGTGCTGGAGGGAAGACATCCTTTCTAGAAATGCTTGGACAAGGGGCCTTGTGTCCTGCTTCATTCTGTCTTGTCTTTTGGGCTCTTAGTGTTGGCCAAGATGTGTGCAGCCCTGCCATGGGGTATGGCCTGTGAACACAACGCACCATAACTATTAACACAACATTCTTCTTTTCCCAGCACCCTCAGGACAATGGGATAAGTAAAGTCCTGGGTAAAGCGTTGGTTGAAGAAGGAGACCAGAGCCCTCTTCCCCTCTCAGAAGGTATCCAGCATGTAGGGTCATCCACCCTACATCCACCTGCACAGCAAGATTCATCACATGAGGAGGGCCATGAAGTTACTCAGAGGGCTGGAACACCTCTTTTGTGAAGACAGGACAGGTGGGAGAGATGGGGTTGTTCAGCCTGGAGAAAAAAGGCTCTGGGGAGATCTTAGAGCAGCCTTCCAGTGCCTAAAGGGGCTGCAAGATAGCTGGAGAGGGACTTTTTGCAAGGGCATGTCATTATATAGGACAGGAGGCAATGGCTTTAAACTGAAAGAGGGTAGGTTTAGATAAGATATTAGGAAGAAATGGGAAGATGGTGAAGCACTGGAACAGGTTGTCCAGAGAAGCTATGGAAGTCCGAACTCCAGAAATGTTCAAGGATGAGGCTTTGAGCAACCTGGTCTAGTTGAAGGTGTCTCTGCCTTCACAGGGCATTTGGACTGGGATGACCTTTAAAAGTCTCTTCCAACCCAACCCAAACCATTCTGTCATTTTATGACTCAACTTCTTTATTAAAATAATAACAGTCTCCCAAATGAAATAGAAGTTTTCTTTTTCCTTCTAAGAGGCACAATATCACTCAAGAGCTCAGGGAATGCTAACAGTTTGAAAGAGTCTGGGAGTAGAGCTGAGAAGGGCAGCCAGGGGAGGGCAAAAGGGAGAGGAAGAAAAGCGTTGGGGCCTTGGGGTGAGGTGAGATGGCCCCAGAAGAAGCCAGTCCTGCAGAAGCTGTGGGGCCAGGCCCTGGCAAACTTGGCAAGAGGGAGATTGTCTTCTGGGGCCTGCCCTGAGGGAATCATGTCTCCTGCATTCCCCATGGGTAGTGGGAGGGCAGCCTGGGGAGGACCTGCTTCTCCAAAGAACGGCCTCTCCTACAGGAACTCTGGCTGCCCCTGATGGAAACCAGAGGAGCTTTCACTCTCTGTGTTGTCTTTCCCATGCTGTCCACAGCCTACCAAGTAATTCAGGCCCCGCCCTCTCTGCCTGCACAGAGGACAAAATGAAAACCACAGCCAAGAGTGCTGTTGGCATTGTCCTTCCCACAACAGTTTTCCCTCTTCTGCTGAAAAGGGATGCCTGCTGAGGGTCCAGGCATCCCTATCCAAGGGATTCACAGCGTTTCAGATGTGTCAGGCAGGAAACATGCTGTTTGCTGCAGTCAGGAAAACAGATTTTTCTAGCCCTTTGAGGTGGTTTTAATTCATCTCTGTTACTTTCTCACAGCAGAGGCAGTATTGCTTCCCTTGCAAATGCAGAGGTTTTCTGCCTGTGTGGCCTTGATCACTTCTAAACTCAAGCACTTTGGCAAGGAAAAGGTGAGGAACACATTTTCTTCTCCCCACAGTACGAATCTGCTAGTGTTTGCTTTTCCAGAAGCCAATATATCCAAAATAAGAGAGGTTTTTAACATTTAAAAAGTTGCAAAGGAAGGCTCCTTGCTTTTTCATTTCTAGTGCACAGAAGTATTCCCCATCAGTGATAAATAAAGTTCACATGAAGTTTCAGACAGTGGCATAGGTAAAATTTCTTCACCCAAATCTTAGCTGTTGTAAACACTCCTGCTTAAGAGGGTCAGGAACAATAAAAATAAAGCATCTAGACAGGAATTAATTGTTTTTATAAGACCACAAATATATATCTCCCTATGTTTTTGGTGGGGTTTTCTTTTGTTTTCTGGTTTGGTTTGTTTGGGGTTTTTTTGAGAATATGTTTAAGAAAAAAGTGAAAAAACTGCAAGGTATATCAGAGTACAGATTTTTGTTACAATTACAAGAAAAGTGTAATTTGCATACAATTACAGAAAATTGCTTTTCTGCATTGTTTGTGGCTTTGCTGGCCTGGAAGTGCCCTGGGAAGTGCACTGCAGCAGTGATGCCATCCCCTAACACGTGTTTCTTTCAGCTGTGTACAAGTTGTCTTCCTGACTTCAGAGCACTGTTTCTCAAAGGCTGCTTCTCTTTTGCCTACTCATCTCTTTCCATCTGTATCTTTGTTTGCTTTACCTATATTTTTCTCCTTTCTGCTTTGCTAGTTTTTGCAGTAAATTAGTGTCCATGCTTTCCCTTACATATATCATTTCAAACAGAGAATTTTTCAATCCATTTTGTACGTCCTAAATCTACTTGAAAAACATCATGCCTCACTTGAAATCCCATTTTTTGTGACATTCAGAAGCAACATCAGCAGATTCAGCTACAATCCTTTTAATTAGTTTTTCTTTGATTAAGACAAATTTATTTCCCAGAGTTATGTGTCTGCACAAAAATACAAAGTACAGAAAAATTCTAAATCAACAAAATGACACCGGTTTTGAAAATTACCCTGGCTGCAAATATTTATCACTTGAACATCTGTCAGAGCTGTATGTCCTAGAAACATTTTATACTAAGTTTTTTCTTAATGCAGATGGAAGGAAAAGTGAGAGAGGGAGCTTAGAGGCAAAATTACACAGCATAAGAAACACAATGTAATCAGGTGTCTAAAGTACATGGATATTAATTTTTTCTCCTGCTCTTTCATAAATAATGTTCAAGGTTTCCTCTGTTGTCCATTTGGGGTTTTTTTAAGTTTCAAATAGAGATAAAATGGATTTTTTTTTTCCAGTGGAGCCCAGGTACCAGCCAAACTCAATACTATTTTTTATATGAAATGTTTAGTTTTTATATGAATGTTTAGCCACAGAGAATAGGATTGTCCTAATTGAACAAAATACTCAAAAGACCTTCAGGATGTTACCAACTATTCAAGCTCCAACTTGAGATGCTTTTCTGGCTCTTGAGGGGCAGAGCATGTCAGCACCCCTTTCAAGTGAAATGTTTAATATGCTCAAGGAGATTTCTAGGTTTGCTGCAGTAAGAACCTAAGAATGGCACTGCTGGGTCAAACCCAGAGTCACTCAATGTGTTGACTGGCAATGACCTGCAGCAGTTGACTAGGGGACACCTGTGTGTGACAGTATATGGTACCCTTCCAGCCTCTGCTTGTATTCAGCACCTGAGTTAGAGGTGTTTTCTTTGTGTTTCTTTGAGTGTTTGTTCAGAAGTTGAAGGCATGTTTTAAATTTTACAATGACCTTAGGCCAGGTAAGGAAGACCAAGTCCCTGAATGGCTGAGCTGAGGCACAGCAAGGTCAGGAGAATTGCCTCTCTCAAAACTCAGTGTGATTCAGAGGCAGAATGGGACTAGGAAACTGCTGTGCTCTGACCACAGTATGCATGCCCAGCCAGAGGACAAGACGTGACTGCAAAAAGGAAGGGCATCTTCTATTGGCATCTGAGTACAAGTAGGGTTATTTTCCAAAAGCATGTTTCTGAAAGCTGAAAGCCACTTTAGGCTCAGGGTTTTCCTGCTATGAAGTGGGAGCACATGGCCAGTTTTCACAGCTTCCCTTTTTTTGTAGGACAAGTAGCTGAGAATTTCCAGCACTGTATAAAATGGGGATACACAGAACAAGAATCTCCATCCCCCTTTATACCCACAGCAGCCCTTTGATTCTATCAGTGTTGATTTATAATGTTAGAAATTCTAGTGTTGAACCCAGGAATGCCAGACATTTCCCGAGGCTCCTTACAGACCCAGCGCATCCTCCATAGCTTTGAAATCTGCTATACTGGGCAATCTTTTATTTTACCCTTATATTTTACTATTGAAACCCTTCATTCACCAAAACTTCATAACAGGTGATCTTGGCTGAGTACTGAACCACAGGACCTCTAGCAGCAGGACCCAAAGATGACAGCTCCTTGGAGAAGGGAAGTTGCCCAAAGCGCTCTGATGCTTGTGGTTCCAGGTTTGCTGTTGCTCTGGGCAGTGTAAAGGAAGATACTGTGTCAAGGACAGTCAAGGCTCCACACAAATTTTGCAAAACTCGTCAGTAATGTTGACTGGCCCAAAAGACCTGAGTTTCTGGGAGAAGATGCTCAGTGCTTCTTAAAAACTCATATTTATTTCAGGCTGGGTCTCTGAGAGCATGAATGGATCTTGGAAGTTCATTTCTTGCAAGCAAGAGTTTTTTTGGGTGCCAACTCAGCATTGTGCAAAACAAAAAATAGTGTTATGCTCTAGTCATGGAAAAAATTTGCCTTTGAGGGTTTTTTTCCATTTTATTTATTTATGGGAGTGGGGATGGGATGTATTAGATCTGCAGCTTCTCTCAGCCAGAAAATTTTTATTCTTTTGTAATTTAAATTTCTGCCTTATCTCTAAACTTAACACCTTGCTATACCCATTCCCACTCACAATTGTTTGTTGATAAAAAAAAAAAAAAGGTTACTGAACAATTTGCTTTGAACCTAATCCTTCTTTTTTCCCTTTTAAGTATTACTAACTTTCATTTTTTGCATGTTTGCAGATTCTGCAGCATAGGATGCCCTCCTGTTGCCCTTCTTTCTGATGTTAAGAAATTTGCTCCATCCCTTTGCAAGTGACTTTCTTCTATCAGCCTGCAAACAACAAAAGAGGCTTTAAGGATAAAAGGCAGAGGAAGCCAGATTCACTTTTTAATAGTCTGGGGACTGGACACTATCCCCTAGAATGGTGGAGCTTGACTGCAGAAGCCTAGAGATGATTGAATTAAGCTCACACATGTAATGTTATGTTCCCATAAGGACAGCCCCAGGTGGACTTTCATCGCAGGTCTTTTGCTAAAAAGATACATTAAAAAATCCCCAAACATGATCTGGAATCAATATGATATTATTCTTTCCTTTTCCTGCTTTCCTCTTTGCTGCTTTCAGTCTGAAAATACCATAACCTTCACAGTCACCTCTGCAGAGATCCTGCTCCCTCTGGAGCAGCAGTGGATGCTCTGCAGCCATTTGCTACTTCCCCAAAGTCAGATAACAAAAGTTTCACATCCGAACATTTGTACCTTCTGGTTTATGCTTGTTCTGGCTGGTTTATGCTTTTTTTTTTTCTGAAATCTTCAGAATTTTGTTCCTTAAAAACAGTACAGATATAAACAAAAGATTTCCATTTTCTCAGCATATTATGGCTCCATTTGTTTTCAACAGCCTTCCTAGAATTTCCTCTTTTTAGAGCAGTGCTGTTGCTCTCTAAGTTCGCATTAGCTCTTCAACATTAGCACTTCTTTGTACACAAATATCTTTTCTTAAGAAGCTGGAGTTTTGCTTAACATGATGTACTCTAATATACCAAAAAACAACTATTCAAAGCAATTTTCTAAAAAAAAAGCCCCATTGCACAAAAATTTTCTCTTTGACTCTTCAGACATAATCTTCTTAGACAGATAATCAACTCTTAATAAGAATATGTTATCATACCATTTAGGAATATTGTAGTTCTGCATCAATAAAAGTACAACCTTTTTCTCACCTGGAGAACTAGGCTAGGACACTGAAAATAAACATATATTTTTGGAAAGTATTGTTCTAAACATGTCAATGCAGCAGTATTTGTTCAGTATTTGTATACAGTGAAAACTGAAGGTGCAGGATGATCATGCTGCAGTATTCATTTCCTGTATAAAAATAAACTGTGCACTATAGATTGGAGAGATCAGATGACATTTAATTGATTCCCAATTCAAGAGGTGTAATGATCAAGATAAGCTGACACAATGCCCTAAAGAATAAGACTGTGAACAATTTAAGGACAAAATAATGTTACAATCGGTCGCTTGTGGGCCTGTTGTCAGATAATATGTTCTGGCCATGGAGATTTGAGTTACCTGAGCCATCTCTTTTACAACCATAATAAAAATGAATAAGAGTACGTTATGTCTCCCTTTCACTGATTTAATGTCAAAGCTGATGCTATCTGGTGGTGGATGTCTTACTGTAAAAGTCCTGGTGACCTACATTTTCTAGTCATTAGTTGCTTACAAAACAGTAACTGAAGGTGGAATTGATTCTTCCACATTGGACAGCATAATGCTGAAGGACTGAGGGCTTGAAGAGGAGATGTTCTCCTTTGGGTCAAAGCAAGAGCTGATCCTTTGGGATACAGTAAGGCTGGGGCTATCTATGCAAGCTTCCCAAACATGCCCTTATTTTTTCTACTGGGTCCCTTGTCCCAGCAGAATTTGGGCATTTCTACCATCTGCTTAGTCTTTCTGTTCCAATGACCTTCACGCTAGAGCTACTGCATAGTAATTCAAACCAGGTGCTGTCCCTAGGTGATAGGAACAGGTATGATGCTTCCATGAAACATGGAATCACAAAGATTTGCTGTGCCAGTGTCTGCAAGCTGCATTAAGCCTTGGGCTGGCAGCCGGGGTTGCACTTCTGGTCAGTGCAGAAACCACGGACACAAAGTGACAGGTGCCAGCACTGATACTTCCCGGGAATACAGGGCTGGTTACTTCCCCAGGCACACACTGTGCTTTGAGAGATGCCAGGGAGAAAGGTGGCAGCCAGAGGCCATCAAGCAATTTATGTTGCCCTGGTAGTACTGTGGACATGGTGTGAGGAAATGGGATTCTAGCTCAAAAACACAACTCCTTTTCACATTTCTTCAATAAAAAAATATAATACCCTTACAGAGCTGATACCAATTCTTCAGATGGTGAAAAATGCAAACAACTATCATGTTTTGTTACAAGCAGACCCATTCCTATTCCTTGTACCAGGGTTTGGGATTGGATGTGCAACAAGTTTAGGTGCCTAAAGATGGAGGAGGCTGTTACTGAAAGCAATAGGAACTGACAAGATGGTGATTTGGAATTGTGATTAGAATGGGCATAGCTACATTGGCAATCTCCTTAAAAACTGGAAAACATGGATAAACCTGGCCCACACACCAAAAACAATACCACAGTAAGCCATAAGGGTTGTGATGGCTCAGACAGATTTTGGCAGAGTGTTTGAAGTGGGAGAACTTTGCCTAAATAGCATTTACACCTTCCCAAAACCTGTTTTAGCTGAATACTGCAGGGGGAAGAAAAAGATCTCCTGAAATCTTCAAAACATAAAGCCATTTCCAGGGCTTTATAAGATGCTATAACAAAATCAACTCATGATGTCATGTAAAGAAAGGCCTGAGAAAAATCAATACCTTAAAACAGCCTGTTTGGGAGCTGTGCACATTTTGAAACATGGCACACCCTCTGATCTGAACACTATAAGAAAAAGTCAATTTTATTAACAAAATGCAAGTGACCCTGAGACTTGTATGGTTTTTTTCCTACAGTTATCTTTCTTCAGTTTAACACAGCTATTACAGTAATGCATTGGTGGCTTGCCCAGGGCTGCAAGCATCACGTACAAGGAGCTTTCTAAAAGCTTGCAGTTATTTTTCAGAGCTGATAGTTCCTTTCCTGTGTTGTTATCCTCATATACAACTCCGACCTCGCAGGTTTATAGCACAGCAGGGCAAATAGCAAGTGCCAGGAAGTGGGGTAGTGTGTCTTAAGAGCTGAAAGCATTGCTTCTGCTTTATGACTGGGATTGCAGCTTTGCTGTCCACTGCCACAGGTGTTCACAATTACTTTTAGCAAGGCTCTAGGAGGTGTTTCACTGATTATCTAGCCCCTCACATCAAGAAAAACCTTTTGGTGCTGGAGTGTCCAAAGTAGGGCAATTAAGTTGGTGAAGGGTCTAGAGTATAAATCATATGAGGAGCATTTCAGGAAACTGGGGTTGTTTAGCCTGGAGAAAAGGAGGGTCAGGAGAGGCCGTACAGCTCTCTGTAACTACCTGAAAGGAGGTTGTAGCAAGGTATGGTTCATCCTCTTCTCCCAGACAGTTAGTGACAGGACAAGAGGAAATGGTCTCAAGCTATAACAGGGAGGTTCAGGTTCAACACCAGGAAGAATTTTTTTGCAGAAAGGGTTGTCAAGAATTGGAACAGGCAGTCCAGTGAATGTGGTGGAGGTAAAATCCTTGGAAACATTCAAGAAATGACTGGACATGGCACTTAGTGCTGTAGTTTAGTTTGCATGGCGATGTTTGGTCAAAGACTGCACTTGACAATCTTGAAGGTGCTTTCCAAGCTTAATGATTCTGTGATTCTATGCTTCTAATTTAATTTATTTTTAAGTCTGTACATAGGATACCCTAACAAATCTGAGGAGCTTGGTGTTCAAAGTGACTTCCACCTCCCTGGTCCCCTAGAAAACCAGCATGTCACAAACATGAAAAAGAGCAGAAATTAGGAGCAAGCTTATTTCAGGTTTGTGGTCAGTAGCACGCTGCCAACAGAGGTGTGGCAAAGGTCTCCAAACATCCATGCAAACCTCTTGTGCAGAAAGCTGCTGTGTCTGGTGCCTGCAGGTCTCCACAACCTTCCTCACATGCTGTCCTAGCCCGTGTGCAATGCAATCAGCTGCAACCACTGTTCCCATCTCTGTACATGCCTTGTGAACACTAAACACCCTGTAAGCAGTCTCAGGCACAGTAACAATCACAGGTCTTGCTTCTACTGCAAGAAAAATGGATTAATTTGACCTGGTCACAATAAAAACATAGGATAAATTGGGTAAACACAATCTCAGTGTATCAGGATTTAAATGCCACTAGCATTAAAATGAGGGAGAGCAGGAAGCAATAAAACTCAGCAGTATTAAACTCATTATATTGCACAACCGTTGTGGTATTAATGAGCTCGTTTTGCACACGGACAATGTGTGCAATGCAGCTTAGCTGGTGTCAGTATAATAAGTTTCATCTTTTTACTCCCATTCCTATGCATTTTTAAATTCATACTGGAGATGATGCATAAATTGAAATTTAATTCTCTTTTCTCTTTCAATTGAAAAGAAAGACATCCTCCAAAATCTCATCTTCCAGCATTGCTGTCATCTCCCACACATTTCACATATTTTAAAGATTCACTATGAATAAAGCCACACACATTCAAAGTAAGTCAACTTCTAATTTATTTTGAAAGAAAAAAAAAAAAGCTTCTTAATGAGGGTAGACTTCTTAATTGGGAGAACTTGAAAGCCTTACGAGCAAGAGCTGCAGCTGCAGTATCACAGGCTGCTACTGGGAACCTGTTGTGCGGAGAGGAGCCTTCCTCCTGTGTCTTTGTCTGCATGAGGGGATCCTGCAGGATGAGGGGGCCTCCAAGGAAAGAAGCTAGTCTTCAGCATTTTCTCCTGTAAAGAGGTTTGAGTCATCTGAGAGCAGAAGGGACATATAGGACCAGGTGGAGGCTTTCTGTCCACACAGGAAGAGTGAGGTTTTGCAGAGGTGGGGAAAAGGTGACGGGTGGTTTTGGGAAAGGGAGCTGTAGCTGGGAGATGAGGCACTGGCATGAAGGGCTCTTCGCTGATGCACTGGCAGGCACCACCCTCACCTCTGCCTTCCCCCTGAGGTATAACAGGCAAGCTCTGCCCAGCTCCCTCCTGGGCACAAGCAGTCAGAGCACTAAGTCAACACAACACTCAGAGGAATTGCTCTGAGCTGGAGGAGGCTGCAGGCTTGCAAAAGGGATTGCTGTAGCCAGCCAGCTAAACAAAATGTGGTCAGAAGCTGCTACACAGAGATAATTGCAAGGTAGTGATCATCATCAGACATGCTGTTTTATGGCTCCTGAATATGCTTGCACAGAGAGACCCATCAGACTGAACAGGGCTTCAGTAATGAAGCCAAGGGTTAGGAAATGGTCTTGCCGTTGCTGGACATTGCCAGTACTGCAAGTCCTGTGCCACCATCCCTGGTGTTGAAGCAACGGGGTGGGCAGTGAGCTCATCTCACCCAGAGCCCACCCCAGAGCTGACACAGGGTTTGCCAGTGAGCTCCTGAGACAGGCTGCATGGGCTGTCAGTTGCTGCATGAAAGAGATTACGGAAGTTTTGATCAGTTAAAAATACTTTAAAATATATAAGCCGCTCATAAAATTTGCAAGCTGAGTCTGTGAAAATCCAAGCTTCTGCTCTAAAAGATAGAGAGGACCAGGAGCTGCTTCTGTTGGAATGGGACTGCCAGGGCCTTTTCCAAGGCAGCTTCCCAGACCCTGGTGTTTCTTCTCAAACCCTGAAGTGGGTAATCTGACAGTGTCTAAGGCAAAACACTTGGACTCATTTCTGAAACTTTCTCAAGTTTTCTTTCGCACTTTAAAGCTGCCAGTTCAGGGTACCGAATTACAGCAGCCCAGCTCTGCAAGAGAGACTTAGCAAGGATGAAGTGCTGGAAAAGGACCATAAAAAACTGAAACCAAGGTTGGACTAGATGATCTCTGTCCACCTTCTTCCTGAGAAAGATTTTCATGCCATTCTGTAATTCTTATCACTATCTTACTCTGTTTTCTTTCAATGTCCCTGTACTATCAAGACCAGCACAGCACTTAATTCTGTGTAAGACATTGTTATTTTCATAATGCCAATATTTTCTCCTAGGGTTTCAATTCCAACAGCTTGACTCCTCTGTCACACTAAAAAGAGATTTTATTTGGATGTCAACTTTAAATATTGCAAATTGCAGAATGACTCATTACATCAGTTTAACAAAAACATCCCTGCACTGCCAGATTTAGAGAAAGCCCCTTGGAAATTTCATTTTCAGACACCGTTGTGCTTGCAAAAATATACTAGGCACCCTACCAACAAAGTGGCAACTTTTGCAGAATTATAGAATATAAAGCCTAACGGGAAGCTTTTAACTTTGATAGCTGACTCAGAGAGAAATTTTCCATTAAAATTACAACAAACACCTGTGGCAAAGTAGTAAGATAAATGTTTTGTTTCAGTTTGTCAGCTGCTGGGCTTCTAATATTCACAGAATCATTGATGTTGGGAAAGACCTCTGAGATCAAGTCCAACCTTTGACAGATCACCACCTTGTCAACTAGACCACAGCATTAAGGGCCACATTCAATCCTTTCTTGAACACCTCCAGGGATGGTGACTCCATCACCTCCCTGGGCAGCCCATTCCAACACTTCACCACCATTTCTGTGAAGAAATTTCTTCTGATGTCCAATCTGAATCTCCACTGGCACATCTTGAGGCTACATCCTCTTTTCTTATCACTATTACCTGGGAGAAGAGACCAACCCCCACCTGGCTACAACCTCCTTTCAGGAAGGGAGCAATAAGGTGTCCCTGAAGCCTCCTTTTCTCCAGGCTAAACAATCCCAGCTCCCTCAGCTGCTCCTCACAGGACTTGTGCTACAGACTTCACCAGCTCCCTTTCCCTTCTCTTGACTCACTCCGGCACCTCAATGTCTTTCTTGCAATGAGGGGCCCAGAGCTGGACACAGGATTTGAGGTACTGAGTACAGGGTGACAATCACTCCCCTGGTCTTGCTGGTCAGACTATTTTTGATACAAGCCAGGAAGCCAGTGGCCTTCCTGGCCACCTGTGCACACTGCTGGCTCGTGTTTAGCTGGCTGTCAACTAGCACCCCCACTATACAATAATATACTTTGCTACAGTGAACTGCATTACAAAGCCATTTATGACTCATGTTTTGTTCAACTAAACATTTCCCCAAAAGTGTGTTTTTCTGTATGATCTATCCATGAGGGTCTCCTGCTATGTGCGGGCTTTTTGGGGGGACAAGGTAGTATTTTTGCACACCAGGTTGGTGTGTAGAAAAGTGAGCACTGACTGACTGCACACAGCTGGAGAAAATATGTTATATTAAAGCAGTAAGGCTTGTCAGGGAGATGAAAGAGCCCTGGCTTGTGTGTATTCAGCCAGTTACATAGTACAGCAAAAACCTCCAGGCGAACAGTTTCATTAAACATTAATTTGTGAAGCACTTCAAAGTTTAGGCTGAGGCATGCTTCTGTATAATACATAACATTATTTATCATCTAAAAAAGTTGTTTTGGATGCAATTAGGGAATAATCCTACAGCTCTCAGCAGTGATTCAATGGAATTCAAGGAGGTCTCACATCATTTAACACAGACAAACATACAGCAGAGGAAGGGCTTGCAAGTCTGTCTCCCTTTTAATTTGGCAGAACTGAGGAAAAAAAAAAGTTGTGGGCTGTAAAGCACAGCCTTTGATTCATTTGCTTGAACATTTCAAGCTTATCAAAGTAGCTTAGCTCATAGCAGACAGCTAGGAGTTGTTTACACTCATCTACAGTGTACTGAAAAATGGACAAATAGTAACCTTCACAGCAACACTGGTTAGGTTTTGCACAGGATGGGTGACAACTCAGCCTTTTCCTCCAGTCCCTTCCTCACCCCTGAGCTGAAGCTGCTGGTGGTGCATTAAATGCTTGGGAGCAGCAAAGAGAACATCTTTCCGAGAAGCAGAGGACTGAGGGGGACTGCGGCCCCAGAGATGAGAGCATGGAAGCCAGCATGAAGTAAAGTGTCTGCCCCTGTGTCCCCAGAGGTCCTCCTGAAAAAGCACTGGGTGGGTGGCACAGTCCAGCTGGCAATGACAAAGCCTACCTGCAGGGCAGCCGGTACCTCAGGATCAGCAAAGACTAAAAACTGCACCTACCCTCTGATTTTACAGGTATACCTATCTCTCACTGCCAGTGAATAAGCATGAATAATAGTGAAACATTATTTCAACAGTAAAGACAAAAAGATGTCATTGTCTTAAACTATTCAGGGCAGTTATGATTTCACATAAAAGCTGAATTCATGAAATACACAGGAAATCAAACCAGCAGGTTATATTTTCTTGTCATTTTTGCAAAGTACTTTAGGAAGCACTTACAGATGTGCAAATGTGTAAGAGCATTCTCTCTTCTATAAAGAATGACCTTTACTTTCCCTTCTACTTGCTTACCAGTCTTCAACTCAGTGCAGCATGCTATGCTGTACAGTTGCTCAGTGCATGTTCATACAAGAAGTCCTAAAAAGCACTGTAATTTCAAGAACTGCTCTGTAGGCCTATTTTCTGTAACAGCTGTATTATTGTCCATGTCCCCAAATTCCCTGCTGTAAAGCAACTATTTCAGAATCTCATCTCGTTCCTTTACTAGATCAACTACCAGGCACCATTGGAAGAGAAAAAGAAGAGGTAATATATAGAAATCTGAATAGTTTGTTAATGAGTAGCAGTTACTGTGAAGGAGAGCTCTTACACTGGTGCAACTGAAGAATAGTTTTCCACCATACAGAAAGTTCTAATATTCTTTGCTATTGAAATAGCAAATTAACTGCAGCAAGCCTCCACGACTATTAAAAACCAGCTGAGGTACGAGAGCCCAGCAGCACCACACCTAACACTGCTCAGTCAGCTCCAGCTGAGGCTGGATGGCATCTCTGGAGGCGATTTAGTCCTACACTAATCCCCATGCACACATACTGGTTTTGAAGGAGACTCCACAGCCTCTAGGGACAACCTGCTTCACTGTCTGACTACCCTCATAGGAAAAGGTTTTTCTGATGTTTCAACATCCTCCTGTATCTCAATTTATGCCCATTGCCTCTCAGCCTGCCACTAAGCACCAAGAAAAGCCTGGCTGCTTTTACTCCCTCTTCCATCATGTATTTGTGTGTTGGTAAGGTCCCTCCTCTGCCTTCTCCAGGTTGAGCAGTTCCAGCTCTAAGCCTCTCCTTGAACCACAGATGCTCCACTTCCTAATCATCACAGCTTTTTAGTGGACAAGGTTCATTAGTCCGTGTCTCTCTTATACCAAGGAAGCCCAGCTTTGAATGCAGCACTCCAGATGTCTCACCAGATCTGAGGAAAGGATCACCTGCCCTGATGTGCCAGCAACACTGTTCCTAACACAGCCTGGGAGACTGCTGGCCTTTGTTGCAGGCTGGCTCAAGGTCAGCTTGGCACCATGATTCCCAGTGCATTTTCGAAACTCACCTGAACACAAGCTTCCCCTTTGCTGCTCAGCATCCAGGCATCACTCAAATTGCAGAGGCTTCTTCCACACCACACCTTCACTTCACCCTGCTCCACAGCAGGGCAGGCAGAATGCCCAGCACAGCTCATGACCCAGAACTGACTCAGCAGCAGGGAGAGGAAGCAAGCTTTTTAGCAGCCAGGAACAAGTTTAGCAAGTTCTCAGGATTATCAAAGGAATTTTTTTTACAGTAAATGCTTTACTATGAAAGCTTTCATAAAAGCATCTAAGAATTTGGAAGTGGTAGATAAAAAATTTGCCCAGTTCTTACATTACAGAAATCAATTAAACAAGAGCACAAAAGAATACAATATTTGAAGTTCTCTATTTCCCCAGAGTGATGCAGCAACACAAATTGGGTTACAGCACCCCAGCCAAATTTCTGAAAGTATTAATGTATCACCATAGCCTGTAGAAAGATTATAGTCTTTTATTGATTTATCGTTTTACAGATTCAGCTTTCAATAATAAAGTTCAATAAATCGATCCCCTAATCATAAAAACTCATTTTACACACTATGTACAGGTACCCAAACATGTCACAGCGATAGCACAGACCTTCACAGAGAACAAGCTGGGGAGAGGTGCTAAGGGCAAGGACGTACATTCAGAGATCAAGTGGTGGATACGCACAGTGCTTTTGGCACACCTCACTGAAGATTGCCCACACAGGGGCAGTAAAATAATCCCAACTAAGTGATAACATGGATTAGTTCAACTACATTAATTCCAGGAGGAACACTTAATTCACAATTAAACTAGCCATCAGAAGAGATTTAAGTTGAATCAAATGCAGCTGAACTAATCATTTTAGTTTTATTAAGCAACCCTCTACAGACAAATCCTAGGCCTTGAGATCTGTCTCCAATATTAAATATCTTTTTAGCTGAGATATGCAAAAGTTTGAGGACTGAGGGAACTCAGGTATGAGAAGTATTCTTTGGCAGTTTGATACAAATATAAAAAATACATTATTTTTGAGGGCTAAACTAAGCTTTTCCCATTACTGCCAGCACCAGAACTGCTTCAGTGACACAGGAACACTTACATATCAGAACGTAAACACAACCTTGCATTTTAATTAAACAAAATTCATATTATAGATAAACATCAATACTCCAGATACCCTCCAACAGGCTACCCACTCCCCACAAAAAAAGTTGAACTTAACACTTAATGAGAAAAGCTGTCCATGTCAATGACAGAGCCCAGGAAACATTGCACAACTGCTCACCTTCTCTGTAATACAGGACCCAGCACACACAAGAGACCAGTCTACAAAGTGTACTCTAAGTATTCCAGCTCCTATGGAAAGATATTTGATGTCAAAACCCTTAGTTAATTTACTGAATATCCCTTTCACTTTTCTGAGATAAAGTGGACCACAAGTCTCTTTCTGTAACTGCAATCTAACCTTCATACTATGAAAAACTGCAGGTAAGAGTTTATGCAATCTGCTTTGTAACATTACATCAAACAACAAGTTAAAATACACCATTACACAATGAGGCAAACATTCATTTAAAATCTGGCAATTTCCTTTTAAGAACAGGTGTTTTCCCTTCTAGTGACATGGCTATCCCCAAAGGAGATTAAGCCAGGTTCATGTTGTAGAGTGGGGGGGAAGGGGTACAGAAAACACTTCCAGAATGAAGCATTCAACAGTTCTGCAGCCTGCAGGGGAGAAGGCTGCAGTATCAGTGTTTGTCTCCAGTAATACAGATCTACACATATTGCTTTGTCCAAATGCAGCCATAAACTTGCAACTTTAAACTGCTTCCAACAGTAGGAATGTAACTCAAACAGGGCATTCTGTATTGCAGCTTCACTTCACCTTCCTTCTCGTCCGCTTCAGACTCCCATTCAAACTTCTAAAGCTCAGTTCAGAACAAATAAAAACAAAAGGCTAAGCAGATTCTGTTGCTGGGTACACAAGTACAAGCAGCAAATCACATTTAGCCATGGAAGCTGACCCAGCCCATTTTCAAATCTTTCAGCAAATGATGCCAGAGCCTTATCCTGCTTGTTGCCTTGAGTGAGCACGTTATAGGGAAAACAGGTATACAAACAATACATAGTACTGTTTATGCTTATTACCAATGGAAAACGGACTTGATGTCTTCACTCAGGGCTGTAGGAATACTTTCATTCCACCCCATTAAAAAAAAAAAAAAAAGGCAGCTGAATAGTGCAACACAGACTGCCTAATCCACTTACCATAGAAGCTTCCATCCCTTTTTATGGAATCTTCTCAGTATTTCTAGAACTTGACACCCACAGCTGGCTTAGTCATCCCAGCTAGAGCTGCAGTATCTATTTTTAGTTAACAAAACCAACTTCTCTAGAATTCACATATTATATAGTAAATATATCTGAAGATAAACCATTAGCTCTGAAGTGCCTGACCAAGAGCAATTAAGAAACAGATTTCTTGGTTTTAAGGACTTTAAGGACATGGAACTCCTATTTACATTGTCCTGTAGATTTCACAAGACTCAATTCTTGCACATTCATTTTGACACTTGAATGCCAAAGTGAGGGCAAGTCAGCTTTGTTTTCAGTTGCTGTTTTTCAAACAGGAAATCTGTGAATTCCCCTCCCCATAGATTCTCACACATTCACACAGACTCTCTAGAAAGGTAAGACACTTTATTGAATTTTTTTGATAAATTAAGAAAGGACTATGAACCAGATTTATGGGTCACAGGTACTTGTAAACAGACATCAATTCCTCCCCACAGAAAGCCTGACTCCATGCACCCAGCCCGAAGTCATTTTCCCCAACGTTGCTCACAGGCTGCATAGTGATGGAGGGCAGAGAAAAAGTCTTCATAGCTGATGTTTAGGTGGGAAGGCAAAGAACTGAGAAAGGAAGTTAGAAACATTAAAATAAGCTTTTATAAACTCCACACTGTTCATACAGCCACTCAGGAATATCAAGCTATTGTCTGAGTAACTTTGTGAAGTTGTTCTCAACATGGTTGTCACTCAACTCTAATAACTAAACCTGTCACCCTCTGAACCAAAGCCTCCCATTAGAGCACACAGGGCCCTTCAAATCAGTGAGAATCTGGAGCAGCACAGGTGCACCCACACAATTCAATGCACTATAAATGAGCTTTGATTTTAAAAGTTCAGCAAATCTATTCAGTTCAGTTATCACTAAAATTTAAAAGTAATCCATAGGTGCAATCTTCTCATATTATCCCATTTCCCTTGTATCCTTAGTTTCCATGTCAGAAACCTGTAAGCCACAGAAAATCAACACTGATGTAAGGAACACTGTCAAATGGGACTGGACCACAGACTAGGTGATGACAGAAACTGTTCCTTAAACCTGAGGCATGAAGCCTGCTGTTGCCTGGTCAGGGCTAAAAAAACAACAGTGGATGTTTGACAGGTTTCATTTAATAATTTTTAAATACCCTCAAATCAATCTCCAGACACATGTTTAGCTGGATCTCTTCTTTTGGCCAGTTCCATAAGCTATGTCATAAAGATTTGTTTAGCTAGATATTTTTCATTCCAGTGTGTTTCACAACATTTATAAGCAACTCACATGATTTCTGTCAGTCTGATGTGCCATGGAAGGAATCCTAATGTGCTGTCCACAGGACCAAACTTCAAGACTAAATCAGGATCAGGAAATCCATTTGTACCTGTAATAACAAGTTACATTAGGTTTTATTAAATTCATCAAAACCTTTGTTTTAGTTCTAAACCCTAAGGCATCTGCTTTTTCACTAATGGTTTGTTTTTATTTTTTTCATTAAGGTCCCAAGGACAAGTTAACAATTAAAAACCCAAGAAGACAGACTGGTCTTGCAGCACCTTAATGATCAACTGAGCAAAAGCTTAGGCAGTCACTGCAGGTCCAGCTGGACTGTTATTTTTACATCATGTAGTTTTCAAAGACTTTCTATGGAAGTGACAGGAACAGTTACATTGTTTTCAGTAACAGCAAACCTCAAGAAAGCTACTTAATCTGACTTGTTCTAGTTTTGTCTTGGCAAACTTTATTTTAGCAGCACAGTGCTGTACCCTGACTCTACCTACTATAGTCCTTACTTAACTAGGTGGAGCTGCAGTCAAGTAGAGTAAAAGGACTATTAACACCAAAAAAAAGCTTCAGGAGGTTTCATTGAAGAACATCTTGGTACTACAGACCACAAAGAAAACAAAACCTTGTAAGTTGACTTGTCTCTTTCTCAGCATGGGACTAGACAGAAATTTTAAAAGCAACTTACTATGAAATTTCAAGCAAAGTTTTGCAGCTGACATCCTCCTGGTTAGATAAGTGAGGAAGAACAGGGCAGTGTGTCTTTTTCTGTTACTATGTGGACAACCTGACCCATTCTAGGGCAGAGCTAAATAATACTAATGAATTCCACTATGTGTTCACACTCTTACTACCCATACCCTAAAACTCCAGCCAGCCATTTCCCTTGTGAAAGCATCCTACTCATCTTCTAAGGCTGAAGACAATTACTGACCAAACACCACTGCCCTCTGTCTCCCTTCCACATACTTCTGCAATGCCTAAGCTACTCCAGGCTAAAACTGATAGACAGGAAACAGGCTTAGAATGAGCAGTCTGAGTCCAGCTTTCCCTGCTAATTCTAACCAAGTTGATTAGAGCAACATGTGAAAACCAGTAGAGCACCCCAAGGGGATGCAAGAAGCTAAACTGCTCCTCTTGTACCCACCTAGCTCATCTGAAAAACATTCCAGCAGTCAAAACCCTATTTTGCTATAATGCTGCAATTAGTCATGATTATTGCAGGGTATTTCTTGTCACCCCTTCCATTATTCACCAATTCTACAGGTTAAGTGCAAGAGTGCTTATACTGGGTAATGACTACCTTCAGCAGACAAAGTTTAATACAGCCTACTTGCTCCAAACTTCAGATGTTATTTATCAAGTCTTTCCTCACTTGCCTTAAAAAAAAAACCAAACAAACCAAAAACAACCCACTACACAAAAGCAGCCAAGAGCCTTTTACAATTTTCAGATTAGTTGTAGAGGAACTTAACTTTGGGAATAACAGAAAAGGAAACTAAGGTCAGATTTTGCTCCACCCACGTTTTGAAACTGAAGCTGGACATTTTTCAAAAAGTTCACATCCTCCCTCCCCACTGAATCATCACAACAGTGATGATACCTTTTACCAGAGGTAAAGAAGCTATTTCCCCAAGTATGTGCATTTCTAAGGAAGGATAAAGTTTTTAGATATGAGTATCTTGTGCCACAGTCCAAATCTTATCTCAATGTTTGGAAAAAAATTGCAAAGCAAAAGCCACTTAGGTATTCAGAAGCTAGCATGTTAGTATGAAAGAGCTTTGCAGGGAAGCAGTGAATACTTAGAAGTGGGAGCTCTGCAGGAAGTGGACAGCTTTACTCATCAGCTGATTCAGTAGCTGAGTACTCCTCAGCTGGTATAGCAGCAGGATCTTCAACACTGCAATGGCTTTTCAAACAGGAAAAGACCTTCAGAGAGCTCAGTTAATGCTAACTTTTCCTTCTGGTTCCTATCTGAAGGAAATGAAAATGCACACTGTAGTATTACTGTCAGAACAGCCTACTAAAAAATCAAAGTACTGTGCTTTTCACTCTGCATCCATTTCTCTACCTAAACATAGCAGCACTACAGATAATCTACATGTGGAAGCTCCCTCAGAGCTGCTAGAGTTACAGCAGTCAAGTTTGGCACAAGCATAATACAAGGATTTGGGAGCAAACTTTAAAAAACAAAAGAGGCCAGAAGAGCTGCACCCTCAAAGGATGGGAATCTGACAATATCCCTTGTAGGTCTGGAGTTCTGCGAGAGGAACATGAAGGAATTTTAGAGCTGATAACTCTACCCTTCTCTCTCCACACAGATTTTACAGGGCAACTTGAGTAGCCTCAGTTGATAGTCATGTTCTTTGCTGGAAGGCAGACAGACAGCAAGTAGAGACAATATTAAAATGCAGCTGGCACCTACTTTTCTGAAAACAAGCTGGTTAGCTGAGGCATTGCTCAGAAGAGAGTACTCTTACACTGCAGGAAACTCAAGCTGTAAGAATTAAGTGCATGACTGAATTAAGAACAAGAAAAGCCACATGACAAGCTAGAACCATACCATTTTAGGACTAGGCTTCAATAACAGCACCCTAAACATGAACAAAAAGTTTAAAAACTACATTAACAGGTATTCAAATCAAAATGTGAAACCCCCAGAGATTTACATAAGACACTATGAATACAAGCTCTAAAAATATAACTACTCAAGTACTGCTTTTCAGAACATGCTCACAAATCAGTAATGTACAGATGCTTACATTCAATACTGTTTCATTAAAAATGCACACAAACTAAAGCTGCCTACAAGTAAAACAAAGTTGCAAAAGCTGCTGCTAAATAAGTCATGAAAGAATACTTCACCTCCAACAATGTCTCAAACATTAAATAAATGAATTAATAAGCAGGACTACTTACAGATATTATCCTTAGTTATTAGCCACATACATGAAGCAGCCTGTTTCAAAGTTCATAGTTTTGATAGATTAGATTTCTCTTTCTGTGCTCAGCTAGCATGCAATACTTCAAAAATAAATCTGCTGATTTTAAGACTGGACCTAATACTTTTAATATATCCAGACAGAGGATCCCAAACGAGTTCGAAAAGTTCCAGTTAAGCATCACTGGCCAAAATACATACACAGGTAACAATTGTGACTGGTTCTCCGTTAAATTAGTGACTGTTCTGAAGAAGCAATTGTTAATTTCCTTTAATTGCCTTTGGGCTATAACAGAATAGATGTCTTAAGTTCTTCTTCAGGTACCTTATTAAATACATTTAATAGTTCCATTACAGGAGGATGCTGACAACGGGGATGCAATTCAGTTTGAAGTTAAGTGGCCAAACTGCCATGGAAGTCCGTCCACAGAGCAATTCAGCTGACCACCCACATGAAAATAAGATATTACTCATTAAAGTCCAATTAATGGGAACCATACTACTGTAAGGTGCCTAAAGGCATCCAAGATCAAGTGTGCAATCTGAAACCTGAACCCTGCCAAGCTAATTACAGCTGCAATTAACATGCATGGATCACCCAGGCAAGATGAGCAACTCATTATAGCTCCACAGTACCACTGGAAAAGTGGATGCTAACTCTAAACTCCTTCTCCCAGGCGTGATATTAGGGCAGTCCTGCCCTTTCCACAGCTAGTGCATGTAGCCACACACCACAGTGCAGAGTCAGTAATCTGCATGAATTAGTAATGAAGATAACTAAGCCAGTGTGGGTTATGCAGCAGCAAGAGAACAGCAAGTGCTCTATCATTTGCACTCAGGGTAGTAGTCAGGCAGCAGAATAGCTTTAATTGCTGTAACCAGATCTGGAAAAGACTCTGCCCAGCGACATTTGCAACTTGCAGGAAGTTAACCTAAGAGCTGGAATAGTTTAGTTTTAGGTCATCCCAACAGTATTTTTTTCAAAAAGCTCACTGCAGAACATACCACAGAGGCTGTAAACTCTGGAAAGCCAAAACTCTGCAATTTAGCTTAACAGTTCTGCTGAAGAATTTGTCTGCTTAAAGAAACAGCTCAAAAGGCAATACACCAGTAAGAATTTTTTAACAGAAGCCTAAAAGCAATAATCATAACGTACTCTGATAGATTAAGCATCAAGATGCATACAATCCGAGCAATAAATATACTAGAAACCAAATTGTTATGAATTGAGTATTCTTTGCCCTCCTTCCCACAGACCACATTATACTTACTACTTAATAAGTTGTCTAACATATTCACATCCAGGTCTGAATGTGTTCTTTGCTGCTGTGCTACCAACTGACAGAAGTTCTGAGCAGCTTTGACTATGTCTGCTTTTCCATCTTCCGGAGACAGCACCTTCAATGTAGATTGGCAATTTAAAACTGAAAGTACAAAACACAGTTTAAAAGCAACAGAAATATAATTGTTTTGCATGTTTAGATAGTCACAGTTACAGTTGAAAGTAACTTGTAGTTTACTTCATATATTACTCTAGTCACAGAAATACCTCATCTATCTCTTAGAGAAGTAGGTGAGTTTTATGGATTTGCTGTATTACTAAGACAACTGCTTTGAGAAGTCTTGTGAGAAGGGGCTTAATTCATTCTTGAAATGTAGTCTTCCAGGAAATTTGGATTGGCTCTTATGCTGTCAGGCAAAGCACTGAGAAGAAAGGTGCTTGGATAGTAACTTAAGTGGTTCAGGGAAAGAAAAAAAAACCCCAGCAAACTAATTTCTGCCCTAGAAGAGGAAGGTGTTTTTAACAGCTGCTTCGAACATTCATGTGACATCATGATTAAGATGGGGCCTCCTCAATCTGACCACAGCATCTTGATGCAAGAGTTACAATAAGGATCTAAGATTGCTACACTGGAGCTTGGAACAAGATAATAATCCAGAATCCATCTATTAATCTGTAATTATGTCTGTGATTTAAGAGAACACTTCACAACAATAATTATCTTAATTCTACACTATTGAGAGGCAAGATACACTACATGACTTGCATCATTGTCAGTTCTGGTAAGGTACCTAAGAGGTAAACTTGCCAAGGAAGCTGAAGGCCACGGACAGAGCACTACAGTGGCTTGAAGTTAAGTGCGTTAAATACCAAAGTGTCGACACTTTAGGTCAATACCAAACTTAAGAGATTTATAACCAGATACTTAAAAATAACATTTCTTAAAAGTGCAGAATCTGACTGCAAAGGACCACACAGTACAGTCAAGATCCATAAGAACACCTAAAACCCCTCAGTTCATCTATCCAAAGCCACCACAATGAAAATAATTGTTCCTTAATATTGCCTGAGTTGCAAATTTGCATCAAATGTCCTACATTAAAAAATATTTAACAGTATCCCTAAATGTTATACATGCCATTTTATTTTTCAGAAGTGAAAAATTGCAGATAATAATAAACTGGATAGAAATCAGTTTCAGTTGAAAACATGAAGCATCTGATCTGACTGTGAAATCTCCTAAAAAAGAATGAAAAATTTAGAAAGAGAACAGAAAACACCTCTGCTTTTCACAGTTTCCAGCACAAAAGGTTCCTGAGATTTAAATGCACTCTTTCCATCAGCAAATCTGAGAAGTCTTTCAGTAGTTTGTTTGGTGTGAACATAAATATCCCAACTTAGGTAAGTGTAGCTAAGTATGCTGGAGTTTAAGACATTAATAGCCTGTCTACCCCACTTTCTGCTCATTATTTCAGCCTTCACAGGAAGAAAAAAAAATAGCATGAAACCTGGGTTCTTCCACATAAATGCTAGCATCTTAGGCTAAGTTGTTCATAAGACAAGTTCATGCTACAATATTAAACTTTATACCAGAAAACTGGCACAAAGGATTTTGGTATCTTGTCAGCTCTCATAGGGGAAGCAAAACTTTCAAGGAGTATTTTAAATGCAGCTAAATGTACTACAGCTTTTGCAGTCTTTTTGTAAGTCTCTGAATTACGATGATCTTAAAATGTTGGTTAGGTATTTTATTACGAGACCTATTTAAATATTATGAGTCGTAGTTAGGAGAGCTGTATCAGCCCATCCCTTTTAAGGCAAAGGCCTGATTTAAGCACATGCCTGTGATTTACTTTATTTTGAACAGACTTCTAGCATTTGTCTTAGGCAGCAGATGAGTAAATGAGTACTTATAGCAGATACTCTTGTATAAGGAACATCAACCTTCATACCTACTCCTGCTTTCCACATCTAACTACATGTAAAAGCTATTATTACCAAATTTATTCTTTTTTAACTTGTGCACTTTATCTTCCTGATGGTTGTTCCTTGCCACAACAACCAGCAGTCTTGCTATTTCCCTTCTTCCTTCCCACTTTGAGGTGTATGTTTGGAAAGATGGAAGCACACACACTGCTAACTTGACATCGGTTCCCTTACACTTCAGTGCTTTTTCAACTCTCAGCGAAAGAATTCATTTTACTGAAACAGTAGGGAGTTGAGGCACACTGATGCATTGAAGGGGTCGTGGCACAACAGTCAGGCTGAATGAAAGATCAGACCACCCAGTAATGATTACTACAGCAAGTTAAGAACAAATAAGCACCATGGAAGTTTAACACTAGCCCAAGAAGGTTGCATGTTTTCTGATAATCAGTTCCTAATGAAGAAAAAGGTCACTGTTCATAGGAATGTGTTTAAGTAAAAGCAGGGTTATGATTGATACACAGCTATTTAGAGGCATACCAAGCCCCTCCTGTAGTTTATCTTACCTTGACCAGTTTTGTCTTGATTTGTAAATTCCATGGTATACTTGGAGCAATCTAGTCCCAAGAGTTCCTGTTGCTGTTTTAAAATTTCATCCATCAATCTTGAATTATTCCTCTTGAAAATACCTTTTAAAAAAAAAGTTGCATGTCAGCCAACTCCTATAAAGGGTGCTACAAAATAAATCTGACGCTAGGCAGGAAGAAAAAATTAGTCAGTACTGGTTTCAGACTGGAGTTGACAAGTGTGGGTAAGAATTCAAGCAAATGCTATTGCACGTGACTCATTTGAGTGACCTTGGAAAGACAACTCATGCGCTTTTGTTCTTCTTTCACTCAGCCTGATTTAAGTAGCAAGTTGCAATTGCGTAAGGCAGAGCTTAAGACCTACTTCATTGTTCTTAGTATGCTAGAAATAGAGAAAGCAATAATCAGTACAGAACAACCAAGTCAGATTAACACCAAATTTCTTTAATACCCATGCTGCTTAAGTCTGCTACCACTTATTGTCACATCCCTAAGGCTGCAGGCTAACAAAGCAAGTCACCACTAAATCAACATTTCAGGTCTCGGTAACTGTCTATTCTTAAGCCATCCAATACCATGGATTTCCTAAGAAGAGAATTTCACAAGCAGTATATTTCAAGGAGTTCATGCAGTCCCTAAGGCCTTTTTATACTTACATATTTAAGGCAGACATATTTTGAATGCAGGAAATCACAAAAGCCTCCTTCAAACATACTTGGGTTCCTGCACTAAATAAATTCTAGCTTTTGAGAAACGTAACTCAATTATTTCTAATTAAAAGCCACAGTAAAAACTAAATGTTACAGCTTAAATACTTACAATCCAAAAGCATGGCTAGGCATATTTACTCAGGAACTGGATAATGCTCTTATCACATGGTATTCAGAGGTTTTTACTGAGCTTCATTCAGAAACCTTATGTCAAACACTTCCGTTGACCAGTCTAAAAATGTCCACACACTAATCTTACTAGTCAATGTAAGACGTGCAATTTTATGATCAGGCTTAGGATTCAGCACCATAACCTGACTGTACGATCTGGAACTGCTACAATAGTTCCCACATTGGTAAAACACTGTATAAACACTGGATTAAGACCATAATACATTAGGAGTTAGTTTGCAATATAAAGTGATACAATACAAAGTATCTATTTTTCCTCTCATCCTAGATACTTCGTGTAAAAAAACTCAACTATTTAATTATAGAATTAGTGATGCTTATAATTGATTTCACATGTTTACAGAAAAGCAAGTTGTGGTAAGGCACAAACCTCTACAGAAAAAAAAGTGTTAGAATACTTCTGTTAAGTTTAAAGTTAAGTTGTTGCTCTTTGTGCTCCTACTTTCCAGGCTATACCTATACGTAACAGAAATTGAGAATGCTGCATTAAATAATACTGTTTGATACAACTCTGCTTGGCTTAGCCTGTTTCGTGCTGGGCTTAGCACAGATTGTCTTCCTTACTCCCAAGGTCAGCAGCAGTGCAGCCACTGCAATTGCTAATCCTGCACCCTCTTCAAGGAAAATCTGTACAAGGCTGCATGTGCCTCACCTTTAAGAGTCACTTGACTTCCATACACTTTTAGATATGAGAAATAAAACTATGTTCAATATCCAAACATGTGATATAATTAGGAAAGGCTCTCAATCTGGGAAATAAGATGTTGCTCTTCTTCCCCTCTCCCATCCAACACTAATGATATCAAATCCTTTCTTGAGAAAGGTTTTTGCCTATTTCTGCCAAAGACTGGAAGAACTAATGTAAGACTCCACACTCTAGCTCTAAAGTAAGTTAAAACAATGAGGACAAGAGGTAGAAGAACTGACCAAGGTGTTTGCTTCTCAGTAAAGAGACATCAGATAATGGACTTGGTCCAGCTCCGAAGTGAAGGTCCTTCACACACACAACAGGTACAGAAGACTTGCTAAATAAATGTGTTGTTCAGATTTATCTGAGTATCACCCTTCTATTCTGCTCATTTATCTCACCCACCCCCTCATTTGTTCAAACTTGGGGACTGCATAGCTCTTGGAATAGCAGTTTAACAAACAGGAAGCTACTGTAGTTGTACCACGTAGCTGCAGTATGCCTTCCTTGGAAAGGCCTCCACACCTAAATTCCCACTGATCCATCAACCTTGACAGAAACGGAGTTTTCCTGAACAGAAGATCCTGAACCACAGTAGAAGGCAGTAAAAAATTGAACTAACTCAGATCTTAATTAAAAACCAACAGCATTTGGGAATACTCCTTCAACATTTTGTCTCTCAGTCAGTGCACAAGAGACTTATGAATGCAAATCACTGCAAACACAGTCCTGCCAAATGCAATGTTCGCAGGCCAAATTCATATTCAACTTCAAGAATTTTACAAGGTCATGACTCAGCTATATGCTCCTTTCCCTTACAGTATCTCAAAACCCCATTTATCTACAAGGCTCATTTTCTTAAACTTTTGCACCCAAGTTAGTTCCAGGAGATGTTGTTGCTTAATTTAAACATGACAAATATAGCAAACAAGTGCATGAGTAGGCCAATTCAGTAACAGAATTATAGGGTTCCTAGGCAGTGAAACTTAACTCTTGATTTACTGCTACCCTCCAATTTTGTTCACAGTCCTCCACACGTTAAAGCAAGCCCATAACGTAATTTTAATATTATTAAAAAAATATGGTTTGACAAAGGTCTAATAAATTTTAGCAATACAACAGCTGTTTGCTGTTAAATGAAAAAAATTTTGGCACTACTCATGCTTCTAGTAGGGAACACAAACATGAAATTGTCACTATTATTTCTCATTAGAAGATTTTCTGGTTTTGAAAAGCAGAAACATTTGTTCACTCAGAACTCTGGAACCTTTGCAAGCTGGTGCAAATGGGTATATTCCTACAAATGAAGTATTCTAAGAATTACATATATTTAAGCACTAAAATTCACAAAGCAAAAGAATATAAACCGCCCCATCTTGGTTTGCTTCTTTTAACTACTGAGAACTTGTGAGCTGTTTTCAGGGATACTACTTGTTTTTACAACACAATCTGCAAGCCTGCTGTTGGTCATTTGTTCCTGTTAGAGCTGAGGCAAACCAGAAGTGTTTTAGCTTCCTGCAGTAGTCCTCCATTACAGAGGTCTTTTCAATGGCACACACCTTCTGCTCAGATTTAGAGCAACTAAAAGTCATGTCCCTTTGCTTGCAACCATGGTGTTGCAACATTTTATGGTTAGATATTGACACATGAAGTTTGTAATTAAGCGGCTGCAAGTTCAGCAGATGTAAAAGTGACAAGAATCTTGATCTGGAAGTGAAAAATTGGCACAGAGTTGCTATAAGTGATGTCAACCGTTCAACCGTTTGTTTGTCTGACTAGACTACCACAGCCACCACCTGCTAATGCCTTAATGGCATCTCAAAGTTCAACATTCTTAATTGCCCTGCTTTTTAAAGCAGCAGAATCTGGTAAAACACAGAATAAGAGTTAGCTCTTCCTTGCAAGGGAACACCTTACCAAAGTGGAGCCTAGTAAAGAACGTATCTCCACAACATTCCAGTTATTTGCTTTCTCGACCTCTTTCCAGTGCTGACAAGGAAAGAGTTATCAAAAGTTATTGTTATCAGGTATTAACATTTTGAGACCATCAAATAATAAGCCACTTCAAAGAATGCACATGCAAGAAACTGTTTTAATACATGAACAACTTTTGCCTACATCCTGTTGGATTATGCTGGTTGATAATGGAGGAAAGTGTGGCCAGTACACTGGACCTCACAGAATATGGAAAGCTAGAAAAAAATGCCTCATTTTATCCCAGGAGTCTAGGAAAAAAAAATAATCCAAGTTTGAATGTAGCTGAAGCCACTTAAATTTCAGTCAGATTAAGACCACTGAAGACAGCACTAACCAAACAAAGAATCTGAGTTAGAACTAAGAACTTCATAGGTGACCGTTTCTCCCACATTTCCTCTTGAAGGGACATTCTACACTAAGAGAACAGGAGCTCATCAGGAATTGAGATAAAAGATAGCTCTTTCATATTTCCCATTCCTTTGAGGTGATTACCTTCAACAGATTAGTGTTATCCCTTTTAATAAATGTGGTCTGAGAACTCCTCTCAACTTGACACCAAAACGCAACTGTTGAACGTGAAATTTCACATGGGTGAAGGCCCACAGCAGATGCCCTGTGATACTGGTATCTCGCAGGAGTCCAGTGACATAAAAACACAACATAGTTATGTTGCCCAGTGAAATGAACACACTGCACACCCAGAAAATTTTATGGATTGATCAAATCGGCTAAATTTACAAGTAATCTAGAAGACACTAGAAGCCTGCTTTGGGGCTAATGAAATAATTTCTTCTGCATATTCTATCCTTCCAAAGAATTTTTAAGAGAAAATTGATCAGTGGCAAAGCAGTTCACTAGAAAGCTAAACCCAGGGTGAATAACTCCAAATTTTCAATACAATCACATTATAAGCTTTAAGAAACCTTCAGTGTGAAGCATCTAAGAGTCCAAAGTACCTAAATGCCCAAAACATTAAGCAAGCACCCAAAAAGCACTCTAGATTTGTCCTAAACTATATCAGGAAAGCTTCACAGAAGTAACACTCAAGCAAGCTCTCCCAAATGGCAAAACAACTACCAAAAGAAAGTTACAGTATATAGCACTAGTCAAAGGCTTCCGCTCCTCAGAAGGTATTTTCAGTGCTATTATATTACTGCATTAGCAATGCCCTCTGACTGCAACAAGGCTGCAGTATTTCCTCAGAAATAAGAGTCCTGCCCAGCATGGCTAGATTTCTACCAAGTAATAGGACTGGCAATACAGAAGGCAACCGAAATAAATTCTTGACCAAAAGCCTGACATTTTAGTTTGCATTATTTAACCCAGGTGCGCACAGTAGCATTAAGTTTATTATGGCTTTGTCATGTTGTACATGAATGAAAGCTGGGAGAAAGGGATTCCACACACCAGGGGCAGTAAAGCCAGGCCACCTTGGGCCTCATAATGTGCTGAGGCAACAGAGAAATCCTCAGTTCTGAGCCCTGCACAACTCCAGTCAAGTTGCCTTTACAGTTACCAGTGCATCTGCCATGATCAAACAGTGTCATCTAGAATGCGGCTACTTATTTTGACACTGAAGAACACATTAACAACCTTCTATTTAGCAATTTTGTTTAAAAATTCATTACTATAAACAAATAAACAGCTTATCTAGCACTTATTCTGTAAAGAACTTCATGCTTCCCTTTCCTGCTATAGAAGGGGCAATTAAGCACATTTTGAATTTAATCCTTCTGCAGGAAACTGAATGCTATTTCTTGCAGAGAAGGCAACTATGGAAGACCATTCTTGTAAACAAGGTTTCCTGTTGCAATCGAAAGAATCTCAGTACTACAGGCATGCAGTGAAGGAAAAGAAACAACATATACCTCACCACAGCTAAAACTGATCCAGAGAACTCATAATCAGTCCTTCTCCACCACAGCCAGCGCCAGTGGGGACTCTGACAAATCAATAGTCGGTACAACTGTAAGAACACAGAACCTTACAGAAGCAGCTCAGCAGTCCAAAAGCACCAATCACCATCTGAGAAGATGGAAACAAGTGCACACCGTAACTAAGGGTCACCCCCTGGTTCTGGTAAGAGCAAGTTGTACTTGTCTTTATTCACCTTCACTCTTATCAGTGCTAATGCTGCGGGTTCCAGACTCCACCACCACTGAGCACCGGATTTAGCAACAGCTGCAACATCCTACTTAATGGCAAGTCTCTCTGGAAATGGTGTATGCTCAATCAAGACACCCTAAGGAGCTTAGCACCAAAAGAAAGGCAGCATATGTGCTATTACCAGCAGTAAGCACACACTAGAGCTGTATGAATGACTACTTGCTTGCTCTCTGAAGCTGAAGTCAGTCTAAAAAGCTCAGCTGTGCACAAAGCAGTTGTGGCTGCTATCCTGGACAACCCACTGCACACCTGTGTGGAACATGATGTGCAATGGCAGGCTATTCTCACCAACCCGGGAAGTTTGGCACAAGCCACAGATTTAAAATATTTTAGTTGCTCCATCTTCTTCAATTTTGCTCCAACAAACAGGAAATCAAGCTAGCAATTAAACTAGCATATTGTGGTATCAGAGGACCAGCAGAAGAACAGGCTACTGAAAAGTATGTTTTGATACTGAAATCATGAGAGAATGGTTATATTTTCAGATCTCAGAGGTGACAGCAAGACCTTAACATGTAACTTTAGAATGAAAAATTAAAACCCATATTTATCACACAAACTGCACTTAGAACAACAAAAACAACGAAACTAGACAAAAGAAAAAATTCCCAACACCAAAACAAAAAAATAACATCACAACACAGAACAAAAGTAAACAATTTACATATCTAAGTTTAGAATGAATGAAACAATTAATGGAAACAGCAGCAAATAACCCAAGTGGTTTTTTTTTCTGAACTGCTAGCAGCAACAATTCTTCTGCAAGGTTATTTCAGCCCTTCAGGGCACAAAACCTTATCACTTCTGCTCATCATATCTACAGTCTTCTAATAGTCTTGGATCTGACTGAATTTAAACACATGCTGGAGAAGCAGTAGTAGGTTCTCTAAAAACAACATTTCAGACACTGCTACAGCTCTGGCTCCTTATTGTGAGACAGGAGCTCAGCAACAGTGGCTACCTAAGCACTGGCTGGTGCCTTCTCCCTCCTCAGTGTTGTACAGTAAGCAAGATGAAAACCAAGACGACCAAGAAACATGATTGTCAGCTTGATCTGTTCCTCAGTTCAGTTCTCACACATACAACTTGTGGAGCACAGTGCTGGAATCTAAAAAGGAACTAAGCACATACATAACATACTAGGCAATACTGTCCATAGCTTATTTGAGGTTTGACACAAGTTAAAGGTCCTGTACCATAAAAATGTCTCCAACTTAGGAGGGAAACTCTCTCTCTTCTTTGGTACTCCCGTTTGCTCTGCAGCATTTCACCTCGTTAATAAATGCTTTCCAGGCTGGGAGTAAAACCCATCAACATATAAATGACTTCTCAGAAGGTGCCGTTCTTCGTGTACTTGAGATGTTATGCAAATATTTTATATCATTCTTTGACTTCCAAATGAGGAAGAGTTCTCTCTCTGAAATACAACATAAACATGTTCCACAACAGCCCTGAACAGATGGCCAGTTTAAACTGCTAAGTGACTGGTATTAAGCCCAGTTTCTCATAATGATCTTAGAGAAGCTAGTGAAAGTCAAGTCTTCTGAGACTTTTATCACATAGGAAGGATCAACTACAAAACAGAACTATAAATGGTGATGGCTTAAAACAAAGCAAAAAATCTTAAAAAGCCACAAATGCCTACCCTCAAGGAAAGGCCTGCGTACTTTTGCACACTTGATGACAAAAGATTTCACCTACTTATGTGGGGTGCACTGCTGAGCATTTCCTGAAAGGCCACTAGAAGAAAACTGTACCTCTAACCTAGCATAAATCTAGACAGTTCACCTAACCTGCACGACACCTCTTAACAGCCACTGGAAGTGGCTCAAAAGAAGTTAAATCCTGGTCTCCTACAATCTCACCCTTGACAGCAAGAGCACAGGGATCTTCAGAATGAAGTTTTTTCCTCTGAAGAGGACCGAAACAGGTCACATATCATGTATTCTTAGCCGTTCTGAGTTGACAGCTTGTCCAGTACAAGTCAGAGATCATCTCTCAGCAGCTGGACAGAAAACTTAACTTAAGAATATCTTTAATATGCCTGGTTTTAGCTCCCCACTAGAGAAGGATAGGTACGAGGAAGACAGATTTGTTCCATGATTTCCTCACAGTATGTGAAATCCAAACTCTGAGCTTATCTTTACAATAGTCAGTGACGTGGAATCAACATACCTCCAAGAGCCAGAGTTCAATGGTCTTACACCTGAGATCCAGTAACAAATAAAAATCACAGAGCAGATATGAAAAAACACCAGAGCTTCCAGAAGCATTGGCTCAGAGTTAACTCAAATACCAAGCAGCACCAAATGCAGATCACATAAATTAATTTTACAATACAGACAGCACACAGGACATACATGCTTACATTTAACTGCTCGTCCATCCTGATTCTTCGAGTACTTGAAAATAGATGGCTACTTTCATTCATACACTTCTGGAGGTTCAGTCCTAGCTCACAAACAGTATTCATAAAAGCAGGCAGCCTAAAGCTCTTCCCCACTAACAGTCCCTGCCCTACACTTTCAGATGCCAGCAGTTCCTGTCAACCCAGGGCTAGGGACAAAGCTCTAGAAAGCAAGCACGACCAGGTCATCCCGACATGGGAGCTAGGCCAGAAGGGCAACTGGGCCATTCCCCAGGATCCCCGGGGACAGGAGCTCTGCAGCGGCCAAGCAGCTCCAGCGGATGGGAAAGGAGCTGCCAGCAGAGAGGCTGGCAGAGGACTTGGGAAGACCCTAGAAGAGCGCGACCCTCTGGCTTCACACCAGGAGGCGCTCCCAGGGCGGGCACCGCCCGGGACGGGGACGTGGGGCACCCCGGCCGCCGCTCACCGTTATGGTCGTAGACGCTGACGTAGGAGATGCCCACGGCCATGCACCACACGACCAGGCTGGCCATGTCCGCGTAGCTCGGCTCCTCCTCGGTCACCACCAGCCCCACGTGCACCGGCAGCTTCCGCAGGGCGCGCCCGTC
>VZTR01033181.1:10949-31795 GCA_013400775.1 Chaetops frenatus | reverse complement strand
GGGCTCGGGGCGGGGCCGCGCCCCCTGGCGGCCGCTGCTGGCCATGCCGGGGGCGGGGCGGGAGCCGCCCTCAGCCGCCCTCAGCCGCGCTCCTGACTCCTCCCCGCAAGGCTGCCCGACCTACCGCCTCTTTCAGGGACCCGTCTGCAGACCCTCCCTCTGTCCCATCCCAGCCTTGCTCTTGCTGGCGCCCGCAGCGCCTCGTTCAGGCAGGTGTGTGAAGCGGGGGTGGGGCGAGGAAGCATCTGCGCGCCGCGGAAGCCGCCGGACCTGAGGGGTGTCTTCAGTGAACTGCAGGTTCACCCTCAGAGCTCGGTGCGAGTGCGCGGGGCTAGCGCAGCCCCAAGCCGCGCCGAGACAGCGAGACCTCGGGCTGCACGCCCCGCTTTGCCTCCCACTAGAGGCGCGGCTCCCCGGCTTTTGCTGCCTTGGCTTGCCAGGGCCCACGGGTCCGAGGATGGAAACACCGCTGCAGGTGAAAGATGAAGTGACAGCTAATGCCAGCCCGATGCTGTCAGACAGATCGGTCGGCAGAGATGGCACGGAGATGTTTAAAGCACTCTGTTAAAAGAATCTGCCAATATAAAATTGAATTAAGAATTTTGTATCATGAAAATATTTCTCTTGCTCAGAAAATAACTGTTTTCCAGTCTTCTAATACAGACCAGCATTAGCCAGCAAAAATAACACAGTCGAACTGCCAGGAAGGCTTGTGCTGTTTCATAAATATCTAAATCTTTAGCCACCAAAGATTTGGGTGGCCATAGAATCATGGAATCATTAAAGCTGGAAAAGACCTCTAAGATAACTCCCATTGTTAACCCGGCACTGCCAAGTCCACTGCTTAACAACGTCCTGAAATGCCATATCCACATCTTTTGAACACATCCAAGGTGGTGATTCCACCACTTCCCTGGGAAGTCTGTTCCAATGCTTGACAATGCTTTCCATGAAGAAATTTCTCATAATATCCAATTTAAATCTCCCCTGGTACAGCTTGAGGCCATCTCCTCTGGTCCTGTCACTTGTTTCCTGGGACTGACTGCAATCTTTCTACCAGCTCCTTTTAGGGCAGTTGTAGAGAGTGATCAGGTCCCCCTGGAGCCTCCTCCAGGCTAAACAACCCCAGCTCCCTCAGCTGCTCCTCATAGGACTCACCCTCTAGGCCCTTCACCAGCTCCATTGCCCTGCTCTGGACACACTCCAGCACCTCAGTGTCTTTCTTGTAGTCAGGGTCCGAAACTGAGCACAGCACTCAGGGTGTGGCCTCACCCGTGCAGAGTACAGAGAGAAGATCACTGCCCTGGCCCTGCTGGCCACACTGTTGCTGGTACAGGCCAGATGCCACCGGCCTTCTTGGCCACCTGGGCACACGCTGGCTCCTACCCAGCCAGCTGTTGACCAGCACCCCCAGCCTGGGCAGCTGGGCAGCTTTCCTGCCCCTTTGCCCCAGCCTGCCTGGGGTTGTTGTGACCCAAGGGCAGGGCATGCCACTTGGCCTTGCTCAATCTCACACAGTTGGCATCAGCCCATTGATCCAACCTCTGCAGATCCCTCTGCAGAGTCTGATGATAAAGGAATGTAAAGAAAAATAAGCTTAGGTCTCTGTATTCCAATTGTATAGCTTAATGGGTTGGGGGACCTAAGAAATGCACGTGTCAATCACATTTGCATTGGAGACACAACCAAATAGCTGTACTCTGACACCTGACAAATCAGCCTCTGTGGAGGTGAGTGATTACTCAGTTACTAAATGCCAACAGAAGATAAAAAAATAATAGAAACTGTTTGCTTTGAAAAGTAATTTGCTGATGTAATTACTCATCAGTTATCACCTGAGGTCAGAACTAACTTAAGACTGTTTGTAAATCACCAGTTTAGTGGTCTCACTAATCCAGTTTTGTTTAGTTTTCAAGCACTTTGGGAACTGCTTGATAAAATTTGTACATATATCAGAGTTAATGCATTAATTATATAGCATTAAGTCATTTTTTGTGTGTATTTGCACAAAATTCTGGAAAGTTTTGGCCAGTGAAGGGGGACACTTGCAATGTGTACTTGCATATTAAGTGCACCTAACCTAACCTAAAAGTATACACAGTGTATCTTGAGCTATAATGTAGCCAATTAGCTATTCAGATACCAAAATAAACACTTACAAAAGCTTCACCTCACTTCATCTTATGCTAGTATTTGTCAGGATCTAATTCCTGGGAATCTCCCTTCTTTTGTTTACAACACAATCAGGTCAACTTGACCGAAGTGTTTTCATTCCTCGCTATTAATTAACTTCAGAAGCAGTATTAAGTCTTATTAATGGGGACACTGATTCTTCTGTTTATTTCACTTGCTGTGATGAAGATAAGCTTTCTGTATTTTGCCTGGAGCTCAGCTAATTTAGTGTAACATCATTTAAAATAGTCTAAAATAAACAAAAAAGAGAAATATTTCAAGAAAACTGAAATCAGTTTCTCAAAAACAAGAATTTCTGAACAATCCCGAGAAATTGCTCACAGCAGTGTAACTCTCCATGTCGACCTGCAGACCCATGAGTTTAAATGTGCTGAATGCCAGACTCCCAGTAATAGTGTCTTGTGGTATTGCAGAATTTTATTTGTGGGTGTTTTATGCAACTATCAGAATGTTCTACTATAAAAAGGTCCATACATAGTTACAGACTGCTTTTCTAAGAGATAGTAATTATATTCTTGCTTCCCTCAAACTACATAGTACCAATGGCATAGAAAAACAATTTTTTTTTTTTTACAGTATTCAGTTCATAATGGTACCTTGACTGTAGCCCTTCTGCCATTGGCTCTTACTTCTTGTAGTACAAATAGGGCAGAAAAAGCTAATGACAGATGAGAAGACTGCTTGTCAGTAGAGGCACTGGTGGCAGTGGGCAGCTCTAGACAACTTTAAGGTTCACTACAGATAAACCATGGTATTAATCTAATTCATAATCATAGTAATCATCATCTGTGTTCGCTCCAGCACTGGAGGCCTCATTGAGTTTCATTTTCTTTCTTTCCTCTTTGCCTCTTTCCATGGAAGACACATTGTCTTCACACTGCTGCAGAATCTTTTTGGAGGACATCCAGCTTTCTCCTCGGCTTTGTGCTGGCGCTGCACACTGCCCTCCCCGGACATCCGTCCCTTTGGCCACCAGTGCTCTTCTGGTTCTGAGGAGGTCACAGGTGCAGTTCCAAGGGTTTCCATCTAAATACAGGTGGCGAAGACGAGGTAGATACTCCAAGACTTTGCGATCCAAGAGAGATATCTTGTTATTCCGTAGATTTAAAACCTGAAGCTGTTTCAAGTCCTTCAGTTCTTGTTCTCTGACATCCTCTATGTCATTTCCTTTTAGATCCAATCTAGCAAGGGTGTCTGGAAGTCTGAACAAAAATAAAACAATACAAAAGTGTTATGTTCATCATACTGTTTCTGTAAGTGGTATTTGGTGGTGGGTATTTGTCCAGGCACTTCTGATGTGCTAAAATCAAGCTATCACTAAAAGATGCAATCTTCTGCAAAAGAAGATGTTCGTTTGGGTTGGGTTTGTTTGTTTGCTTGCTTATTTGTTTTTTTTTTTTTTTTTTAATGTTATAGGTGTACTGTCTGTGCACCCTTGAACTGTTTACCCAAATTATTGGAGTTCTGACCTGTACTGACTGTTCATGCAGCAGAACTGAACAGCTGTCCTGTGATGTAATATGAAGAAAACTAGCTGTTTAATTGACTGTCAAGTTTAAAAATGCTTTTTGCACTCTTCAATGCCAAAGGCCAAAGTATAGGACCATGAAAGATCAAAATTTTAGACAATCAGGGCAATATTGCTCCTTCAAGTACTTCTATATATGATTTGTTTAAAAACATTTTTTAGTTCATAAATAATTAGAATTTTTTTTCCATTTTGTTATCCTGCTCCCATAAGACTCAAACATTAATCATCACAGGAGTAATCCATCTGATGATAACCTGTTAAGAAATCAGGAGCAGGGAAAATGTAACTGCTTTTTGATGGTCTTTTAAAATAGTACTTTCAAGACTCAGAACTGGTTACATTTAGAAGAAGAGAAAAAGCTGATAATCTGTGGATATGATACTAGACATGTCAGTATAATTCTTATATTCATTTACATTACAAATTAATAAGAAAAGACTTTAATTTCAAAAGCCTTTCTCATTTATGATCTTTTAATTTTCCTCTGATATAGTTAGTGATAAGTGCTTAACAGAAAAGCATTGGCATGGAATATCTTTAATAAAATTAATTTGAAAGTATCTTAAAAATCACCTTACTATGGCAGCATGCAAGGTGATGAAATTAAAAGTAAAGACTACAGATTTTAAGAAAAGTTGACTGAAACTCTCAGGGAAATTGCAATAATACTACCAAGATCTATTTAGAATAGAACAGCAGTATACCACAACTGTTAAAGCTATGGGATAGTTTATCTCAGTGTAATGATATGAGATACCTTTGAAAATTACTAAGAGGGTACATCATGGGCCTCACTGACTGTTTCCTGTGAAGCTGAGTTTGAACTGCTTAGGCTGAAAGATGGTTCCCAGATTTGTGAAAACCTGACAAGTTCAGTGTTACTATTTCAAGAGTAGGGCAGTTCTGTATTGTGCTGTTTTTCCTGGGGAGATCAGAATTTCTCATATTGATATGGTGATTCACTTCACAAAATCTGACCTTACTAAATGCTTGTGACTGCAATAAATCAGTTTTGAAACCTAACCACAGACAATTATAGTTGCCCAATATGACACTGTAATGTCAGAAGGGTACTCTAGGGTAAACCTCTAGTGCCACTGATGTCAAAGGCAGTGGGAAATCATTCAAGAGGTTTATCCAGGATGATTACAGTCCAAAGCCTGACCAGCAAGTCCTTAAACCTATGAAGAGTCTTATTGTACTAATGTTAGACTTAAACTTTATGGCTATGTTGTTTGACTTCAGGCTGTGTTGATCTAGAGAAGATAATGCCACTTAGTAAATGATGAGTGACCCTGTAGCTGGAAGAGGAGCTGTGTTCACTCGGCAGCTGACCATGGCAGCCAAGCTGTGCTACTGTGCTAAGGAATACCATCAGATTCTTCCCTGCATTTTCACCACACCCTGTAGGATTTTATGAAGGTCTTCTCAAAAAGTCATGAAAATGCTTGGACATGTGGATTATTTTCTTCTCAGAAAAGAAGAGAAAAAAGCTTTCTTTCTCCTCATTTCTGCCAAAAACCTGCCAAGACCTATTCACTTTAGCATATCAATCATATTTTTTAACATTTTACACCTGACAGAATTCTCAGATAAAAGTTAAAAGTAGTAATTTCTTTTCTGTATATCCATGTATACCTGGTCATCGTCAGACAATTTAAGTACATAAATTTTATTTCTTGTCATTTTTTTCACCTTTTTTATGTTTACAGCCCTCCCTGGAAATCTTTATTTACTGTTGGAATGAAAGGTTCCCAATATCTCCTTAAAAGTCATACTGTTTAAAAGCTAGTAAAGAACTCCTTCCTGTTAATTCTCTTGAGTACGAAGGTTGTAAAATAAGATGGATTAGACAATACTAAAGTAACTACAAAGCATTAAACATTCCTGTCAAGCTAGACTGAAATCAAATATTTATACACCACTAAATCACTTTCTGATTATAAAGCTGTTGCCAAATAGATTCAAATACTATAGGATATGATGCTAAATGAATTGAAATTTTATTGCATTATTTATTTAGGCTAGTTAAGCCTGTCTACAAACCACAAAAATAAAGTTTAAGGGTCCAGTTTTGTTAAAGAAGTTGATGTGGATGGAATTACTTCTTTATTTTTATGCCATCTTATTGCACAGCCTTTTGTAATAATAGAATTGCCACTTTATATCAAAACAGCCTCCATTTGGCTTAATGTGCCATCTCTGATAATCGCCAGTTCCAACACTCAGATGAATGTGAGAGATCCCCTAAGCAGAACATTAATGAACACAGTGTGCCCGAGGGATGTTTCTTCTGTGCTCTGTTGACTGGAATTTTTCTTATAGCCTGAAGCTGGAGACTTTATATGCATTCCAAATATCTTGTAATGTGTGAATTTAATGAAGTTGGGAATGCCAAAATCACTGAAAAAGCACATTCTTTTTGATCAGATTCAGCTCCCAAAATATTAGTGTTTTAACAATAATAAACTTGGTGTGGTTTAGTAGAAACATCAGCTTTAAAATTGCTATCTATCCTTTTTATCAAATGCTCTATTATTTTTCTTTTGTGGGGGAAGGTAAATCTAAGTAGTAGTATAACCTTGGTAGTAAGTCTGTTGCATTCTCCTAGCAGGTTCTTCTTATTGGTGTGCTAATTAAATAAAGTGATCTCACTGGCAGGGAGAGATGCAAAATGAGGAGATTCATTGGGGGCCACAGATGTAATGAAAGCATCTCTACTCTGAGACTGCTAGCAGGAGTGCTAATTATTGCTAGTTATGGCAAGGGGTTTATGGAATGGACAGACTTCTACCCTGACTGGGTCTGAATGCCTATTTTTGGCTCCCATTCTTATAACGCAAGGAAGGAAAGATGACGCCTTGAAACCAGCTGTCCTGAGATTCACTTGCCTCAGCGGAATAGAACTGAGGAGATTCTGTTCCAGAGCCAGATTGGAAAGCTGTGCACACTGCTGGAGAGCTCCCACCTCGAACCTGCTGACAGCGTTGTTGTCGAGAAACAAGTGCTTCAGGTCTTGGAGTCCTTGAAAGTCCTGTGCTGTCACCCTTTGGATCAGGTTATTGCTGCAGTCGAGTTTCTGCAGCCTGCTGGGCAGCCTGAGAGGCACAGTGTGGAGCTGATTCTTAGAGAGCTCCAGTGTTGTTAAGTTAGGAAGAAGCTGGGCACCATCTACTGATGTCAGCTGATTTTCTGACAGAAGGAACTCAGACAGATTTTCTAGGTGTTTCACATCTCGAAGTCTCACCATTTTGAGTTGGTTCTTCTCTAATTTTAGAGACAGCAGAGATTTTGGTAGGTCAAGTGGCACCTTTGTCAGAAAGTTACCACTTAAGCTGAGAAAATGTAGACTTTGGAAAGATGCAAAGAAGTTGGTTGGGAATGAATTTAGTTTATTATCAGCCATGCTCAGATACTTCAGCCTAGGAAGCCTAAGTGGTGCAGACACAGATTCCATGTTGTTGCCATCCAGGATCAGACTTTGTAAACTGTAAAGGGAAGAAAATGCACTCGGAGGCAGAGTAGCAATCAAGTTGTTCCGAAGATCAAGCACCCTCAGTTTCATCAAACCTGCAAAATCAGATGCATGCAGAGCATTGATGGAGTTATCAGCAAGTTTTAAAATTTCAAGGCCAGATGGGAGAAAGGTGGGTATTTGCTTTAGATGATTTTTGCAGAGTTCCAGGGACTTCAAGGTGCTCAGATCTTTGAAAGTGTTGTTTTCTATTGATTCTGTGCCACTGCATGACAGGACCAGCTCTTCAAGGACTGACATTCTCCTGAAGTCAGTAAACTTAAAGAGAAAAAAAAAATTAATGTGATAGTACATTCATAAATATTCTCACTGGTTACTTCTTCTGGATGCTTGGACAATTGCTAGTATATGCTGACAAACAATGTATTTAGAATGAGAAACTAAAATAAGTGGTAATGGTAGAGGTATTACTATAGGTACATGTGGTTTGCCAGTATTTACTTACATTTCTAGAATTTTGTGGCTTAAGTCTGTGCTGTGTCAGGTTTTGAGCAAACACATACATTTCAAGAAGGAATATTCCTTTTATTTCCTCCTGGTGGATAGCCTATATAAAATGGAAAGCTAATATCACCAGTGGCAGAAGTCTTTGCAGAGAGTGGATGGTTGTTAATGTTCATTGTGCTCAGTGGTGCTCTCCAGAGCAGTTTTGAGTTCATGATACAGCCATTTTCATACATCAACAGTACTATCACTGCAGCATGTATTCCCCAGAGGGAGTACACACGGGTATCTTTACCTCTTCCTACTGTTTTGGCAGAAAATTAAAATCCAACGCTTTTCTCTCCCCCACTACCTTCTTTTTTTTAAATGAAAACCTCACACTAATATGATCAAACCAAAAATGTTGGATCAGCCTGGCCTGGAAAACCACCTCTGTGGAACAGTGCTGTCACAGAAACTTAGTTGTTATTAGTTGGTAATAAACAGATGCTTTGCAGTGGTGAATGTTGCTTAGATGTTGACTACAACTATAATATGGAGAGGCACACAATTGTTTCGTTATTTTTCTGCCCTGTTGGAATGTGCTTGTTTACAAAGCTTGCCAGCTTGTGTCTCAAGCAGCAAACCTAAGTGAATCTGGCAGCTTTCTATAAGCTGAGATAGGAGGAAGCATGCAATGAGAGTGAGCCAGGGAGTTCTCCAAGCACGCCATTTGCTAAAAGATTGGTTTTCTGAAATTACCAGATATACTTCCCTTTGACTTTGGTGATGGAATCTTAAAAAACCATTTATATGAGAAACCCCCAAAAAAGCAAGATGAGCAAGTGTTCTGCACAGGAGTGATGGGAAGGAGTGTCCTCATCTGTTTTCCCTTTCCATGCCCAAAAACATCTCACTACAGGTCTCAGGAATGCCACGCAAGTAAGAGATGCTAAAGTAACACTGTATTTTTCATGCAATGTCCCCCAGGGCTTGGTAGCTACCAGAGCATTTTACTCTCCCTTGGGGAAGCTGTACAGCCTGTTCTACAGCATAATACCTCATCCCAGTCAGGAATCTGCATGGAGGGCAGTACAAGTCCTTTTGCAGTACAGGTGCCGGGTAGTAATTTTGTTCTATAATCCTGGTTGGATACATTTGGCTATCACACTTGTGTAAGTGAAATCAGCTCATAAAAGTGACTGTTAAAAGATGTCTTACAGCTTCATTTGTCCAACTCTTGCATATTTTTTGGCTGTATCTCTTTATCTTAGCTACAAACTCTGCATTTTAGCTTCCATTAAAATTAAAGCTTGCACAGCTGTGAAAGATGAGTCAGATTTCATTTTGCTGTGGTATCCTTAGTTTATCTTTCTGATTAATTTTATTGTGTCTTGCAAAGCAATTTCTGAATTGGGAAATTTTATGCAATTACTGAGAAAGTATAGATATGGAACATCTATTGAAGCAGGTTTCTCCATCTATTATACTACAATTTAATGAGGGAATGTACCCCTCCATTAAAAACCTTACCTTCTCAACAGTAAACAATGAAGTTGTCCAAATTATGTATTTTTTCCCTATAATGCAATGTTTTGTATATATATAGCTATATAGCAATATCAGAACTGCTGATGTCCTCTTTTGGTCATGATTAGGAAGGTGATTTTACACATTGGAATGAACTGCATTGGTCAAGAACACAAAAACATAATCACATGTAATTATAAAACCATCTTATGGAAATGAAAACAATTATGAACCTTCACAATTCAACATATTTTCTCCTATAAATGCAAAAGCAATATTTTCTGCTTCTTCTCAGTTGATTTCTGTATGTCTGTAAGAGGCTTAATTTTCATCTTATTAAGTGACAGAGAGCTACATGCAGGTCAATGTGCAGACATTTACTTGGTAAAGATGTTAGGCTTCTTAATGTGAATTATTATAATTTCTATTTTCCACCTATTTGGTATGCTTTGCTAGGCTTTGTGACCATGCTGTTTTGAGACTTAAACATTTATCTATGCTTTTACAAACCAGACGGTCTTTCTAATAGGAATCAAGACATATTTGAAACCCTACCAGATCTTTTTTTTGCTAGGAAGCAGTATTATATTCTCTCACTGGATTGCCTGTAAATGAGACCATTATGGTTTTATATTTTAAAACATTGATCTCCTGAAAGTGGATCTAATATGCTGTTATTTAATACAAACATTTTAAGGAGTTTCTCATTTTAATTACTTTTTTTTGCTTTTCTAATTGCTATGACCTGGGATTTGTTATAAGAAGTTTTTTTAAAACACTCCCCTATCCTGGGGGCAAGGTAGATGATTTTCTTTTAGCAGATAAAATCTTACTTATTAATATAGTTAGAAATAAACTAAATCTTAAAGTGAGAGTAAACAGGTTATAGACGATCATCAAACAAAGGAGGAAGCAGAAAATACTGAAAAAGATGCTAAAATTAATCTAGTTTTGTTATTATAAAGTCTGTTTATAATAAATCCCAGGTTGTAAGATTACCAAAAGCAAAAATCCCTGCCACTGCTTTTAATATTCATCAGCTCCCAGTACAAAATTGACCTGGGTTAAAAAAAAGATCTACTATTTTTCTTGTTTTTTTCTCTTTAAAACATACTGGATTTGGCATACAAACATATATTCTTTTTAAAAATTATTATTTCTTCACAGTTTTAATAATAATCAATGCAAATTAAGGTGCAGAAGTAATTGAAACAATAGTTTTTTATTCTTCTGAGGCAGCTAATTGCCAAACTATAATATTTGTGAATGCTTACATATAAAAGTCTCTTGGAGGTCAACTGTGAGAAGTCTAGGCTTCCATTCAATGTCTTTAGGAAAGTATGTTATTTTCTCTATGAGTAGATAAATAAAAGAATTTTAAAAAATCATCAAATAAAAAACCCAAATCAAATCAGCCAAACAAACAGAAATCCCACACCAAAACCCTAAAAGCCTATAGAGATATTTCAGTGCTTGCAGGCATATACTTTATAAGCAGAAATGTTTCCCTAAGCACCATGATATGTACCAGTGGAATTGCTCAGCTGTGTAAAATTAAGCATAGATATTTATGATGCCAAGACCTCAGAAGTATAATTTGTTGCATGGGGAAAAAAAAAGTAAAAACTACATCCAAAGACCCAGTATAATCTCAAGGAAACAGCCTACATAACTACAGGGACATAGCATGAAAGAGCTTCTTTCCTTTCAGTGCAAAGTCAGTAGCAGCAGTTAAGGCAGACTCATAGCCAGTGGAATTAATCTATAAAACGAAAAACTTTCTTCTTAGATGGTTTCACTCACCATTTGTTTAGAGCGGCCATAAAACATTTATCCCACCACTCTATTAATGTATATCCAACATTTTAATGCTTTATGACACTTGTCTTTTGCTCTGGTCAGAACCTAAGGCCACTTTACTTGTAACTGAGGAGTTGCTGACAATTATGGACAACTAGCCTAAGTAATGGAAAATGGCTCGTCTTACTTATCTTCGAAAGAAAATAATGGGGAGGAGGAGGGGAGAGTTTGCACAGAAAATGTATTTCCTAATACAGAATTCATTTGACAAATGTTTTGTTTTCCTAGAGTATAGCTGAATCACACCGATGTTTGACTCTTGTGGGTGTGTGTGACAAAAAAAGAAAACCAGACATTTTAGCAGCTGCTAAAAGAGTAAACTCTTTCCCAAAGGAAAACTGTACAATCACTGACTATTTCTCAGTGGGCAACAGGAATTGCAGATGCTGCTCTAAGCTGCCTTCCAGCCTACTTCATTTAGTCCTGGGAGCGAAATCAAAGATGCATTTCAGAGCAGTTAAATTATTTGTAAGAGAAAATGTATCTCATTTGAATTGCATATTTCTTCTTATCTGTAGTAAATTGATACACAGTAAGCATGTGTAATACAGGTGGTTATAGTTCCCTTGTGTCCATCTGTACATGATGAATTTATGAAATAAAAATATTTCAGGGTAGGAAACAAAGAAGCACCATTTCAGAGTGCAGTGCAAGGTGAGCATAAGATGATGCCTTTAATAATGCAAACCAGTGATGCCTCAAGAAACCCAGAATAAACTTTTCCAATAGCACAAATAGCTGGCAGTTTTGGTTAGAAGCTGCTCTCATTTATGTGGCTTATTAGATAGGCCTGGCACTGCACATCTCATGCTGTGCCTTAGACTCAAACTTACTTCCTCTGCCATTTCTAATAGCAGTTGTACTTGACACTTACAGCTCAAGGGCGAAAGAGAACTTCAATTTCATTCATTAAGGAAATTATTCTAATGACATAAAACCTTTCATTGTACTGTGAAAAAGCCTTATATTTTATCAAAAATCACAAAATCTTTTACCAGGTTAAAAAATTACTCTGAAAGTTAGTGGTTATTTGACTATATATAAAAAAAGTCAACCTTTGGCAGCTAGTTGTAAATACTATTTTTGGAGTTTCATACAAAATATCATTGTGACAGTGTGAACTAGTGCTTGGAGACTGCAGGAACATGAAAACACTACAGGAATATATTTACATATCCTTAAAGAGTAAGTAAAAATAAAACCAGATCTGGCAGCACTTCATCAGTTTTTAGAACATGGAATAAAATTCTCTCCTCACTAGATGCCACCACCATCTGGGAAATCCAACTTCCAGCTACAGTGCACTACAAAAAGTACTTTTTCTGGATTTCCTTACCTGGAGTTGTTTAATTTTGCTGTGGCTGATGTAGAGTCTCCTGGTGGTAAAAGGAATCTCTCTGGGGATCTCTGTAGCTCTGTAGCATTGCACTGACTGGGCAGGGTCACAGCTGCATCTTCTCGGGCAAGTGGTACTTAGAGCACTGTGAAAGGACAAGGCAACTAAAAGGTAAGATAAATACATCTTCCAAAACAGGAACTCTGGAATTGCCTCGGCAACATACAGCTTGAATTAAGCACAAAAGCCCTTTTATACCATGAAATCTGATAAAAGGATATTATGACTGTGTATTTTATCCCAGTGAAAAAACAGCAAAAACAATACCGTAATTTGCCTGGGTTAAAATGTTGGCAGGCTTTACAAAGAGTGAGAAACTTAAACAGTGATAAGGTGCCTTTGCATTTGTAGGTATGTGAAATTAGCGTTATTTATTACCTGACAGCTAATCTGCAAACATCCATATTATCTTCAGTTTCCTAGTTTTGTTAAATGTGACACCACAGAATTAGTGGAGAAAAGATAAAGAGCTGTTTTACAGAGGGGCTGTAAAACCTTTGTATCTTCTGTGACCCAGTATTAGAAACAGTAAAAACACGACTACAGCCAACACTGAAGCTTTTTTACTCTTCCTCTTGCATTATTCAGACCACTACCCAAAACCTCAAAACTCAGGCTGCTACTATTTTAAAGCTAAAACATTCTATTCATTTTCTTAATATCTGTGATACAGCTGAGTGCTTCTGGTTGGACAAAAAATTTACCTCTTCTTGTGTAATTCCCATAAATCAAATTTTAATTATTCTTGTATTTGAAAATTATAAATGGGAAATGCTTGAAAGCATTTAGTATAAATTAAGTGGTAGATAATCAATAAGGCCTATTTACTCCATGACAGACGGAGAACAGAAAGATTCCCCCTAGAGTTTTCTCTCTGCTTATTAGTGCTTCTCTGACATATCTACTAGCTGCAGCAGCTGGAGATGTAAATTTTTGAAAGGCATATGGTTTTGTTGTGATTGTTTTCCTTTGCACTCAAGCAGTTTACAACATACGAACCAGTGTGCTTTTGAAATCTCTGTGTCACACTGATCTGCTTGCACTGTTACCTACTTGCCTCCATCCTCTCCATCATAGCTTCAGAAGCAGGTAATCCTACTCCTTAAATGCAGGCTAGGCTAGTTATTTTTCCAAGCAGAAAATAATGTCAAGTTGATTTGACAAATGGATAACAGAACTGGGGTTAGTTCTTGATGGAAATGCCTATTGGATGCAGCTGGGCTTACCCTGGACAATTGCCATATTCCTTCCTGGAGATACTTCTGTCTCCTTAATCCACTGTACTGTGAGTGCAGAACTGCAAGCCAGCATCTGCTAAACCAAGCAGCAAGAGCAGAACCCTTTTCCAAAAGCAGCCTCAGAAATTGGCATGTTTAACAAGCTTTGCAGAAAAATCCTGCCTGACTTATGCCATAATGATCACTTGGGCAAAAATAAGTGGGTGGGCAGCTTTAGCAACTGTGCATTAAAAGAAGTGTTTTAATGTATCTCGGTCTAGGGTTTGATACTTGGCTTGTGGCTCTGACTTTTCTTTTTCCCCTACAAGAGTTAAAGTATTCAGACAAAAATGTAAATCCTTCCTGCATACTGACAGCAACTTGTGGTATATATCTTTGATTCCATCTTTCCATTGACTTGGGTTTACATTCTGATCCAACTAAGAAAATAATGCTCGGCATCCTATGTAGGAATTTGTCTTCCTTAAGAATGTCATCAAAAACAACTACTTTCTGCTCCTGAAGGGTCAAAAGAAATGAAGACCTAACCCTATGATTTGGAGCTGAGAGCTCTAGAGTACTACAGTCAGTCTGCAAATCCCTGTAAGAACCATAGATTGCATCCTTCCCTATTTTGTAAATTTTAGGTCAGTCAGCTGATGTCAGAATTCCCAGCTGTGGTTACAAGGTTTTGCATCATAGTAAGGCGTAATATTCTTGGCTCTTGCCATTTTTGTGCAATGTCTCTATCCTTGGTCTTTTCAAACTAATGAAAGGAAAAATTATTGGTTTAATAGTTAATTTCCATTATATTTACAACAATGATTTAATCAAGAATGATGTTATGTATCCATTAATTTCTCATATATATCTGCTTTTGGCAGCTAGGTAATTTAAAGCCATAGTTCTAAAAAATGATGTCCTATTAAACCTATTCTGTACAAATTCTCATGCCAGAGCTGATGACTTTGCTTTTGCATAAAATTATGGCCTGCAGGCATTTTATTGACTTCAGGAGACCTGGTGGCAACAGAACAGAGCCCCAGGACTCTATGAGCATAAGCCTAGCAGAAAGTTGTGAGCTATGCAACAAAGGAAAAAAAAAAACAACCCCCCCCCCCAAAAACAAACAAACAAATAAACCCAACCAAAAGCAACCCCCCTAAAAAAATATTTAGGAACGTTCCAGAATCTCTGTACTGGACATAGCACTACTGGCCCATGAGTTGCACAGCTTTGCAGCGCAATGTTAGGAAGGTGAATCACTATAGTCATTTCCTGCCAGTAGTTTTTATGCAAACTCTCCCCAGCTTTTGATGGGGATTGCTGTGCAGGACTAAAGGCATGATATAGCACTCTATCACTTCTGTGTCAGAAAGAATGAGTGATAGCACCTGAACCTGCCTGTGTGAGAAGTCCCAGGGTTGTCCTAATTGGTGTGTACTTTAGCCAAAGGTAAACACTTCTGATCAAAACCTGCTAAATGTCTGTGTCTGTGTCTGCTAATGTCTGTGTCAGACATTGTCTTGTTGGTATCTAATAAGGACATTGATTAAATATATTGGACAAATTTGGACAAAACATAAGCTTGATTTGCTGGAATTTAGATCTTTCAGGATTGCAGCTTTTATTCCAAATCTGAAGTAGGGTTCATAAAGGACTGTAAATTTTGGTGGGTTTTTGCCAAATCTATCAGTTAGCCAAATAAAAATACTCTATTTTTGTACAAGCCTTGCCTCACACAATATTTCAGCAGTACTAGTGTATGGACCTTTTCTTTCTTCACCAAAGTCACAGGTTTGACAAAAGCACACATATTTATGTCAAGACACAATTTTTTAACCTAAGATTTAGAAAATGACAGAAAAGTAAGATGACATTAAAATAGGAAGAATGAACCTGCAAAATTCATATTACAGAGTGTTTAGAAATGTCTGAAGAAGGCCCATAAAACCTGCAGGTGGATCCCTTGTGATGTACATGATGGCACAGACCATGCAAGGGAAGATGCTGTCTTATCACCAAAGACATGGAGAAACTGAGCTCTTGCAGTTGGGGTGTCCCTTGCCTATGGAAAGGAAAAATTGCAGCAAAAGACCAGCTTAGGGCTTGCACAGGGCACGGATAAGAGCTTGATCCCTGAGAGATGTCACAAGCAGAAGCAGTTTGGCAAGTAGGAACTGCTAAGTGATGGCGTATGTTCTAAAGAATCCTTGGCATATTTAGGTGCCATATGCTATCAAGTGCCTGCCACTGAGTACATGTGAATTTATAATTATTTTTTGCTGAAGGTTTTAATTTGGATTTGGACCAGTTTTTCATAGGGACAGCAAATGGCATTTGTCTGCTGCAAAGGTTACCTCTAATCAAGCACTTCTCTCCAGAGTGGATCAGGCTGCTAAGGGAAACAATCAAAATATTGTCTTTCAAAATGTTATGCTTTCCTTAATCATCTGTTGAAATATCCTGAAATGCTTTACAGAAATATTTCCCAAACAAAGAGCCTCAGAGGGTTACATTGAATCAAGAATATCAGCCAATGGATTCTAGGCCAATTAATAAGACCTAATTAATATAAATTTAAGGTTATAAATTGATAAAATATTCTTTTGTGTGTTAATCCTACAAAGAAGAGTTTCACAAAAACAATCAGAGACCTGCCTGGAAAAAAAAAAAAATCTCAATTTTCTTAAGACAGGGATTTTGTAGAACTATTTTTATCCATTTTCATAGTATGTAGAGAAGGTGTGTTCTAACTCCAGGGAAGGTCATCTTCATACACTGGAAACAGCTGCTGGATGAATTAAAGCAGATTTTTCTTCCACACAAAAGGTAGGTTTCCTTTTCTTCCTCCATGCTGGCAGCACAGAGGAGATGCAAGTGATAACCCCTAAGGAATTTCTTGCATTTTGCTTGTTCAGAGCACGTTTGCATTCCAGAGGAACTAGCATGATGAAACAGATTGAAAGGAATGAAATTTTTTAAACAGAAATTCACATATTGAGGAGTTTTACTCATTGCCAGTTTCATGAGTGCTAAGGGATTCTAGCCCAGATCAGATGCATCTGGGGCAGGCATCCCACAAAAACCAATCCACCTGGAGGAGGTCAATTTAAATAATTTCATACACATATGCCACTAATGATCCTGTAACTGGCCTTCAAAGTATTGTTGGCAATGGCATCCACTTGATGGAGGAATGTTTTTCATTAATGAAGCCACAGAAAGCTCTGCCCATGAAATAAGAGATTGGGGTGTGGTATAATGACAGTTTCCTATTAATGACATTACAAGTAATTCCCAAAAAGGAATGAAGAGGGGAAAATAAAGAGGGTGGATCTGATGGCTGAGTCGGTTCTCAGCCTAGAATTAAGCACACAGGTCTTTTGTATGTGAACAGTTATATAAGATCTGTAATTAATGTATGTGACATCATGTCTTGTCCAGTACAACCTAAAAGTAAAGTGGCAGGAAAGGATTATAAGGAAACTAAAAAATCAATGGAACTTTGCTAGTCCTGTAGGAAGTAAATTAGTTTTGGCCCTTTAATTTCCTGTGAATATCTTTAGCTTTTAAAGCAGCCTGCTCATAATTGAGCATCCAACAGAATCAGAATGGAGCTTAAACTGTAAAAATTGTCTGCTGTTCAAACTGCAAGGCACAGGACTCTGAAACAGCAGTTCTAAATTACACACACTGTGTGCATGGAAAGGAGGCTTCATGCTTGCATGCTGTAAAGCTGAATAATTTTGGAATGTGTTTTATTCATTTGTTAAAACAAAAATTCAGAATGAAAACAGCTAAGCATAAGTGTATACATAGAAGTAAGCATGAGAGTAAGATCACAATACCACTGTAAAAAAGATAAGCTGGTCTGAAAAGTGGCTTGTGAGACCAACATGGAGTGGATGTTCAGACTAGTCATCAGTAAACTGTTGCAGCCATGGGCTCACCCATGGGCTGTAAAAAGCAGCCAGCTATGAACTATCTAGCCCTGTAAGTAAGGAATCACCTAAAATGTAAAAACTAAAATCTCTGGGGTTTTTAGCAGAAATTTTCAGTAATGACAACTGAAAATGTATGGCTCTTCAAGTATCAGTGCAGATGGACAGCTCCCTCTTCTCTTTCAGAAAGGAGTGTGCTTCAGAAGGGCACATTCTAATAATCTTCTCTAACCCCTCCTTTTAGAGCATGAAAATCTTGCTTTACCATCTCTTATTTTCTCCCATGCTTTGATACTGCAAGATCTTACCCGTTTTCTCTCCATTTCCCCTTTGGTGCCCCACTTGTGACTGCACAACCACCCACGCAATTGAACCACGCAAGATGCTTCAGCACAAACCACACAGGAGGCGGCCTTGACATCTGCAGGCACTGCAGCCTGGCACGCACAGCTGGGCAGCTGCAATTACAGAGGGTGAACTGACCCTCATGTGCAAACACACGTGTTTATATTGTAAATTCTTTGTGCAGAGACTGGGGCTAACCAAACGTTTGCAGAGTGCCTCACACAACACTTTCCCAGTCTAGGCATGGACACTAGATACCAAATCTACAGCAGTGGAGATGTTGATCCAAGTAATTTATCTTTAAATTCTGATTCNATGAAAATATGTCCTCCTCATGCTTAAGGTCATTTACTCTTTAAGCTCGAAGCAAGTTTTCAGATTATTAATTAGGTACTCCAGCAATCAGTTAAAGTAGGCAGCTTTAAATTTATGAAGGAATGTTTGTACTCAAATGTACTTAATAGCAGTGTAATGAGGACATCTCATGTTCTCTATACCTTGTCTAAAATAATTGAAATTATGTACATAAATTATATGTGGAGGAATTATCTGGTGATTAGCTTCACCAGCTCTGTCACTTCATAGGTAAGGTCAAAGAATCATCTCACAAAGCTTTCAGTGAAATCTCTGACGTTAAAGGCAGCAAATCCAAATTCTTCTTTTCTTGACATATATAACTGGCTTCAAATATTTGATTGCTAGAAATGTCCCTTGTAGAAAGGATTCTTACTGCTGGACCAGCTGATTCAGACTACTGCTGTTCTTTAAATGATCTCCAATTATTTTGTTGATGTTATCAGGGTGTACTACGTTACAGTTTACTCTTAATTGATTTAATCTAATTGAAGGCCAACACTACTAACCTTTCTTAGGTTCAATTCCATAATTACTTCACAGCTTCCTTACAGAAAAGAGCTATGGTTGCTCTGGGGGATTTTGGGAGGCATTTCAAGGGTAACTGGAATTGATCAGAATTTTCTAGGGGACATGCAAACATAGTTTTGAAATAACGAAATTATTTATGTGTCTACCCTTAAAAGCAAGTGATACTTGCTTTTACTTTCAACCCCTCTTTTACACAGTATTTCTGGTGAAGAATATAAATAGTAGCTAATTATAGCTACATTTACTGTTTTTCTTTAAAATATGAAGCACTTCGTCTCATTTATCCATAATCTAGCAGGTATTAGACAGATATTATGCCGCAGGTAAGCTTCTAAAAGGAAGCTTTGAGAAGGAATATTTGAGAAGCTAATCTTTGAGGGGAATAAGCAGAGACAAAACCTTGTTTGAGTGGTGAAATGTAAGGACAAGCAAAGCAAAGGTAGCACTGATAAGGGATGAAAGAATTAAAAGTAATGACCAGAGAACTCTGATACCACTGTAGATAAAGACAATTAAAGGTGGAGTGGGACTAACTCCTAAGCAAAAGGAAAAGGACACTAAAAACCTGAGAACAAGTGATTCTTTAAAAAGAAGCCGTCATACAGAAATTACATAATGTTTTAGTTTTTGAAGGCAGTATTTGCTATAGATATGTTACATAGTAACTACGGGAGATTTCTCTGTCAAGATAAGGAGATACTGTTCAAATGAATGATAGAGATATAGCAGAAACTGCCAATGTTTGGCTAAGTGATACATTACTGTTCCATTTAAAAAAAAAGGCAAAAGATGTAACATAATTCTATAGGTACTTCTCCAGTGCGGTATCTTCCAGACTTAAAGCCAAAGCTAACATAAAAACTGATAGTCCTGAAAAAATTAATTCTCTTGTATGGCTGAAGTAATTTAAACAATAAAAATAGTTTGGCTTGTGACCCAGCAAACGCTTTGATTTTCTGTTGGACGCTGTTGTGTGAAAGAGGTAGTTGATAGAACTGTGAAGAATGAAAATCAGGATGAAGGTCAGGCAAATGCTCTGTGCAGCTGGGCTCACTCCAAAGCACTTACACCCTTTTCTCAGCTCCTATTCCGAACACGCCGATTTACAAAGCCAGAATGTTTTCTGTAGGTGTATGTAAAGGTGTCTATAGCTTTTGTTTCCACCATGGATGGGCTTAACAGTAAGAGAATCCCCCATTAGTTACCCATTTTGTTGCTACCTTTGAGTGGTGCTCTGGATTTGTCTGGGGTAGAGTCAATTCTCTTCACAGTGGTTAGTGCGGGGCTGTGTTTTGGATTTGTGCTGAACACAGAGCTGATAATGTAGAAGTGGTTTTTTATTGCTGAGCAGTACTTACACAGAGCCAAGGCTTTTTCTGCTTTTTGTACTGTCATGCTCGCAAGGAAAGTTGGGAATACATGGAAAATTGGGAGGAGACACAACCATGACAACTGACCCCAACTGATCAAAGGGATATTACAGACTATATGACATCATGCTCAGTATATAAAGTGGGGGGAAGAGGAGAAAGTGGGCGGTGTTTGTAGTGACGGTATTTTTCTTCCCAAGCAACCATTAAATGTCCTGGGGCCCTGCTCCTCTGGAGATGGCTGAACACCTGCCTGCCCCTGAGAAAGAGTGACATTTTTTTTTTTTAAATTTTTTTTTGTTTTTTTGTTTTTTTTTGCTTACTCAGCTTTTGCTTTCCCTCTTAAACTGTCTTTGTCTCAACCCACGAGCTCTCTACCTTCTACCCTCCCGGTTCTGTCCCCAGTCCCGCTGGTGGGGCAGTGAGCGAGCAGCTGCCTGGGGCTGTGGTGAAACCACAACAAACTGGAGAGGGCAAGTGAACGGGTCTGTAACAACACTCTGTAAGCTCTTTGTCAAGCCTTCAATAGCAGGTCCCAGAGGAAATGTGATACCTACTGGTAGTGGTGAAGTTTGCTTTTATCAAGCTCTTCTGAAAGCACAGATTAATGGAAGTAC
>VZTR01033180.1:60734-117158 GCA_013400775.1 Chaetops frenatus | reverse complement strand
GTAAATTTTTAATTTTTTTTAATGTTACTGATTAATAAAGTAGCTGGAAAAAGAACTCACAGTACCTGAAGCACCAAAAAGCTGACTTTTAGAAGTTAGAATGGCTGATCACTACTCAAAGTTTAATGTGGGAATTATGTGTCTCATTACCAGTCCTCAAACAGCAGGCCTTGTCAGAAAATTGTTCCATTTCTCTGAAACCCGCTTTTTGTTATGTGGAAATTTATAAAGAAGTTGAAGAATTTTCTCACACATACAGGGTTTTTCACAGAAAAAAATAAGCAATGGGTCTGACCTTTTTGAAAACAAGCAAAATTATCTCAAAAATATCTTTCTTCTCTGGTCTCTGAGAACAAACCCTGAGAGTTCCAGCTTGAAACACTGCCCCCCGTCAATATTTAATAGGAGACCCCAGGGGAATATTTTGCTGCTCCTCTATAAAGTGGTATTTTCCTTGAGACCTTAGGTAGGTAAGGCTAAAAGAAACCAAGTATCTGAGGTTATGCTTTTAATGCAGATGCCTATCCTCCTGTCTATCTCATGTGGGAGAATGTATCACTTGTCTTCAGGGCACTAATGTCATGGGTTTATTGGATCCATACTGCATGAGGAAAGGCTCAAAGTAAAATTTTCTTTGCAGATGTCTCTAGAGGACTACAGCTTTTTGGCAAATACCTCATAGTGTATTTTAAGGTAGATGTCATTTTCATGAGGCCCCCTAAAAGCAAAACATGCCTAAGGTTCATGGGTTTTAGGATTTTTATCTTTAATTTGGGTCTTCTCAGATAGTTTTTTTATTTACAGTAAGCAATACTTTAGAATAAAGTTTAGAGAAATGTCTTTTGTTTTGTCTTTTGTCCTCACTGCTTGCCAGTTGGGATGTTAGTGAGGAGAAAGATCCAGTTTCCAATATAACCTCCACTTAAGGAGAGGAATATCTTCCAAAGAAGAGAATGGTGTTGGTTTGGTTGTGTCTGATGAAGAAGAGGAATGGACGGTCAGCTTTGAACTCGTAAGTTACTGGGCAACACAGAGGCATTGCAAGAAGCCCCATGGAACAACCTCCTTCAGTGCCTTCTTCATTGACTTCCACAATTGTCTTCTGGATGGCCTTGGACACAACCAAGCCATCTTTCATAGAGATTCCTGACAAATCAGCTTTTCCCCAGTCAAAAACATTCATTACTCCCATCTCCTGGAGAGTGCTGTTGAGAACATAGCTTTCCTCCATCTTGAACTGGGGCAGGTACACCTTCACTCTCAGCGGTTGCATCGTGTCTGAGCTGGTCCATTCTGCGAGTTTTTCATAGGTGAGGGCACATTCGAGCTGCAAGGTGGTATTGATAGTAATGATTGGCACCCTCATGAATGCAAGGCAAGGAAGTTCAGTTTCTTACACTTGTCTTCTGGTCACACTGGAGCAATGCTAAAGTATTGCTGTCTATGTACGTTACTAGAGAGAAAATGAAGTGTTACCTGTTCTAGGCCAGTAAAGTCCTCACAGTCATCTTCAGGAAGAAGAATGAACATACTCAGTTCATTATTGAAGTATTGGAGCTCTATGACTTTCGTTTTCAGTTCCTGTATGATGGCCATGTTAAAATATCCTTCTTGAAACATCATCTGCACTTTCCTTCTCTCATGCTGGAACACATGAAACATATTAAATGGAAAATACAGAAATTATCATCCTGGTTTTAATTGGTTTCAGTACTGAGGTTAGAGTTCAGGTTAAAAGCATTATTTAAATTGGTCGTGGATTTAATGTACTTGTAACATTGATGTGTTCCTCTCAACTGTAGTCCCAATGAAGTTATCCATTTTAGAAGAATAAAAAATTACATTTCCCTTTCTAATTGAGCCAAATTACTTTACTCACAACTTCCTCATTACATCTTTCTTTTTTTCTGGTGTGTCAGATGAGGAAACAGATACATCTGATGCAACCATAAATTAAATTCTTCATGAATAATGTATACATTCCCCTGAGATAATTTGTCTTTAGTACATTTTTTGCCAAAAGCACACACTGTTCTGTTCGTAAATAGTAGCAGAGAAACAGAATCTTCAGTTTCAATCTCAAGAGCAGACTGTTTTTGAAACAGCACCCTTAGTTGCAAAATCCCCAACAAAGTTAGTGCATGTGCTCAGTGGATTTGGTCCAATGAGGATCCCAGCTGCACAAGAACCACTTCTGATGTGAATTGGTACAAATATTTACATATTTGGTTGGGAAACTAGAGAGAAATACAGCCTTCTATTGTTCTCACTTAAGACCACTGTTTTGTCTTGGGATAACAGAAAGGAGGAAAGCCCTTATCTATTTTTATAGGAGACAGACATCTGACCTCCATCCCCCAACTGCTTCAATTCCTGCCCATACTGTACCTTGTTCAGGTGGAAATACGTTTCCTTAGTGTCTTCTTTCTTAAATTCTACTGCCCACTTTCCTTTAAAATATATAGCATTGACCAGGACAAGTACAGTAGAGGGATCAATAAAACCAGCAGCGAACAGGTCTTTGATTTTACCTTTAAAATCAATGAATTAAGAATTATTAGATTTTTCCAGCAATCAGCTGACTTTGACCATTACTAGTAATTTCTTCAAAATTGAAAAGTGGTATAATGCTGTCGGACAATGACAAAAAATTTATGTACAGCTTTGGAACCAAGGAACTCAAGGAATTTTGTTCCTCTTGCTACATTTATTTCCTACTGAGGAAAACAAATAGTGCAGGTTTTTAGTACATAAAAATCTTGCTATCTTTGGGAAAAAAGTGGAGAGTAATATTCCTAAGTGGTTCAATTGCAAACCACATTTTTTTCTTTACCTTTTGTCTCATTTTCAACCCAGAAGTTAATTTTGTCTCTGACTTCTTGTTCAGTGTATTTAAAATTTACTGGTTCCAGTTCTGCTCGATAAAATTTCTTTGTGGAATCCAGGTATTGCTGGAAAGGATAAATTGCAGAAGTTTATTGCAATGTGATAATTTTTATAAGATAGATAATTTCATGGCTTCAGTATAATTCTGTGCAGTAGATCAGCAAGGAAGAAATGAGTAAAAAAGGCATGTGTCCCTTTGTGCTTTATGATGGAAGACATAAAGCACATAGAGGTCCCCACTCCTAGGAGCTGTCACAAGGGACACCACGGTCACTTGCCTGGAAGAATGGATAAGTAATTTCTCCAAAGAGCCTGTTGGCAATGGTGAGACAACAGCCTAGTCCGGGTTCACTGACTTCAGCCAACAGAGCCTGGAACTGGGAATGGACTCCTTCATCTTCTTCACACTTCAAACAGGAAAACAGATGTTTCGTGGTAGGCTTGAGCTTTCCTATGCAAAGTTGGACCTGAGGGTGAATTGCAGCCTCTCTCTGCATGAGAAACCCTACTCCACCCAGCTGACACAGACATTGGAATAAATGCACCAGGACACCACCTCCTCTTCCCCCTGAGCCAGGTGTACAGGATGACAAAACAGTTCCCCTTCAGGCCGGCACCAGTTCACCTCCAAACCACGTCACATCCTACAGTGATGTCCCTGTGCACACTAAGCAAAAGGCTCTGGCTTAGAGACTGGGAGAAGCAAGATCCAAGGGGCCTTTGGCATGCTCTGTAGTCAAACCTTTGCAGGTGGCAATTGAAGCACTTACCATGTTTTAGATTGGCAGTGCTTGTTTTGGTTAGAAACCCATAATGAGAAGGCTCAGCTGTTGAAATGTGTTATCTCACAAGGCTCCTTAAATAATTAATAAAGAAACAGTAATAAGCAGGTCTGCAAATCTAGATGGAGAGGCTGACCAGCCCTGCTGTGCTTTCTGATGAAGTGATTGTCTTCAAGGAAAAAGGCTGACAAACTGGCTCCTATTGCTTCAGCTCAGAGCTGCAATTGTGTCTTACCTCTGCAGAAGGGTATCTGTTTTCCTGTCTTGTACTGCTCAAAACTTCTCTGAAATGAAAGACCTGCAATATAAATGCTGGGTGAATGCAGCTGAGTGACAGTACTTCAAAGCTAAAGCAGTGTTGCAAGCCTATCCCTAAACAGAGCCAGACTGTCTTTATTCTTTACCATAAGATCCTTGCAAGTGAACAAGTAGTTTTAATAGATGGTGAGCGTGTGAAATCTTCAAAATCTTTCTACATGAGAAAGGAGGCTTTGGGTGTCCAGAGAAAGCAAAAAACTACAATAAAGGGAAGGAACTCTTCGGAGCTCTGAGAGTGCAGGGATACCTCCAAAACACTTTCTTTAGCACTGGTGTATTCATTGAACAGTCAATTCAATAATAATGCTTAGTCTGAAGAATTTGGTATTAGGAACAGCATAACGTACTTTTAAAGAGCTCTCTGTGTGCATCAATCCTTTGTACATTTAAGAACTGGAGATCAGATGGTACAATCAGCCTCTTGGCTCATATCTTGCCACTGTTCCCTTTCTGGAGCAAAGAAGACCTACCTTCTCAATCTGCTCAAGTGTGCTGCCCCTGGCTCCAAGGACAACCATTCCAAAGGCAGCTGACAGACTTAGTGGGGAGAAGAAGATATTTTCATTTCTTTTTCTTTTGTTCAGCTCTCTAAAAAAGTCAAGACAGAACCTGGCATTGGCTGCACTGAGAGAGCACATCATGGCACTGTGATCACCTGAAACAAGGGAAAAAGTCACTTAGGCTTTTCATCCTTACACCTGCTATGTTTAGATGCCCTGGTAAGGGGGTTTTTTGCTGTAGCTTGGCTGAATTATTCAGTACTTCATGGAAATTCCCCGTTCATTACATTTGGGATTTCATAGTGAATCTGAAAACCAGCACCCTGAATAGCAGAAGACTGGTTGTTTAACAAATATTTGACAGAAAATGGAACTACATGCAGACTTGCTTAGTAAGATTTTCAACAGAAACACATTGTGCATTAGAAGAAAGTTCCAGTCATATTTTTTTATCTGCAGTTTAAACTCTTTTTCCCAGATTCCCTTCATACCTTCAATCACAATTATTACAAGCAGATCATCTTGAATATTCTGCAAAACTCTTCATATCCTAGACCTAGAAAAAACTTCCTTTCTTATGAAGGACTTCCCCCGTGTCTGCATCCAGTAAAATGTTGTAGAAGCACATGATCATAAGAAAATCAGTTTGGTATTTTAGAAGTTCCAATATTCTAAGTCACATTTGGTTAGATTCTTACTGAGTCTGAATAATTTCCTCCACACCTGTAGTAAGCATATTTCCCCAATTACACAAGAAGAATTAAATTATCCACATAAATATTTGAAAGCTAGAACATTGTAGAAAGACTATGCTCTTATAAATTACCAAGCTGGGTGATCCAGAGGAAGTGGCAAATTATTTTAATCTTCTTTAGGAGCACACTTGAAAAGTTTGGAAGTACCACTGTACAAGTTAAGTGCAGATTCTTCACACAGCCCATACATTTTAATGTAATCCAAAACACTTCACAACAACTCTGAAATATTCTCACTTCCTCAAAATATGTCACATGCCATACACATGTGCCAAGCAGGTATGTAACAGACATATTGATCCTTAGACATTTCCTAGTCCTGTCATTTGGAATTAAAGATCATGGAGATATTTACCTTCTGCTTGGGACAGATGGTGTCAACTTGACAGTCGAGCTTCTTGATGGGGCTTCTGGAGCAATGGGTTATAAAACCATTGCCACTCCCAGTGGCAGCATAAATTTCACTCATGATGAATCACATTCCTGTCTGTTGCAATCATTTAGTATAATTAGGGGACCTGTTGTGGAATCTTGAATTTTTCCATATCCCTGGGAATTCAGAAAAAAGTCACAATTTTAAATGCATACTAAGACATTAAAAAAAAAAAAAAATCTAAGTTATATAAAAAAATCTAGTTATAAAAAAGAAAGCAAACTCCCAGAAGAAAAGGTGACTTCAGAGGGGTTTTTAATCTGTAATAAAATAAATACTAAGAATTTTGTTGTGTTCTGATGTCAGAAGTGGCACCGATGAATGCAACAGTTTTTGTAGTAGAATCAATTATACTGCTATAACCAGGCCACTGATTTACTCCTGGGCTAAACTGTATCCAAAGTTTAGTCCAGAACTTCTCATTACTCCTCATTTTTGTCAGTGTCTCTGAGGACACCTGATCATTGTCTTATATTGCTTCACCAAGACATAGGCAGCAGGGACAGAGCAACCTGCTTATAAGAAGTAGAATATTTCTGGTGTTATTTTCCTGATAAATTATTTTTCTTCACATTTAGGTTGATATGTTGTGTGGGTGGGCAAGTATTTGCATGAGCGTATGCAAGCACAAACACTTAAAACACCGTTTTGTAACAAGTACTTAGTTATCACTGCTAACATATATTTACATATCAACCCAACCAGATACTAGGCTTCTCTGGTATTTAGGAAGCTCTGAAGACGGTTTCCTATCAGTCATAACATACTCACGGGTTTAATTCTCTTTCAGTTTGAATTTTCCCATAGTTATTAGGAAATAAAAGTTAAAAACACACTGTTCATTCAATCCCTGAGAACAAGAGAGTCAGACCTGCACAGATTTTGCCTGAAGGAACAAAAGTGATGAAGTCTGGTTTAACTTGCTTAACACCAGAGCAAGAAAATTTCCCAAAGAATCACCTGGCTTGCTTTCCTGGTTTCTGGCTGTTCTCCACACAGTCACTTAAAAACCCACCTGCTGAGCCTGTTCCTCAGTGCTAAGGAAGCCTCCCTGTCTGACCATCCAGGAGCCACTCCAGCAGCTACACCTGCACCACCCGAGCTGGGATCGAGCCCACTTTGCAGCTGCGTCCCCCACACTCACAGTCACACCAGGTTTCCTTACCATCGCAGAGCCTCAGACATCTCAATCCTTAAAATAATTTAATCATGGTGCAATAATAAAATATCAGCTCAAGCTGGTGCCTCCAAGGAAGGACGCCAAACAAAGGACACCTTGGGCTTTTATACCCTCACACCCTAAGAGTGGGAAAGTCCAAGGTCCTCGGCTCCTGCTGTGTCTCTGAGTGTCCAGTTCCCTGGCCAGGCCACAGGTCCCAGGCCCTTTGTTCTGCCCTGGGTGGGCACTTCACGGCCCCTTGCCTGGGGCTCCCACCCAGAGCTCAGCCTGCAGCTGCACCCTGAGCTACCTGCACTGAGTGGGTTCCCCAGCACTCAGCATTGTCACTGACAGGCAACTGCAGAGCAGAACTGGGCAGGTGCTGTTCCCTTTCTTCTGGTGATGGGCTGTTCTCAGCATTCTTATTTTGGGCACTAGGCATAGCACAGTTGCAGGAAAAATATTATGGAATATAGGAGGGGGAAAGTATACAGGTAGGAGCTGTAAGATATAACAGTGTTAAGTCAGGGTAGTGCTCAGATGTCCCCCAGAACAGAAAGGGGAAGGTTTTCGAGCAGCAAGACACAACCAAGTATCTGTCTTTCGGGAATACTGGCAATTTTTAATCCAAATTAATGTGGTGAATGAAAAATTGCAATCCTGGAGCACACTAAATCATGTCCTTTGGGCACAGGGGTATGTGCTATAAAGTCACAAATACCCTTAAAATGCATTCTTCTGTGAAGGAATCTGATAATGCAATGTTCAAGGTATCTAATATGCTCACAGAGTGAAACACTACTCTCTTAGCCCCTGTTTAATTTTCTAGTACTTTTGAGCTCTTAACTGCCTTAAGTGAACAGGTACCTCCAGGTTTCTTCATTGTTTGTTATTTCTCTGGTTTTGTAGGTACTTCTGTTCTTAATTCATTTTAAGTTAATCTGAAGATTTACTGTGGCTCCATTGTAACATTTGGTGGAGATTTGCTTCACATTAATAATTTTCTGTCGGTGGTCAAATTATGGATAATGGAGCTGGACAGACATTCATTCCCAGAAAGGAACATTCTCTGCTGTTCTTCTAGTCTCCTGCTTTGCTATTTTCTTCTCTTCTAGGATAGTTTAGAGTAGATTAGAGTGTGGCTTAGACAGAGATAGTTTTTTTAATGGTAATGTCTGAGAAACCCAGGAGGTTTTTTTCAAGCAGATTGAAGGATCTCCTGAATTGTAGGTTTTGAGGAGACTCACTATGCAAGTGTTTTCTGGGAAAGGCAAAGCTACAGGTCATCCTGCTGTTTAACAGAGGGCTGGACTAGGACTTGCACTGTGTATTGCAGACCTGTGACTCCCTTCTTGCTCTTTGAATAATGCAGAGGTGCATTGCAGGATAAAAAAAAAATGAAGAGGATTGAAGATGGTCCCAGTAGTCTCAGAATCAGGAGACTCTTTATTCCTTTCCATGGATAAGCTTCCTAAAATGAAAAGATAAATAGCAGGAGGACTTTTTCTAAAGGTTACAGAGAAATAGTTGCTGAGATGCATTGTGTGGAAAGGAAGATGAAGATGTAAGAGCAGTGCAAGTACAAAGGAAGTGACAGATTTTGTTTCAGATAGACTGCTTTGTCAAGAATGCAGATTTCAAAGACAGCCCTTTTAGCTGGTGGTCAGATGCTTGTCATAGTAAAGTTGCTTTAAGGCACAGAGGAATGGATTGCAGACTAACCTGCCTTCTACACCTAGAATTCCACACATTTAGATAAGACTGTAAATAGCACTACATCCTTAGGCATAAGTTTTGCCCAGAACTGTTTATCTGTTTGGAGTTATTTTGGTTGAAAGTCTCAAAATTTTCCTTTACTTTCCAGCAACACTTTTTAAATGTTTCTGATGGCCTTGGAGCCAGGACCTAGGGAATGAAGACCTCTCCATACGATTTTTAAACAGCAAAGAGCTCTGATGACATGGATGAGATAAGCACAGGAAGGCCAAAGCAAGGAACAAAGATCCAGCTGGTGATGTCAATCAGCAGAACACAACCTCACAGCAAGATGCAATGACTCACTCTGTAGCTGAACAGACCACCAGCATAACCCTTGTGATTATTTTTTCTTCAAGAGAATGCAAGAGTTCTCCCTAGGCATTTTTCTCACTGTTTGCAGCCATATGCTTCCCTTGCTGTCAGTGTCTGCAGGACATAGCAGGGAAGCAGATTCTTGTCAAGGAACCACAGGCTGATCTCAAGTTTGACAGCAAAGGCTTTTCTTGTCCCTTTCATCTTACAAAATGCACGTTCTGCTACCACCCTGCTCAGGTGGTAATTACAAAATACCTGATTTGTCTGAGGTTGCCTGTCAGTAAAGGTATCATTAGATAAGTGGAACTGCTGAATAGCAACAGTAAAACAAGGACTCCTTTTCATTTTCACTGGCCAAAAGGGTCCCCCTCCCTGTTTGTCAGGTATCTACTAGAACAAATAACAAGTCTTATACAATATATCAGAGCAATTAGGGTGATAAAGTATCTGTTGTGATCCACAGAAACTTTAGCATGACAGAAAAATATCTCTTGAAGTTGAGGAAGTTGGAGAGAGTTCAGATGTTGCTGATGGTCTCAGTTCATTTGGGAAGAACCACATGAGCAGAGTCTGATATCCATTTTTGTGATCTTCAGGTTGTAGGAGTCAATAACCTATTGAAAACCAAGTGTCAGCTTACAAATAGCACTGCTGTCTGCCAACTGTCCAATACTGAATTTACTGGCAACAAGGTGCAGGAATTGATGAGTGGGAACTTTGCAGGCATCTGGGCCACCTCATGCTGGTCATTCAACTTGCCAGGGAAAAGGTGAGCCTGGCACTATTGTTTTTCCAACTGAACTTCTGTGTGCACCAGAAGCTTTTCCATGATTGCAATAAACCCCATTTGCTCTCCAGAGAAATTTAGACATGAAACAAAATAACATCAAAATATTCTTCATCTTTGATTCATTTATCAGCATCCAAAAATAGCTCTAGCAATACAGCCAGTTCTGCCTGTTGTACCTTCTCTGCTCACACCCTTTCTCACTTGTTCATGAGCTTTGACTAACAGGAAATTACATTTGTAGGCAGGGGTGTCTTCATGTGTCTTCTTTAACAGACTTCCGTAGTGTAAGGTGTTATGACTACACAGATATATATTTCTGCATGATGGCCGTGTTTTATAATGCTGATTCAGGCTTTGTGAGTGATCTCATTTATAGCATTTCTGGATATCATTTCTTCATAGCAATTTAAATCATTTTATAAGCGAAATTTCTTTACCTTAATAGCAAGTGCAGCATTTTTTATAGCTGTGTGATACTACATGTTCATAAGTATTCTTTTCCTGGCTCTGCCTCAGTGCATACCTTTTTTTTTTGTCATTCATCATTGTGGGGTGCAGTAGAGAGTAGGAAATTTCCTTTGAATTCTAAAAAAGATGCTGTTTTTCTATACCGCTTAGCCAGTGAAAAAGATAATAGATATTGTCATGCAATGGAGCTGTTGTTGTTAAATTTGGTTAGAAATGACAGAACTGTGGCTGGAAGGAGCTTCAAGATTCCTCGTGCATCTGCGGCCCTAAGGTGGGATGAAATATCTAGATTACAGTTGATAGGTGTTGGTTGAACCTGTTTTTGGAGCTTCTAGACAAAGTTTCCAAACCTCTATTACATTTCTTTTCTTCCTTATTCCTGCAATTTTAACTCAACTTTGTCCTAAGTTATCATGACTGTAAATTAAAACAGTTACATTCAGTTATCTTAAAACTTTGTTTTGTGCTACTGGCCAAGTTTTTCAAATGTTTATTAGTCAATCTATCCTTTGTACAGGGCGTAGTATTTGGGAGTGTCTCCCTGGTCATAAAATGTAATTATTGTAGATATACTCATGACCAGGAACTTTACACTAATCACACTACCCAAAACCTGTGGGTATTGTTAGCTACTGAGCTATTTTAACAAATTATGGATTTGGAAACCTGAAATGCCCTTCAGGGCAGCTCAGCCCTGTAGCACATTGCATAATCTTCACCATTCTGAGGAGAAAGGTAGTGCTTTTGGCTATCAGTCTGGATGTTAAAAATAATTGCTCTTCCTCATTCCTGTGACAATCCTTGTGCTATGATTTCCATAGCTAGTCAAATTACATAGTGGCTCTGTAGTCCAATGTGTTATTTGCATAAATGTCTGGATATTCTTGCCAGCCCTTACAGCTAGAGAAATCAGATGTATCATAGGTCCAGAAATGGAGCATAATTTTTTGCCAATATTGTGCACATATTGTTAGTGACTGAGTTCTGAAAACAAAATGAGGTTTGAAAATACCCTTCCTAAGCAGCCAAGCACTGTGAGGAACTGGCAAGGTGGATAATTTGAAAGCACAAAGTCAAATTCTCAGCCAGTGTAAACTGATTCAGCTCCAGATGAGGTTTGAAAAGAGAATTTGTTCCCATGGAGAAAGGTTCTTCTACAGGTCACAGAATATTACAGATATGTAAATGTTATATTTTCCTCATACTGCCATGGAATTTGTACAATATATCATTTCTTCATTTTGCAATTTGAATTCCTACATGCCTGGGGTAACCAAGGACTACTGAGCTGTCCTGAAAATAAGTCCTCTACATCTCTTCACATTTTTCTTCCCTAAGTTCCACTGATTTTTACCATTGATAAAGTTTTTGCTCTCATATTATCCTGGATAAAATTTGACAGCCCTTTCTCTTCTGGCCTGCCTGTAACCCAGACATATCACCTTGTGAATCCCAGATACTCGTATTCCAGCTGGTTGTGAACATTTGTGTGTAATCTAACGGGGAACCTGTGACCAGCATCACTTACCAACATCCTTCACAAAACAAGACACTTTTACTGCACAGAATGAGATATTTAAGAAAACTTGACTTTAATGCATTGTGCTTTCAAGAAGCACTACTTCATGCAGAACATGTAAAGTAGTCTCTGCTATTGTGTTCTTGAGTAATCACTGGATGCAAACAAGAATGGCTTGACAGAACACGATGTCCAATACCTTCAGTATTTGGCCTGGGATACCCGAGTGAAATTCACACACAGAAGTGCCTTGCATTGTTCCAGATGAAGGCAGGTATGTAACCACAACATGCTGATGAAGGGATATTATGGGTGTGTGGGCAATCATGACAGAACACTTCCCTTGCAACTCTCTGCCTGCCAATGGAACAGAGATGCCCTGTTACAGAATCACACACGGCCAGTGCTGCTGCTCGGAGAAAGTGCCCTTTGGCCCTTTCTNTTTTTTTTTTTTTTGTACAAAGTAAACATTGCCAGTAAGACATGGATGGTAAACAGGATCTGGAACACCATCAAATGCCTGCGGGGTGATTTCAAAGCTCTGACCCTGCCAGCAAGCCTTCTCATTTGAGAGCTGGGAAAGCCTCCCACTACATCTTCATTTGCAGAGCTGCAGTTTACTGTGCATGTAAGATGTGGTTAATTTTTTCCTCCTGTATTTGTAAACCAGAAACAGGATGTACCCATAAATATATTCTCCCTTTGTCTGCTTTTGTGCTACATGAAGAAACAAAACTCTGAATGTTCATTTCTAAATTGAGACTTCAAGATGGCCCTTTTTTCTTCCTGCTCAGCTAGAGAACTGGGGCTGAATTCTGTTCTGAGACATGAGTGTAAATATATCACTGATATTTTAATATCTTATAAACACATTTTGTGTAATTGAAAAAATTGTATAGGCAGAAGAGACCAGAATTAGACCATATTTGCTTTTGCAGTACAGCTCAGCAACGGCCAAAATAGATCAACATTGTTTTAGCCAGGAATCCCTAAAGACCACGATACAGAGTGCTGCGAACACGGTCAGCTTCATCCCAGTCACACTCAGTGCATCCCAGTGCAACCACGAGACAATTGCATTAATATATTCTGAAAAGAATATGGTACTTTAGAGGGAATCCATTGTGGAATTGTGGATTGAGAAATACTTTCCCCTAAGTGGTTGCCCCTGTATTGTACAGTAGGATAATTTCTCATTCGTCAGGCAGGGTCATAGAACTGGCTTGGTGAGAAATTATAGACTTAGAGCAACCTTCCTCCAGGGCCAAACACCTCATGCTCTCCAAGGACCATGGTTTTTCAGGCACATGCCAAACACCAGAGCACTGGAGAAGAATTTTCTTAAAAAGTTTCCTAGTGATGCAAAAAAACCTCTACCTTTTGCATTCACTACTATTTTCAGAATGACAGGTCAGAGAAATGGAGGTGAAAGACATTCAAGTTCTTGGTGGTGGTAAATTACACCTCACTGTGCTTTTAGTTCATGGATGAAATACAACAGGCAAGAGACAAGACGTGGCAGATGTTCGAAAGCATTGAGTGCCTAAGGCAACTTTCAAATCAAGGTTCAAAAAGCCATACCAATTAAATGTTTTCAATACTTTTATTGCTGCCACACTTTACTACCTCCAAAGGGAGGGCCTGGAGAGAGTATCTGAGGAGAAGAGTGGGACAAATCTCTACATATCTCCATGCCCAACATCTGCATGGAGACTCACTCAGGATGTGAATGTGACCTGTGAGTTTCACAGCAGCCAAGTCCCTTCCCTCATGGTGGTGTTTAGGCACTGGAGTTGGGGTTACTGGAGACATGTGGGAGGAAAGGGGGGTTCAGCAGTGAGCTGTCACTGGCTTGGGACCTGGTGGCTGGGGACAGAGGTCTGCAACACCTCCTGGGGGGTGGCCCCACCATCAGCCTCATTGTGTGGCTGAAGAGGGGAGGCGTCATGCTGGACTTGTGATTTATACAGCATATCACCAAACTGTTCAGAGAACCCCACTGCAGTGGAAGTTTTCATGGCTAAGAGTGAAAGAAGACTGAAATAAGAATTAAATAAGCTCAACTAAGTGTTCACTTGTTTGAGGAGAGCTCTAAACAGGAAAGGCCCATTATAATTTTTCCAACTGTTGCTGAAGCAACATGGTGGTTTTTCTTGGGTTCAAGAATATGGATATCAGGAAATGTCAGTGGCACTTGATACCAACATGTTATTTATGCCTTACTCCTTTCTACTACAGTACTGTGCATTCTTTTTGCAGAAAGAGGCAGAACCTGCTCTACCCTTAGGGGGAACAACATCGGCCAGGGCAGAGAACATTCGTGTTTGGATTGTATTTGATCAACAAGAGGAACAGGTGGTCAGCTCTGAACTTGTAAGGAATGTGGAGATAAAACATATTTGGTCACCCCTGTAGCAGCAGCTGCCTCTGTTCCCTCTTCTCTAGCTTCCACAAAGAAGACTCTTCCCCTGTCTGCTCCAGCTAGCTCCACACTCACTTTCATCTCCTCTTTTTTTTTTTTTTCAAAGCCTGTACCCTGTGTAAACACAGGCATGTAGTCAACATCCTGGGATTTTTGCAAGAACCACTCCATGGTTTAGAAGCACTAACCAACCTTCGGGCACTGTGGTTCGCCGAAGTACATCGTACTGGATGTGGATTTTTCCCACAACACCACAGGAAGTTAGACACTGCTGTGGGAGCACAGCTGAGGTTCTCACTTCTGGATATTTGCTGCTGTACTCCAGCTATGGATCTGATTTCCTATACCCTAGGCCTAGCCCACATATTTCAGCAGAACAGTGTGGGGAGCTTGAGGCATGGATGGTTATGGCTTGAAACATATGTGGGGCTCCTGAGGCTTTTGCTGAGCTTCACAGTCATTGTCAGTCTGCACCTCTGGAAGGTTTGCACAAAGCAACAAGCAAATAAGGCAGCAAGGTGGAGTTGCTCCTGTCTGGGGTACAAGAGACACACCAAAGGCCCCTGGGCATGTCTTCCAGGATCCTTCATATTCATCACCATTCATGAGCAAGGAAATGGCTCCATGATGCCAAAGCACTTATCCTTCAACCCTGGAGGCTGCTCTGCATCTCAAGCAGCAATCAGTTTTTTCACAGTGTTTCCCCCTGTTGTCTGGAGCATGGCTGTGAGCTCAGCAATGCCTATATTTTAGGCCAACAGGTGCTGTGCTCAGCACTGCTTTGGGCAGAATATCGCATTTCTCACAGAAGACTAGCAGCTGAACCCATCAAGCAAAATGCAGCTTAGCCCCCACTAGATAGCATGCAATGATTGCATGAACATAATCTGAAAATATGACTGAGGGGCCTTTTCCTGTTATGAAGCTCTAGTTTGAGAAAGCCTTTCCCCACAGTGGTCATTCCACTACAATTCAATATGATGATTCCTCACTTGGCAAGTTGAGGGACTGTGGAAAAGGCAGGACTGGTCATTGCTGGCCCATGTTTGGGATTGCTTTGTGCTGATAGATTATTGGGGAGAGAAGTGAGAGGCAGCAGAGTGGGCTGCAGTGGGCATCTCTTGGAAAAGGAGGTCTTAGGTATGAAGAGCACGAAGCTGCATGAGCAGCAGCTCATGCTCTGAGGTTGCAAGCTGCAACTAAGGCTGTGCCAAAAGCTACCTGCCCCATAAGGCATTGCATGAGAAAATAAGGCATCCACCAGGATTTGTGAGACAGGTCCTTCAGGAGTGCTTTTCCAGGATGTTTAAGATTGTCAGTAAGTGTATGGAAAAGCTGGACTCTGTTTCCAAACTGTAGCACTCAAGTGAGGGAGGAATGCAAAATAATCTTGGAGACATGTAGGTGGCAGTGCTCCTACACAAAAGCTGTGACTTGCCATCCCATAACTAAGAATATCTAATTTCATGCCTGAGGATTCAGATGAAAAAGCTGCACAGCAGCACTCTCTGAAGAGCTGAGAGGAAGCTCACTAATGACCTAGTTCATTCACTATGTTCTTTTCTAGGCAGATATTAAGAAAGTGAGGAAAAATTCATGCTAGCAGAAAAATACAGACAAAAATTCTTCCATAGCGTTCTAGTTAGGATAGACACCCACATACAGATAATTTTTTCCTCTGCTACTGAACTAAAACAGGAATGGCACCAGACCCTGGAAACCAGAACTCAACTATAATGCAGTTCTTGAACTGCAAAGTTATTAGTCCTGGAATTCTCTTCTTGTGCCTTTAAGCTGCACTCCTTCATGTAAGTCCTTCAAAAGGAAGGTGGGTAGTTTTGCCCTGCAGCCTATGCTAAAGCCTAGTGCCTGAGAGTACTTGGTGCATTCTCTTGAGAGCTGCAGGCTTGAATTCCAGCAAGGATATGGTATACAGGCCCTCTACCTCCTGAGCCACATTAATTTCTCCACTACAGAAGCTAAGTACTATTTTAAATTAAATTTTTTAAAACAAGGAGTCATTGTTATGGCATTTTTCAGGAGCCCTTTTTGAACAGCTTTCACAGGGTCTGCTTTGAATCCATTCACTAGATGTTCTCCAGGAATTTACACTTCATCCTACCTTGCTCCTGAATTTCAGCATAGGCAAAGCATCTAATTTCTCAATCAAGATAGTTAGAGCAAGCAAAGGAAAATGCTAGCTCCTAGAAAATTTACAAAAGGAGAAAATGCCTACAAATTTTGGCTGAGAAAAGTTTTCTTTCAGATGACTTTTTGGATTTACAAGTTTAAAACCAACCTGTTCTACTTAGGTGAGACACTTGATTATCTTAGTGTATCTTCTCCTTTCTGAAGCCATATATAATTCTGTGCATTAAATATATTATTCACCTGTTCTTCATCATATATACAAAAAAAAAGGACATTACAAATGTTAGTTTGTTAAATCTCACACAGAATGCCTCTGAGGAAGACATCACTTATGTTAAACCAGCAAATTATCAGCAGTCTCCCTGACAGCCAGCAAAAAGTTTTATTTTTTTTTCCCACAAATTATGGAAAAGTTAATGTTTAAGTGTGATTTCCATGATTTATACTGCACTTTACAAAACCTTTCCTCATTTTTCAATGCATGGAGAGAGCTCTGTCTCTCAGATTTTCACCTCAGAACATTCAAATTCAGCATACAGCAGCATGGGATAAGGAAAACACATTTCTTGGGAGTTCATTGCTACAGTGTTCCACACCAGTAACTTCAGTGGGATGCTTTAGACCATTTTCTTCCTATTCTTTGAAACTTTGAGATAAATAATTTGATTTATTCACATATAAAAGGCAGCCTTCTTTACTGTGTAAGTAATTAACCATCTTTAGGAATACATGTTTTTGTATCATGTTCCTGCAGACACCATGCATGCAAAATTCTCTTTGGGATTATTTGAGAACTTAGGAGAAGTTGTCCAGAGAGGTGGTAGAGTCTCCATCTTTGGAGATATCCAAAAGGCACCTGCACGGGGTCTTGGGCAACCAGCTGTAGGTGGTCCTGCTCATGCAGAGGAGGTGGACCAGATGATCTCCAGAGATCCCTTCCTGAAACCTATTGTCACCATCATTAGAATGCATGTGGATGCAGGAACAGAGAAGCATATGTGCACATCAAGGAAGCAAAATGTTATTCATGTCCAGTGAGGTCAAGGTAACATTTACTCCTGTTGTGGATTCAGGTCAATATTTACAATTCAAGGAACCTAGTGGCAGAGCATCTGATTCATAGTTTCTAAACAAAACTGGCTGCAGTGACTATTTTGAAGTACAAACTAGTTGTCAAAGGATTAAGAAAGCATTTGGGAGAAAAATACAATTTCTGATTTTCATCCAGGTGTTCCTCACAGTGTTAGAAAATGGCCACTTTTAAGGTGAACAGAGTTTGCCAAAGAAAATGGTAGTGTTGGTAGGATTGTGTCTAATAAAGAATAAGAAAGGGTGATTAGCCATGAACACCTCTGTGAGAGGCAGAGACCTCCTCACAATGGAAGCTCCCGTGCCAGCCGCCGCCACCGTGCCTTCCTCATTGACTTCCACGTACGCCTTGTGGACAACGTTTGACAGCACCAGAGATTTTGCAAATGTCATTGCAGAAAGGTCAGCTTTGGATTCTGTGAAGATGTCAGTCATCCCCATCTCTTGCAAAACCTCGTTGAGGTTGAAGGTGCCCTCCAGCTTGAATCTGGGCAGGTAAACCTCCACTGTTGTCTCAAACATGTTCTCTGAGGAGGCCCAAAGCATTAAATTTTCGTAGGTCATTCTGCTTTCAATCTATAAGATGGGGGGGAGAAAGGAAATTAAAATAGGTGGAGAGCTTTGAAAAATTTATATCTTTACCCAGTGTTAATTCAGACAACTGAATTAATTGGCTGCCAGGCCTAGTGCATGCCATGCACTGCCTTACCTGCTCCAGCCCACTGAGAGATCCATCAGCCACATCACCTGGCAGCAGGATGATCATGCTCAGTGACTTCTGAGCATAAGGGAGTTCAAGGATCTGAGCACCCATCTCCTCAATGTAGCCCAGTTTAAATTTGCCTTTCTGATACATCATCTGCACAGGTTTTATCCTGTTCTATTGAAAAGAAAATGACACAGTCAGTTAGGCAATACAGCTCTTACCAACACTTCTACCCAACAGGGGAGGCAAGTAAAGTTCCCAACACACCCACAACTTACTCACAGGGCAGCTCAGCCCTGGACATTGTTATGCTTGATGCAATACTCAGAGTATCTAAGGTGAATAATATTAAGATTTACAGAATGCAGATGTACCTGACTCAGTTTAAAATCTCTCTGAACAGTCTTTTCTTCCTCAAACTTGTGATCCCAGGATGCTTTGAAGTAGATTACATTCACAAGCACCAGCAATGCATGTCCATCAATCACACCAGGTGCAAAGAGGTCCTTGATTTTACCTAAATGGAATTTTGAAAAACAGAAGTATTTGTTAGTTGTCATTAAGACTCTGGACTGAGACTCAGTTACTAGTCTGTGAACTTAGTTTTGGAAAAACTTAGAAACACAGTTTCTGGTTTCAAGGACAAAACATTCAAAGAACAAAAACAATATAGGTAAACAAATGGTAGATTCCTCTGCCCTGTTACCAGCCAGGGAGGATGGGGGAACTGGGGGTCACCAAATTATCCCCTGGTGTTCTGAATCTGCATTTATGGCTGTTTGCAGGAGCAGTTTGTCTGGTCAAGTCTTAGAGGTATTCCTGCAATTATCAGGCCAGGCATAAGAAGGGAATACAAAAGTATTGGATAGCAAACACATCTTTAACTCAGAAATAATTTAGATGGTAACTTACTCTAATATTTCAAGAGCAGATGGGAAGACAAACTACCCTTAAACAGCGTAATAGTAAACATACAAAAATGTGAACAGGTCTTTGCTTTTCCTAACCTGGAATTTCACTTGTTGAACCCATGTAGGAAGGCAGTGATAGAATTGGTATTGTTTTGGGTTTTTTTACCTTGTGTCTCACTTTCAACCCAAGCATTAATTTTTCTTCTGGCAGCTTCAACAGCACCATGAAAGTCCACTGTTTGCAGCATTGCTCCATACAGTTCCTTGGTACACATTAGAAATTGCTGTAAAGCAAAATAAAGATTATGAATTTGTCAAATCTATTAAGCACTTATTGTCTTTGGAAAGAAATCAATCATTCAATAGTATTTTAGAAATGGTAAGGGACCTGTTGAATCCATAAGGCAAAATTTCATTTTAGAAATGTCAAGTATCTGAAGCTTATTCAGAGGATCTCTGACGAAGAGATAATTATTCTGTTGCATAGGTCAAAAAAGTAAATAAGTAAAAAGAAAACCAGAAGAAAGGGCCTTCTCATGGAGAACAGCATAACTAAGGTCCAGATAAAAAATTAAAGAAATAGAAAAAATCTAAGATTAGTTATTTGATGCTCAAGTGTTAAAATAATTGACAGAAAATCAAAGATGTGAGGGGCAAGTTAGCCATATCAAGAAGTCTCAAGACCACTCAGTCATTCAGTAGCAAAGGAGCAAGAAGTTCAGGAGAGCAGCCCTATGCATGAACCTGTACAAAATCCCAGGAGATAAACGCTCTCCAAACTTACTGCTGCCCCAGTTGTCCCACTTGTAAGGCCTGAAGTTGGTTGTTTAGAAACAGCTTGAATAGGCCATTTTTGTCTCTAGGTTCTCCTCTGGCTGAGTGCACACATATGCCAAAAGGGAACAGATCCCTGATTTATTTTTGCTCTATAGCCATTGTTAAACATAGGGTGGGTTGTTGGGTTTTTTAAAATAAAATAACTGAAAGTTGACAATTTTGTCTCTTTCCCACCAGCCTCAAGAGCTATAGCTCCAAAAAGTTCATCGGCTGCTCCAAAATACGCACAAGAGGGGCAACAGTAAGGCTTACAGTTACAGAGAAACTTGAGGTCATGGCCACAGCAGTGAGCAGACACAGGTGGCTTACCTGCTGGAGTTCAAATCCTTGTTGTATAAAGAGATTGTTGGCCAGCGTTAAAACATATTTTTCACCAAGGTCTTGTAGTTGTAAAAGCAGCGCCCGGAATGCTTTATGGTTAAGGTCTCCCTCCTTGTTACACTGGGAGTAAGACAAACACAACAGTTAAAATGATTCCTCTGTACAGCTTTGGTTGTTAATTTGCATCTTAATTAGATAACTCTGTAAGGCTAACTCCTGCTGTACTGATTTTTAAATCCAGCTAGTCCAAGCTTTGTAGCCTGATCCTCCTTCAGATGAAGGCTTTGGTATTGACCTACTGGCCCTTAATAAAATAACACCTTATATCAGTCATTTCCTAGAGGACTAGGCAGACTCTGAGCATGTGATCTTGACTCCCTCCAGTGGCAAACCCCAGTGCTTTACCCACACTAACTCCCGACACAGTGAAGGCAGGGCTCCCCACCCAAGGACACACCTCTGAGAAAGAAGGCTGACTCTCCAGGCTTCTTTCTGGCTCCATTTCGGGGGCTGCACTCTCAGGATCGTATTCAAGGCTCGTTTTTCCTGGAGTTTTCCTGACATGGAGCACCTGCAGTTGAAGATGTCAAGTTATGGCAATTGTAACTGGAATAAAACCGTATTCCTTATTAAAAGCTTTGCTGTGCTTTATTGGATAGGTGGTGTAGATTCATGAAAGCTGTTTTTATCAGCTTTACTCAGCAGCTGAAATGACAAATTTGAATTTGTTCATACATGCATGTTCAGATTCACTTTTCTGTGTTAACAAACCAAGAAGAACTTGCACTTGATCCCTCAAAACGTTGCTCTGCACTGCCTCAAAATATTTGATATTTTATATTTGATCTGTGTTTTCATTGTTAGTTACCTTAAATTTCAAAACAAAAAGTTGCCCCAAGCAAAGAGATAAAAATAAATTTTCGTTAAATACATCAAAACTGGCTTCTTGCAGTCATTCTTAACATTTGCCTCAGCTTAAGAAATAGACCAAAACCGCAGTCTTCTTAATGGAAGCCAGACCTTGTTTCTAATGTGTAAATATCTCACTGAAAAATTTTCAGCATCTTCTCTATTACAATAATGATGCATTATACATAGACTTACTCTTGTTCTATAGAGCAATCTATAATATGGCTCAATACTAATATTGAGCACTCCCCATTGCTTTCCTAAAATAAGCAGGAGTGCCTGTCTAAAGGATTGATGTGGTAGGGTTGTGGTAGCCAGGGGGCTGCAGTAGTGGTCCCTGTGCAAAGAGAGCAGACTCTGAGAGAGGATCTGGGTGGGCACCTGGCAGACACAGCAAAGGTCAACCCACCACACCGTGGCCAGAACCTCTCCCTTAGGATTATTGGTCTTTTACCACTCACAGGCTCAGAAAAGAAAAAGGAAAGGTTGTAGAAAGCAGAACTTGCACTGCAGGAAGTAAAGGCACAGTGACTGGAGGGGTGGCCTTCTTCACCTCCTCCTTGCCCACCTGGGTCTCTGTGGGGTGACACATTTTGGCTCTTGAATGTCATAAGGGACAAGTGAGCTAATGCTTCCAGCCACCCAAGTGCAACCACTTCAGGTGCCTGCAGCTCTCCCCACTGCCCACACAGACGCCCACTTTCAGGATTCTCTGAGGAAACATCTGCCCAAAATTCTGAAAGAAAGCCCGATATTCTGCCAGCAGGCTGGGGGAAAGCCAGAGTGCCCCACTGTGCTATATCCCCTCCCCTCAGTCAGCCCCTGCTCTGTGCTCTTGCATGAGGGCGTGGGGAGACTCACACCAGCAGATGGCAGGGATCACAGTGCTCCAAGCACAACTGGGAAGGCAGCACCTGTGCCTGCCCTTGTGCAGGTTTCCTGTGAGACACTCACACCTGTGTCATTCTGGGATGCCCAACATTTCCATTAAGGGAACAGCAAGCAATGTGGAAGCACCTCACCATGGTTCATTCATACTCACTTTTTCTATCTGAGCAGCAGTGTTGCTTCTTGAACCAAGATGGATCAGGGCCAGGGCAACAGAGATGCTCATTGGAGAGAAGACAATATTTGTGCCCTCTGCCCTTCTCTTGAGCTTTTTGTAGAGATCAAGGCAAAACTCAGTAACTGGTCTAGAAACGGAGTCCATCATGAAGTGGCTGCTGAGTGGGAGCACAAAAGAATGAAGAAATTTAATGCAGCTGGACCACACTGTGAAGCATCTGTCTGCCCTGAGATTGTCTCATATCTGGTTGCTGAACATAATAGATGTTTTCTAAAACCTGAGTTTTAATCAGCCCTGCACAGATCAGTCTATTAGGCACAGCAGGAGCAAAGACACAGAGGGTCTGCAAAAGGGACCCATGCTCACAACACATGTAAACTCCTCAGAAAGGACCCTTTTTCTGCCTTATCCCATGCTGTGTCTTGTTTCAACTCATGGTGTTGAAATTAGACAGGTATGGATTAACATTTCCCTTCTCCAAACTGGTTTGATGCATACGGTTGCATCAACTCTTTCCCCTTTTAACAACATACATAAGTGATAGATACTTGGTGACAGAAACCGAGCCTGCATATAACCATGTGTGGTAACCAGAGCTGTGGTAAGGGGGTTTCAAACAACAGATTTCTAAAAATAGAATCACTATTAATAAAATGTCTTCATACATGAATAAGGGTCATTAACAGCTATGGAGACTGAAATACATACGGAAACACAAAAAGTTTGAAATACACTTTTAACTTTTCATAAGTTTTCCAGGAGTCACAGATTGAGGAAAAGGTTGGTGCAAAGCTGAACTTCAGAATCTTTTGTCAGCAGGGCACTTGTACAGCCTGTCCTGGGCTGTTGGTGCCCCTTTGAGAGTTCTCTTGAGTCTTCTGGGGAAGGGGTTGCCTGGTGCTGGGGCCTGGAACCCATTCCAGCCAAAACTCTCCCATCACCCTGCTCTCCCACTGAGGCCCCAGTTCTTCTACTACAGCCACAGCTCCCTCCCTTTACAGAGAGCCTGACCTTCAAAGAGATTTCTTTATTCAAAGAGCTACTCAAAATGCCTTGCACTCTCCTCGAGATGCAGTGTGCATACTATCTCCAGCTCAGCCATGAGCCAGGCATGACTTTGCAAGGAAAGCTGGGACTCAGGTGCCAGAAGTTACCAGGGCATTGGGAATTGATATGGCTCAACCAAGATGCAGCATTTGTCCGTGAAACCATCTTAGCCTGCAGCAAGTGCCAGACAATGGGAATGAACTCTGCCCACAGGAAAACAGACTGAGCCTAAAGCATACTGCTGCAGAGGCTTGGAAGAGATGAAACAGTAAAGTTCCTGCATATATGAATGTACAACATGTGGTAAATGCCATTTGACTAACTTGAAAAGCACAGCAACAATCAATACTTCATCCTGTTTCTGAGTGATGCTCTGTGGAAAGAACCTGTGATGCTGAAAAAAAAGTTCATAGATGTTTCATACTGAGACTTTTGTTTACCCGGGAGTCCAGAAGTACTTCACATAAAGACCTAATATAAATGGACAAAACTGATCAGAAATATTGAAAAGGTTCTTTGCACCTACAAATTAAAGATGGGTTTTATCTCATTAATTCTGAAATATAACAGCTGTTAATTCTAACAGCTGCTTTAGCTCTGCTGTTAGTGTCTTTTTATGTAATATGGTTTTCATCTTCCTTTTAGTAATGCAGTCATCTTACCACAAGACATTGCACTAAATAATTTCTCTTTTCTTCCACCTTCATATCCTGCTATCCACAACCTTCTGAAAACAAAACTCAGTGCATCTTCAGTGCTGAAATTTGTAGTGCTATACTCCCACATCTCTTGAAAGATCTGAAACGGAGCTACGAAATCAGACACAGTGAATGTAGGGCATGAGGCATTTTGTAGGTGTGTCCCGACTTCAGAACAAGTCAAGGAGAAAAAAAAAAAGTTCATAAACTTACTCAGTAGGAAGAAGGGACCTCCACCCCACCCTGCAGGGAAAGGGCTGAGCGCCAAGAATGGAGGGAGAGCCCAGGATCTGGGAACAGGTTTTAAAGTGAGTGTCTGGCACACTGATGCGGCCACTCCTTTAGCAAGAGCAGCAGGCTGTCACCAGGGAGACATCCAGGTGCAAACACTACAGACAACTCCATGTTTTTGTGAGTGGGAACTGCTTAGAGAGCTGCCCTAGAAACCCAGAGGAAGGGAGGGCAGGCATGGGCTAGTGGAGGAGCTTCCTTACTGCAGAATGAAAGGACTTAGTTAACTTCCTTAATCTCAAGTGGGGTGGGAACAAGTGTATGAATGATTCCACACCACAGAGCCTTCTGTGTAATCTGTGTAATAACTCAATCAGACTTATGGAGCTACTGCAAGGACCACAGCGTTTGGAGAACATCTGCATGGTGGACAGCAAATGGTAATGTCACTTTTATATAATCTTGGAGAGATAAGGAGGGGTGATACAGCCTCAAAAGAAGTGTTCCAGGAAGTTCCCAGCTGCTGTTCCCCACTAGCCAAAATACCTGCACTGAGCATTATTAATAGTGCAGAGCCCCTGATGACAAGAGATCCTTTGCATGATGGTTCAGCAGCTTTTAGCATAGTCTGGCAAATGAAATTACTGGCACTGCAGTATGTAAGCAAGAAGCTACCCAGGAAAATAGCTTTCTTCAGAAGAAACCACTGCCTGCTACAGACCTTGTAAAAATTACAAACTTCCTCCACAGCTGTGTGAAACAATGAACACTCCTTTTCTATAACTATTCATGATCTGTTCTCTATAGTTTGTTTTGGCACAAGTTAGATGAAATCAAAATAAAAATTATCAAAGAATAAAGAAACCTGTGCTGAAAGCTGTCATAATTAATGCTTGTATTAGATTATGTTATTCAGTCAACAGGAGGAGGCAGTAAATAGGGTGGAGAAGGGTAGAGACCTGTAGCCTTGCTGTTAGGGTAAATCTGTCTTTCATACAAGTAAGAAGGAACTTGTTTTACCTGATGCCACATGATAATTCCAATTGCATGTCTTACTTATTCAGTCTGCACCCCATTAAAGTGCCTTAATACACATTTATTTCTCATACACAGTGGCAAATAGAATTGGCAAAAATTGCATGGTCTATCTTAGAAAAAGACAACGTGACAGATAGTGCTGTCTCCTCACATTGAGAATTGGTAGAAATGACTTTCCTGTTTTTCATGGCCATTCATACAAAAATACGTTTCCAAGTGTTTCTGTGCTAATTTGGAGTGAAAGGGACAAACAGAAAGAAAGAAAAATTAAATTTCCTACAACCCAGCAATTTTGATCATCCCTAAGTGGCACAACATAAGCTTTAAATTAAGAACCAATACATTTCAGTGCAAAGCAGCTTTTCAAGTGAAATAGTGCCAAGTTCATTTTCCAAACAACTGAGCCTCTCAGGATCCTACTTTTATGCCAGAAAGCTTTTTCCTGACAGGTTTTGTTAGTTTGCATCAGTCCCTCTGGTATCTTCTATACCTCTTTCTAGGCCAGTTATTTCTGCATAAACAGGCATGGATGTGCATTGGCCTGTTACGGTGGCAAGTTATTTGCTGTGCCTGTGTGCAACAGCAGTTGTACAGGCTTCTCTGTAAACTTCCAGACATCATTGCCAAACCCAGGAGCTCATATTTTAATAGCAAAGACTAGCACCCCACTAACAAAACAAAATCTGAATACCACTCCACCCTTTCTCTTTTACAGCATCATTGTTTAAGAACATAAACAACTTCCCTGGCAGTACGGATCAGTGTAAAGGAGAAATGCCTTAGAACCCAGTCAAAGAATTGCATGCCTTCTCCCTCTTCTAGTGAACATTTCAAGGCTTTTTCTTCTGCCATGGAAATGTGAGTGAAAAAGGAAAATTAACCTTTCTCTCTCATCCTGTGGGTCAGTTTGCCCAGGTCACCAGCACCATGACTTTATACCTGTTTCTACCTGAGTGAGTAGAGGTGCCCTGAAAGAGCCTGTCCTTCAATCCTTCTGGACGTACAGGCAGAAAAGCATCTGCTTTCTCATACAAGCCACTCAGCTCAGTCTTGTGGCAATTAGACTTTACTGAGTGGACAGAGAGGTTCTGGGGAAATTTCAGATTCATAAGTCTGTGAAATTTCGGCAAGAATCTTTAGATGTGTCCCTTAAATCCTCATTCATGTCCTACTGAAGACCAGCTCTCTTTGTGTGAGCACATGAGCCATCTGAATTTTAGCAATGTGTTTTGCTGACTGCAGCCTGTAAAGGTATCTCTCTCTCTCTGCCCAATATGTAAAAATGATGTCTACTTCACCAGCCTGTAGAGTACTTCGGATCAGGAGAAAAAGAAAATCACAGTTATTTTGAAAAAACAATATAGAATTTTTACCTTCTTGCCTGAAGAGGTTAAATGAAGAGGACAACAGCTGACTTCTGGAGCACGTTCCAGTGAATACTGTATTAGAAAAAAATCTCCCACCCCCTTGTGGGAAAGTTCAGCCTCTAGCCAATGATTGCTGATACCAGCATGTTGCTGTTTACTGCAAATGCCATCACCATGAAGTTTCCCCACAGAAGAATGGGAAACCTATATCTAGCAATATGCTATTAGCATCTCTCAAGCTGCTCAACAAGTCTGGCAGGCAATGTCTGCAGGCAACATCTCCTGATTGCAATGCCAAGTCACCCTCAGCTGGAAAACTGGTCATTAACCCCAGAGACCCTTGGCTGCACTGCTGTGAGTAGTCCCTTTCAAATTTTGATGGGGTCTGGCCTTGACAGAGGTGTGTGCAGGGTTCATGCCAAGATTGTTTGGAGCTGAGCTTGCTTGCAGAGATAGAGCAAATGAAAGAGAAGTGCATGAGCTTTATGTTGCCTACAGCCATCTCTTCCTCTCAGGTAAGGAGTTGGCTTTATGTGCATGGAAGGAGCTTAATTAGAGAAGGGAAGAAGTATTTCCTTGAACTGTAACAAGAATCCCCAGCCAGGGGGGTATTCTCTTAAATCGCTGGAGTTAAGAATAAAAGAAGGCCAGGAGTGGCTGGTCACAGAGGTAAGTCTCCAGCATAAAGGGAGAAGGAAGTGAAGAGGTGGGAAGCACAGAGCTGCACTAGCACAGTGTTTGATCTCCCCTAATCAGTACCACTGAGCTCAGGTGCAACCCTGGGTTATGGCAGCTGGATTCAGAGATCAGAGATAAACTAGGGCTGTATGTGGCTTTGCAACACTGAAAATTTTATGTCTTTCCTTGCTCACCTCTTCTTTCTTCCTACAAAGCATAAAACTGGCTTTGGATTCATAGGATGCTTATGGGATCAAACACAGTAAGCAGGAAAGAGGAAGAAGGTCCCCCATCACCATCTTTCCCTTCCCACGCTTTGCTTCTAGTGTGGAAGATGGACCCCCCTCTTCCTTAGGCACAGCACTGTGCAGCTTTACTGTTCCCTGCTCCTCTGCCAAGGTCTCAGCCCAGCTGGCCAAGCTCCAGTGCTCCAGTACCCATCTGCAAACAGGAATCTATAAGCAGTGCAAGATACAAGGATAAAATTAGCATTCTCATTACCTCTGTTCTTTTCCTTGCTTTTTTGCTTCCATTTGCCATTCACTTTCTTGTTTCTGTTTTTCCTTCCAGCATGTTCCTGCAGTGCTCCTTAATCTTCCTCCTCAGTTCTTTCTTTCTCTATTTTAAAAATTTATTTATTTATGAATGTTGCCTTACTGTGTATCTTCTAATGCTTTTCTAGTCCAAGCTTCTTTTCAGTGACTAAGTATTTTTTAGTATCTTGCAAAACTTTCCTTCTTCCAATCTCTGTGCTTTCTCCCTCCCTCCTACACTGACATCATTTCTCCACTGATTTATTTTGCTTTCTCTGTCATAGATTCCCTCAGAGCTTCCTTGACATCAGCTTAACTGCTTTGCCTCAGGAAATGTCAATGTAGGTGCAAATTCTGCCTTTTCTAGACCCCTCAGGACAGGATATGCACAACAATGTACTGCTTTTCCAGTGGGGCCAATTTGCCCCGAGTGCATTTTTCAAGTTTCAGAACTTCCCCACAAACAACTTTTGCTACCAAAAGACATTAAGGTGTGTCCCTTCTCCTCTACCAAATGCTGGGAGCAAGGGGCGGGCAGTGACTGTGCAGGTGAGCAAGTGATGAGGTGAGCAGGCACAGAGCCCTGCCATTTGCAGCTGCCTGCCAAAGCCAGCCACAGCTTGCTGTTTCCCATCAGGGCATCATCCATCACTGGATAGTAATGCCCTGTTGAAAGGTGAGGTGGAGCACCTTGTTGATCTGAGCAAGTGCTCAGCGACGCTGACTCTCTCCATTGTAACCAACACCTTCCAGCAGGTAAGAGTTCCTACACACAAACTCCCACACACGTTTTCCCATATCCTCCCATGCAATTTCTTGCCCAAGGCCCAGAGGCCAGCAATGGGTAGAATGAAAACAGCAGGCTGTAACGTGGTTTCTCACACCAGCAGGAGCCTCGAGGATACTTCTACCTCACATGGGGCAAGGTGGGAAAGCTTCACGCTGAGACTGGCAGAGGGAGGAGGCAGAAGTGAAAAAATGAACCTGAGATTTTCATGGGCAAGCCACCCTGTTCATAAATGACCAATAAGTGGGTTTGCCTTATGTGGGCCAAGACAGCTTTGTATCTCTAACATCTGCTTGCCTTGCACAGGCTGGGATACCTTGGATTAGTCAGGAGCTGGAAAGATGAGCCCCACCCCGAAGCAGTGTTTCTCTCTGCTTTCATGGGATAACCCTTCCTGGCCAAGCTATCACAAGGAGAAAAAGGCTGTCATAAATTTGTGGGGATTTGCCAAATGCTCTGATCAGCATTTAAACAGACTACAGCTTCCATTAAAAGAAGACTGGCTCCTGGACTGGAATGTTTTTAGAACCTGGAAAAGTTGAGAAAGTGTTGTCTGAGCTTTTCTCTTTTAGGAAATCTCATCCAGGAAGGCAAAAAAAGGATGGGACAATCTGCCAGAGGTTTTCATCAGTCTAGCAGACTAGCTGAGACGTAGCAATAAGTGTGAAATAGCCCAGTGGACAACTGGAACCACCTGACAGAGTCATTGCCCAAACACAAACTGTAGAGACTACAGGGAGCTAGTCCCTCTTCGCTGTGCATGGACTGCCTGTGCAGCTGCTTGATCACCAACCCCACACACAACATCCCTACCCACCTCCTACAGGAGAACCAGTAGAAGCCACAGCAACAACAGCCCTGGATACATCTGACCCCAGCCTGCAGAGCAGGGCAGACAGTTATGGAGTGTATCAACCATTCCCAGTCATTCAGCTATCACTGAAGTTGAGCCAGTTAAGATCTTTGCAGTAAGTCCTTCTCAGATAGGATGGGCTCACCATAATTGTTGTATTTTTCATTCGTGTGGCCGCTCCCCCTGTATCAGAATACCTGATGAATATCAGAAAACTCCCGGGGAGGTCTGCAGGGTGTCACCTCCTATTGCTTTTGATGCAAGCTAATCTCCTCAGTACCCTCAAAAATGTGGGCCAAAGACCCCGTAAACCCTCTGGTATTAAAATGCACTAGAGACCATTAAAGGTCCTCCAAGGAAACTACTGAATCATTGTGACCAAAGGCTTCTCATGGGTTGTTAAGTTCAAGAATCAAAACAGAACTCCTGTCTCTAAATTCACAATAACCAGTGCTCTGATGTAGCAAGTATGCATATTAGGGGTTGTTGCATGTTCTCATTTAGAGATCTCTTTCCAGTTTCATTCAGACCTGAGGCACCAAGAGGATTTCTCAAGTAAAATGCTTCCATCTTTGGAGGATACATAATTGAATTCTGTGTGTATCCTGACCACCAAGTAACATAGTCCTTACTGGGAGCTATCATCATATGTCTCAAAAGGGCAATCCAGGCATTCACTTAGTTGCTTTTTTTGACTTTGTGGCCCAAGTGAATCTGCTTATTTCCACTCCTATATATTATTAGAAGTCAGGTGTGAACACTGACACTGTCAGTGAACACATAGACTGACACTAGAGGTATTGTACATTTGACACAGGTTTTACAGCGCTTTATTCTGAACAGTAATTAGGTAAATGAGTACTGAACATATGCAGCAGGCAGTCTTTAGACAGAAATTAAATCTGATTACCATAATCTCATGTGGAATTTGAAGACTAGTAATTACAATGTTAATTTCACTCAAGTTGAAGTCCTCATTTCTTTCTCATGCTTCAGACATTAAGTAACTTTAAGGAGTTTCCCTAATGCTGAATCCAGAACTAGAAATGGCAGACAATCTATGCATGAAAAGTGTGGCGCTTCCAGTATTAATCCAACTGTGTTCTATCCTTGAAGTGCATAATGTTCTTTTCCTTAAAATACATACAACAGGGTTCCTCATAGCTGCAGTGAACTTGTCCCATCTTCCATGTCTGAAGGGAATGAGTCAAAAAAAGTCACACAGCAGAGTCCAGCCTCCCCAGCCTGGGAACTGATGTAGCTCATGCTGAAGAGTCTTCTGGGTACACATATTGTCCCCATGATTTTTGCTTCTGGTGTCCATAGGCCTCAGTGTGGCTGCTGTTTCACAGATACAAATCCTGGTGCCAGCCTGAACTGTTGTAACTAAGCTGCAGAACTTGTGCACTGCTTCACTGGGTGCTGGCAGGGTCTGGTAGGGCACCCTGGACCACCAGAGTGTGGCCAGGTACAGGGGGAGAGCTATCACACCACATGTCCACATTTCCCCTTTTAGGCATTAGGAATCCAGAGAGTGTTTCACTAGGAAGCAGGAATGCAGCTCTTCCTCCTAGAGCCCTTTCCAGCTCTTGAAATCTATGTTAAATCAGGCTTTCAGTTCGCTTCATTTGGGGGAAAAAAAGCATCCCAGAGGAACAAAGTGTTCTTGTTGCTGAAGCTGGGATACTTCTCAATAAAACATGGTGTGTTCTTCACAGTGGAAATTATTCCGCTAAAGGGGAGCAAACATAAGGAGAAAAACTAGTTCTGCTGCATATGTAGAGTACAGTGTATTACTCAGCCAATATATGAACCTCTTAGATTTCCTTTCAAAGGTGATAGTCGGGAAGAAAAGCTTTACAGGGCATCACCACAAATGTAATTGTGCTTTTTTGTAATGAACATGCCCTGCTTAAGGAGAACAGAATCTGCCAGAAAGAATCACATTGCGAGTTTTGTTGTGTCTAAACAAAAAGATAAATGGATGGTCAGCTTTAAATTCATCTTTGTGTTGCAGAATCCGATATCCTGGTACCTCTCGGGAGTCGCCACCTTGCTCATTTACTTCCAAGGAGACTTTATGGATGATCTTTGACACAACCACACCTTTTGTCTCACACATCTCAGAGAAATCTGATGCACTTTCATTGAAGATATTTGTCATTCCCAGGCTTTCCAGAAGTGGCTTCAGGTCATAGTCACCTTCCACACTAAACTTTGGAAGAAATACATTCACTTTGGTGTTGGCCATCATGCTGGGATTCGTCCACTGTAATAATGTCTCAGGGGTCAGTGCCTTTTCCAGCTGAAAACATAAACAAACAAAGGAAAATAATGAGCAGTCTGAGGAAAGTGAAAGGAGAAAAAAAAAGCCATTCCTGAGCTTCTCACTCTTATCAAGCCTCCAAAAAATAAAACCAACTTTGTTGACTTTGTTGTCAAAAGACAACTTTTGCTTTTGCTTTTAATTCACAACCGTAGCATTCAGGTTTAACATACTCTCAGTTATATTGACTGAATTATGATTCAATCCATAGGACAGGCCTCTGGAGAAACTCCTCTGCATGTGCATGCTCTGGCAAGCTTTTGATAAGCAATCATCTCAACAGCCATATGAGGGAACCTGAGGAAGACAGTCCCTACTTACACCTGGCCAACTGGCAGAGATCCAAAAGTCTTTATTCCTGACCCTACAGAATAATGAAATTCCTAGTATTTGGGACAGACAATCCAAATACAGAGCCTGATCTCAATCAAACATGCAGCTGTCCAAGCAATTTTTTTTTAAAACTGGGAAGAGAGGATGCAGAATGTGGGGCCACAACAAACCAGTATCAGGAAAGTCCTCACTTGCATTTTATGGTAGGTGTGTTCCGTAATTTAGTCCAACATATAAAAGCATCTTACAGCTACAAAGACAGATTCTTCTTGCCTTTAAATTTTGTGCACAAATTACAAAGGAGACTTGCATGATCATTAGTCTTTTAATCCTTACATAACTTTCCTATTAATTAATCTTATTAATTACTTAGTCCTTAATAAATTTTGAAGACGGCTGAAAATGGGTTGTAAAATTTTCACAGAGAAATGACATAAGGAATTTTTATTCTTTAGGAAATGCCTCATTGATTTCCACATATATGTGCAGTTGTAATAAAAAATGACTCATTTGCAGGCACCTCTGCTGAAAATTAAAACTTGGAGATGTGTAAGACTTTAGTAAAATAAATCATGGACATGAGTCAGTTGAAAAAAAATAAGGATATCAGAAATAAGGGCACCTTTTACACTTTACACTGTCTTCTGTGCACTCCCTATCTAGAACAAAGCCTCATTTACAGCTTCACACCTGGACACAGAGAAAGCAATGATGCCACAAATATGAGAGTAGGAACAGAGAAGCAGAATGAGAAAGTAAATTCACAGGAAAGTTACTTTTTGTTTCCTTATGCATTGCTTCTAAATAACAAAAACCTTCCATAAACATATGGCATTATATGGTTTGTTTCTAAGGGAAGTATCACAGCAACTCTATTTTTTTCTCTCACCTTCTCCAAGCCAGTGGTCTCATCTTCAATCTCTTTGGGCAGGAGAACGAGCATGCTCATATGTTTGTTAAGGCACGGGAGCTCAAGGATGGCAACATTTAAATCTTTTACATAGCCCAGGCAAAAAGTAGCTTCCAGATTCATCATCTGCACTGGTTTAGTTTCAGTCTGCAAAACATAGAGGAAACAATTTATCATTCCTTTTAATTCACAGATCAGACTGTGACAGAGGACAGTTTTTAAGCTTGCATGTAAGGGATGGCTTTTTACAGTAGGCAGCTTTCCAAAGAAAAGTGGAACAGAATTCTGTTTAATACAACAGCAACATATTGGGAATGTGCCTTAAAAGAGCAATTTAGCTAATATTGTTGGCCCTTCATGCCTTTTCACTGAGTGCTATCAACTATACTGTCTACAGGGCATTGTAATGCCAGAGACTGTCAAGCACTGAGCACAGCTCCACAGTGAAGGCCAAGCTGTTCAGACCAATAATTGATATTTTGGTTCAGGAGTAGAAAAATAATCAGAAGAAATATCAGGCTTACCCAAATCCCTAAGTTTTTGCTTTGAATGAAACTAAACAAAACACTCCATTTCATAGGGAAGATTTAAAAACTGTTGTGTTCACAGGAAAATATTCAGAATTCAAATTCAGTAGAAAAATGTTACTTTAGGAAAAAAAAACCTTGAGATATTTCACTTAAAATTTTTTGTGTTGATTGTATGATCTTAAAAACTTTTCTAGCTGGATCTATTGGATGATGAGGTAATCTATAAATATTTTCAGTGAATCTGAAACTCTGACTTTGCTTATGCATCTCTCTACATATGAATGTATGTGTATATTTGGAATGTAATCTCTTTATCTCACAAATATTGTGCAGCTTTCTAGCTTGGCTTGAAGTTGTCTGATTACAATATTCATCACTGGTCACAGATTCCTCAATGCACCAGCCACAGGTGCTGCTCCCATTTGGATCTCATGGCTAAGCAGGACTGACATGCAGAGGGCTGCAGTCCTGAGCCTGGCTGGAAAGAGGAAGATTGATGGGATGACATCTCTGAAGAGGAAAACACAGGGGCAGGCACCTAAGGGATGTACTCAAAGAGGTGACACAACTGCACACATTTCACCAGCTCAAGAAATGCAATTTTATTACTCTGCTGGTTGTTGGAAATAGCCTCTGGTACCTGCAACTTTCCAATCTCTTGGAAAAAGCTACCCATGAGAATGTGCATCTCCTAGCAGACAGTGGCTGCTTCTGACCCCTTGTACTCAGCTCATGTTGTCTAAACATACCCCCAGGACAGTCTGGGACCCTTGCAACACTATGTAAGATTAGATAGAGTCTAAGAATGCCGTGGTAATAAATATTTCTCATTTTATTTTCTTGGGATTTCCTTAGCTCAAATTTTGCATTTTCATGAGAGGAAACAGTTTGGTTTTTTCTTTTTTTTCTTCCAGAACATACCTTGTTGACTTTAAAAGGACATTCTTTGATCTCTGCCTCTGGGAACTTCTTCATCCAGTTTGTGACAAAATAAGCCGCATTAACCAGAAGGATCTGAGTCTGGTCACTTACACTATCTTCATTCAAAACATTCTCCATTTTTCCTGTGAACAGTTTTAAGATGGTTGTTAATACAACAGCACATTAGCAGTATATCAGTTTCTTTAAGTGAATATGGTAACATTTCACTGAACTAAACACATTTGTATACTGCATCTCACAGATAAAAGATTTTATCTCTAATGGAAAATTTCAAAAAGGAGCACTTACTTAAAATTGCAGTTTAATTTTTGATGTGGGGTTTGGGATCAAGGCAGATCTTCCAAATGACATGTTTTGTTGGTTTATATCACATGTAGTCAAAACTACATGTCCTGCTTTTGTTCAGTACCTTAAAGAAGGTGCTGAGATTCCAGTGAAATTCAACACGTTTAAGTGAAAAAAAACATTTGCCATTTGGAGAGCAAGGCTTGAAGTTTCAAATTAGCAGCTACTCTTCTAGACTGATAGATGACAATAAAATGACCAGGAATAACAAAAAAATGCTGCTCTGATTACAGTTAATAACTAAATACCGCTACAGACTCCAGAGGAGTATGTAAATGCCACGTCCCACTCTCTCCGTTTTAGAGCTGTTCGAGCACTGCCATAAAATGACCCTGAATTGAGAGCACTGAGGAGGCAGGTCCTGTCCTCGAGCTGCACAGGCAGGGCGAGGCGCTTCCCCACGGGCAGCTGTGCCGGCCTGGGAAGGGCTGGCAGACCCGAGCACGGTGTGTCCAGATTTGCACCACACGAGGGCAACAGCTGGCACCCAACCCCGGGGCCACCGCTGCCAGGGTTCCCTCAGGATGGCAAAGGAGAGACCCACATCTGCTTGTGGCACCCTTGCTGGCAAAAGCAGCTGAGATATCGATTAACAGCCCGAAACTCAAGAGTCCAACGAGTACTTCCCATTACAATGAAGCTTTTAAAGGAATTAGAGGGTTCGATGTTTTGGTTGTATGTGCTGTGATGCTGCACAGCCAGGACCTGTCATTCTCCCAAACCATCTTGCTGCAGACAAATGTGGGCAGCTTTCCCCAGGGCTAATGCAAGGCCAGCTTCACATTTTCACCCTCAGAAGTGCTGCAGCAGTGAAGTCAGTGATTTCAAAACAGGCTGATACTGCTAATCCTCATAAATCCAAATAGTAGGCCTAGTCTGCTTTCAGTATGTATTTACTCCTAAAGAGGTGTCACAAGGATAAAAATCTTTCTCCAACGGAGCAAACAGCATCCCCAAGGTTAATCTCTACCCACCATCAGTCAGCTCTGAAAGGGATTTGTTGATCTTTTGTCGGGTTTCCTCAGTTTTTTCTTTGAACTCCACTAATTCCAGTTCAGATGGGAAAGGCCTCTTTGTGGAGTTGACAAAGTCCTGAAAGACACAAGTAACCAAAGGCATGCTGGGTTAAACGCCACTGGGTAGTTGAGGAGTCAATTATTAGTTGAGGAAAGCTACTAAATAACTGCAGGAGACAAGAAGGACGCACACCTGCATCCAGCACATCACTCCCAAGGTCCTCCTTAGACCAACGGTGTTGCATCAGCAGTTAAGTAACTTTATTATTGTGGGAATGGCCGCCTTGCCAGAGTTTGACAGGATAAAACAACTCTCAGTCCAGGCCTGAGCAAGATTACGACAGAGGCCACAGTCTGCTGCCATCATGTCTGTCCTCACCAGGGGAGACATTCGTTGCTCTGGAAGGGTGCTGGCCTTTGCTGTAGCAGAGGCTGAACAGCAGGTGGTCTGATCACTGCATCACTGCAGCATGCTGAGTTTTCTGAAACGTCACTTTTAGGTTAATGTTATCCTTGCCTGGAACTCTACTCAAAGACAGCTTTGGGAAAACACACACACAGCATTCTTCTCAGATTTTTGCAAAGCTCATAAGTTAAAAGGCCAAACATCACCTTCTTCAGTTGTGTTACTTCAATAGTCAGGCTTCTGCCTTCTCAGGCAGATTAAGAAACCTAAAGCTTATGCAGTAATTACTTGGGTGTGTGAACTGGACACACACTTGCACCACCAATTTTTTTGTGGTCCTTTTCACTTACACTTGCAATACAAAGACTTTGATGTGGCATGGAAGCTATGCTGCATTCAAAAACAAACTCGCTAGTGACCTAAAGCATATTAATGAAAGAATTAGAAATGTTGTAAGAGTTGCACAGCTTGGGGTCAAGCAGCAGACTCATCCAGCCTCCTAAAAACCTTTATGGCAGCAGACAATATAATGCTGTTTATCATTTGAGTCCTGTCAACCAACAGCCAAAAGTATTAGAATTTATTTTAAATAACATTGCAGTCTGAGACTATAATCCATCAACATGACGGCCAAGCAATTCCTAACATCAGGATTTTCCTGCAGTACTTACTGTGGTAGGATTAAGAGACTTGTCTACGAAGAGCCGTTTGACCATTTTCAGTGCAAAGAAAGAGCTGAGTTTGGAAACATCTGAAGTTATTGTTTGAAACCCAAAAGAAACATCTTTGACATCTTGTAAATGGAGCACCTGTTAAACGAACATGATAAAACACTAAGCATATTTTTTATTGTTATTATTGTCTAAACATTCCTAACAGCTTAGCAAAAAATAATGCTCATTTGTGACCAGAGACGTGGCTTTTTGTATTTAAGCTAATGACAGGGCCTCGCTGTTGTTCCTTAAAAATCATTTATGTATTTGACATGCTCACATAAATCTAAACACCTGATCCTACCTGAACTTTCAACAAATGCATTTCTTTCCCATGAGCAGTCCAAAGAAACTAATAGAGCTGTTCATGCTGGTGATGTGACTTAGTCAACTAAAACTCCATAGTATGGAGTCATAATGTTTTTGCCAAACTTACATCCCCACCCAAAATCCTAAAGCTTTTAAGCCAGCTACATGAGGGTCCCAGATAATCTCCTTTCTGGAAGTGGGCTACACCTTTACAAATACTTGACAGATCATCAGGTTTTCTGACTGTAGTGACTAATACATGACATCACGTGACATTTCAGCAAAAACTGATCAGATAAAAATAACTGTGTCTGTTTTTTTAGACACACTGTAACTGTGGGTAGGGCTGCTGACCCACACATGGCCACCTCCCAGCTCCTGGGAATGACAAGTCCAGTTCTAGGAAATACTGGGGTAATGATGCCTTTGTTCAAAAATAATCCTATAAAAATGAATTAAACTTTTAATGCCTACTTATTACAGGATCTTTGATGGTGGCTGTTTCATTACAGGAAGTCTGTCCAACCCTCCTCACCTGCCTCAAATTCCTCTGTGAGGCACAGCAGGCACTTGTGACCTTCTTTTTCCTTTGTACATCACTCCTGCTCTTTCTCTCAGGAGACATCTTCACATACAAAATTGCTGCTCTTAGTCACCCCTCCATATGCTCCCCTCTCTTTGCTCAGTGGGAGTAGAAGGAAATAAACTCCCATCACAGCAGCAACACAGCTCTCATAGCCGAACTCCAAGCCCATTTCCTTAGAAACAACTTTCTCAACTTGTTTCCTTTTCCTCCAACAGTTTTATTTCTTTGCGTGTTAAGTGCAGAAAGCTTCTGCACCTGGGAACTAGGCTGGAGGAGAAAGCTTCGGCAACTTCTCTACCTGGGAGATTTTTGGCACAAGTTTGTTGACTGACATTCCAAAGTACAGCTGCCAATCTGGCTCCTTTCCTATCTAGTATTTAAAACCCAAGCACAAACTCGGGGGAAGGCAGAAGCTAGAATAGACATGGAAAATAGGAGATATTACACTTAAAAGCATACCAAGTTCTCCTTAGCAGCTGTAGTCAGCACTTTTTAAATACCACTAGAGAAATATGAAACACAAGTGCGCTTGTGTAACAGAGCTCCACTTGTGGATGTGCAGGTTAACTTGTTATTATGGAATGCTTCAAAGCAAATTGCAGACACAAGTGAAAACAAAATAAGGGCAGGGTAGTATTTTTAACTTTCCCATCACAATGGGAATTTTGAATTTTAAAATGGTGAGGGAGCTTCAGGGTACCATTTAAATTTAATGTTCGTTTTAATTTTTTTTTTTTTTTCAAATGCTGTTTGGAAAAATTGGCAGTGCTTACAAGATCCATCCCTGAAAGTGTACAAGTGTACAAAGCCAGGTTGGGTAGGGTCCAGAGGAACCTGGTCTAGTGTAAGATGTCTCTGCCTGTGTCAAGGGGATTTAAGGTCCCTTCCCACAGAAACCATTCTATGATTCTATGATTTTCATGGCCACATTGCTTTGCAGCTCTGTGAACAGCATAAGACTCCCTGTAATCTGTGGCATAAGTAGGGGCACAGAAGGCTGTGCTCAGGGGTACTTTCAGTGAATGAGAAGGTATGTGGAGGAATTCCCAAAGGAGGGAAAATACATTTAAATGTGTAGAGAGTCTTTTGGAGCCAGGTGATAATCAGCATACAAATGTATACCTAATTTGCATTTCATGCACCTTTAGGTAACTGCAGAATCCATGGGGACCCTCACTGGGATAAAAAGGATCCAGCTCAATCTCTGCTTACACAGAGGCAGCAGACAAGGCTGGAGGGCTGACTCCCTGCAGCACAGAGTGAGCTCCATAACCTGACTGAATCATGACTGCCATGCTGGATCATGGGGCTGGAAACCCCTTTAACATCATGAGCTGCTTGTAAGGAGAAACATGGACACAACTGTGCCCCTTCAACTCCATCCACCTCCTCTTTGCAGTATCACAGGAGAAAGGGGAAAAGTCAGTGACAGGGCTGCTACACATACTTGCTGCTGACAGCAATGGCAAAATAATTTTCAGTTCTACAAAGCTTAAGCATTCTTGAATAATGAAAAAACAGTTATCCAGAAAATGCAGTGATTTGGACAGTGACTCGTAGCCACAAACACTACGCTGAAAGGAGACAAGGCTTTAATGCATCTGTAAGGACTCTGCCATGTCCACTTCCACCTTGTGCATGCTTGAAAAGATTTATCTTTAAGACAGAGATTCAACTGTTGTGCAGGGTCATGGAGTGGGGAACGATCCAGGAAATTTGGATGGATGGTTTGAAGTCTGTCTTACAAGGGAAACAGACATCCAGGAGAACATTAACACAAGTCAATAAGAAAGACACCTACAACAGCCATATAGTTTTGCAGCCACATAATTTTGCAGCCACAGAACAGGTTTTTGACAGCTTACCTGTTTCATTTGGTCTGCAGTATCACCTTTAGTAGCTTTATATGCCAGAGCCAGAGACGTTGAGGTACACAGTGGGGAAAAAATAATGTTGGCTGTTTTGTCCTTCTCACATAGCTTTTTGAACATATCAACTGCAAAGGCAGTGTTTGCTAGTTGCAGAGCGTCCATTGTCATCCTAAAATGGAAAAGGGAAAAGAGAGATGACTCAGGTTGTAATTCGAGTTCCTGCTGGGCTGGGGCTGGGTCAGAGCACTGAAAGAGGCTGGCACCAGTATCTGGACTGGATATCTTGAACTTTCTTGAAAGGAGAGGGGAGGGGAGGGAGAGGAGGGGTGCAGAGCCATCAACTTCAAGTGACAGCAGGCAATGCCACAAGTTATGTAGAGCCAGTATTATCAGAAGCACTTGAGAAAATCTGTGTAGGCCAGGGTGACCCACACACACTGAGTCAAATTGGATCACATAAGAATTTAATCTGTTTTTAATTGATACTCTTAAAAGATGCCAACTCAGAAGGTACTTCACCTATGCTCTGGGTTCTCCTGGCTCTAAGACAGGTCTTTAATGGTCTCATAACTTTTATATCTCTTGCTTCATGGCTAATTGTCCATTAAAAGTTCAGCTCTGGTACATGTCCTTCCTCTCAGGGTTGATTCCCCATTATCCCTGGCCTTGCTAGAAGTCTCCAGAAAGCTGTCTGGTCCTGTAGGTTGAGAGTGTTTTAGAAACTTAAAGGAGGCCTTCTACAAAATACTGCTGTGTGCCCACCCATCCCTTACACTGTTTTAACTCAAAGGTTTTCCTAGCCACTCTCAGTAATTGCAGTTGGCACAGGGCTGTGGCAACACGACCTGTGCAGTCAGGAATGGCAAGGCACACTTGCTGCTGTCCATGCTCTGGGAAAACCAGGGACTATTCCCACCTTCCAGGCTGCTTTCACACACCCGAAATTGCACTTCAGTATAAGCAGGGTTGTGTAGATTCAAGCCAAGAAGGGTGAACCACAGAATTCCAGCCAGTAGCACAAGTCTGGCTTTAGACCAGCAATCACACAGAAGGTGACCCCTTTGGCATAGTGAATTTGACACTACTATGCCCCCAATACCATGTACCCCTGAAAAAAGGGAAACTGTTAAAATTGGTGCTAAACAGCGCCATCAAAGCTATTGACAGAGACAAACCATAAATGGAAATTTTTGCACGTGTTATGCTGCCCAAATGTAGCTGAAGATCTGACATGTGCAGAGACACTCTAGAGCAGCTGTGGTACTTGACAGTAGTAATGACTTCCAAATAATTTGTGGTAGTTATAAATTTTTATAACTATTTCTTTGTGGGAGTAACAGAATGGGCACATAATTTGCCCACAACATGGTAGAGAAAACACTTTGATTTACTTGTAAGACCTGTTTGACTACAGAAGACCTTTTACAAAATCTTTATTTTTATTTTAATTAACTTATACATGTTCTTGGATCTATTAAGTAAGGCCATTGTTTTACTCGACAACTAGCTTGTTTCAGGCTAAAAGATGCAGTATAAAAGGTTAGTGAAATGCACTGCATTTAATCAAGTTTAAAAAAAAAAGATATACTGGCATTAAACCATGGCTTTTTAAGTCAGCATTTGAAAAGCACACCTAACCAGACCTGCACCCTTGCAAAATGTTCTGACTGTTGGTATTAGCAACAAACTGTTTGCTAACAAATCCCCTCCCACTGGGAGGAAAAAAAAAAGATTTTGTCTTGAAGATGGCAAACACTAACATATTTCACTGGAGAAATTTATCTCCACATAAAAATACAGAGGAGTATGCTTTGCAACAGCCAAAGGTTTTGCCAGACTCTGAATTCAGAATGGGTCTGGCTGGACTTGTCTCTCTTTCAGTACTCTGGCAGGCTCTGGCAGCTTGGTAAAGAGAAACTTTCCATGACAGATTCCATTTTACAGCCTCAGCAGGCATCGAGCTGATGTCAAAATGCAGTTCAGGAAACATCTCAGAGATCTCAGGGTGTAAAGAGAGGGCCAAGTGCCAGCCTAGCACTGCAACCATCCACCTCGTTTACGTAGACACAATTTCTCAGGTGTGAAAGCAACTAATTACCAAAAAAATTAAGCTTGCCACCAACCATGGGCTCAGCACACACCTTAATGGAGGAGAGCTTTAGGCAGGACAGTGGCAAAAGACAGAACAAGTTTGAAGGACTGAGACTGCTGATCAGGGAGTAACTTGGAACAACAGGGGCAAAGAAGAAAACATAAAATCATTCCTTAAAATGCCTCCCTGCAACTGCTTATCACAAATGTGGTCTTTTGTGCCTGTGCATGTCTTAAATAAATAGCCTTATCCTTGCCATTAACTCAACTATTCTCACATGAACACACAATACACTCATATACTGTGTCTGCTTCTCAATCTCTCTCTCTCTGCCCCACCCCACAACAGCACCACCCCACAAAATTGAAGATTTGGGGCAAGTACTAACTTCACAATACTAACTTATCACTGAGGAACCCATGGAAAATTACCCAAGGAACCAAGAATGCATCATTCAGTAAACATCTACCACCCTCAAAAAGACAAATACTATGAAGAATCTCATGAGTCATGCAGTACACCTGAAAAAAAGCTTAATTTGGCAATGGAGTAAAGTATACCAGCATTGGCTGGTATGATATTATTCTATTTAGGCCTCTGGATCTTCCTTACAGGCTAAAAATCAATATGAAATCATAATCAATTAAAAATACCTGATGTTCCTTTCTGGCTTAATACTGACTTCAAGATGTAGAGGTGCTACCTGTGTTTTTCACTTCCTTGGGGTGCAAGACATTCAGAGTAAGAAAATAAAATAGAGGATTTTACATAATTGAATTAAATTCTTGTTTCTTATGCCACTTAAAAGCTGTACCATGGCTTAAAAACACCTCTGACCTCATTAGTAATTCTGATACTGTTCCTGTTGGATCATGTTTATAAAGTTTTAATGTTTCTTTTCACTGAGAAAAACATGAAGTATTTCATAGTGAGCCTTTTATGTACCTTTATTCATTCAGTAACTGCTAATACTCTCAAAGCTTCTTTCAAGGAGAGTGAAACTGTTTCTGGTAGTGGCAAAGGTCTCCGGTCTAATTTCTTTCTTTTAATGCTACAGTTGAAATAAAGACCATTCAGGGCATTTTGTTGGGAAAAAAACCTCAGTTGCACCATTAACCTTGAATGATTGGCTGGATAGCAAAGAATAATCTCTATTCCACCATCTTTTTCAACTGGTCAGTCAGTTTTTTATTCTTCATTTATAAATGACTATTCTATTCTATTCTATTCTATTCCATTCCATTCCATTCTATTCCATTCTATTCTATTCTATTCCATTCTATTCTTTAAGAGCTTACAACATTTATATTACTGAAAATAATTTATTAAACATTAAAAATCTTAAATCTCTTTAAAGCCTTGAGCACCCCAAGCCTTGCAAGTCCAGTAAAGCCAGTTCCAGCCAAGCGAAAAGAGCTGAGGCTCCCAGAGAGAGGAAATCCCATTAGCTGCCCATTAACAGTCTCAGAAATGAGACGTAGCTCCTGAGTCAGTAATCACAGAGAACCCTCAAACAGGGAGGAGTCAAAAAACTGAAAATGAAATTTTAAAAAGGCCTGCTGCATGGATTCTTGCTGGGTCCCTCCTTTCCCAGGAAAGCAGGATGTCAGCATTTCCAGAAAGGCCTGCAGCACTGGCGCATCTTCTAAGCACTTGGAGCTTACAATCCATGCAGCTTTGCTCAAAACTGTGACTGTCACAGTGTGAAAGAAATATTTTCAGATATAGATGGGAGCTGAAAGGGCTACTGAACCAGTTCAGAAAAAAAACTGGTTTAAACTTGTTTATTGGTATAAGACTCCACTTTTGCTTAGTCACCCTTGGATTCAACAACAACTACAACAAAACCCCCACAAAAAACCAAGAGGGAGGCTTTGTTTACTATCTGCTTACTAAGGGAAAATCTAAATATAACTTCTATTTTAAAATGTAATCACATGAACAGCAACATCTGTGTGGAAGAGTCTGACAAGTCAAGTTAGCTGTATGATAGGAATAATCCAATAAAGCAGAACAAGCATTTATTTTATTCTTGTCTCAGTTAAGCAGTCCTTCCAGGAGAAGACACCTGTGGCACATAAAGCATAGACAATGCTGACCATCCAGAGCTTGGGGGTATATTGGGTTTATATCTCAGGAGCTGTGAATGCCAGTGCTGTAATCTCTCCAGTTCAAACAAAATTCAAAGATAAGTTATATGAAAAAACCCACATGCAAATTTCATAAGTGACATATTAATATTGAAACTAGATCAAGTGTTTAACATAACTCCACTTCAGCTCTTACTCAGCAAACACAAGATATAAAGGAAATAAAACATTTCTGTGAGCCTTTTCGTTTTCTACAGAAATGACAACTCTCCACCTGGCAAACTACCTGGATAAAAAAACAAGGACTTAATTTCCTCTGAACAGACATCGAGGAATGCAAGACATCAGGCTGATGTGGGACCAGAGTATCTCCTGTGGTTGAGGAAAAAGCACTGTCAGCAACACAGCAGGGAAAGTCACTCCAGGAAGGAAAGAGAAGCAAGACACCACAATATGCTTTGTTGTACTTCAATAGCCAATGAACTGTTCAAACTAAATGGTCGCAGTGAAAATAAATCTGTACTTACTAGGCCTAAGCTCCTGTCCTCCACTTTACACAAGTGCGGATTAGTCACTTGGTTAATAACTCGGAGCAAACACAGAAGAGCGTATACACCTCTGCAGAAAACGAGGGGAACATTCCTCTCTAACAGAGGCTTGCAGATCAACCTAAATCCTACTTTGGCACATGGAGGATTTTCATGGCATCATACACAACCTGCTTCTTCTGATATGGGAATAGCCATTTGCAATAAACCACCATATTTTAATAATTCCTAATGCCCCTGCTATCTCTCACCTGCCAGATCTTATTCACTGCTTCCAATGAATCTTTCCAGAGAGAAAGAAATCTAGCATAGCAATTGAAGCAGTTTTGAAATTAAACCAAAACACTGTTGTTTTGGAAGGCAAAAAAAGATTTTAAATTCCACAGGTACATTTTTTGTACAAATTTCCTTTTTCCACTCCTTCCATGCAATTATGTTTCACAGCTGAGATTTGTTAACTATTAGCTTAGCATAAATTAAAGTATCAGAGAAAGAAAAAAGCTGTACTTACTTTGCAAGGCTATAATCCTGGTAAACGAATCAATGAAATGTGCACAGCACGAAGAACCAGCTGCCCGTGCTGAAACCTTGCTGAGCAGAAGACTCTGTTACTTGCCTACTCATTGACACCACTCCCACTTTCCCAACCCCAATTTGTGCGCACACACACACTCCCTCTCACTCTCGCTTTTTTTTCCCCTCCCTTAATCATTCTTCATGGCAACTCCTACGTTGGAGGAGCAAAATGATTCACACCAGAGTTGTCTTTGCCTGCCCAGCCACTGAAGACAACAACAAGCTCTGGCAGGAAAGAGCAGCCCTGTGTGTTGCCTTCAGCAAGCACAGTACAAAAGGCACCAGACAGGAACGAAGGAAGGAGAGAATGCAGGAGTTGATGAGCAATTAAGAGACCTTCTCAGCAAAACCAGCATTCCAAGAAACTCCAATTGGGATTACAGCTATTTGCAGAAAAACTGTAATGGTGAAAAAGAGACCCAGAAGACAACCAAAACATGTAGAAGTGTGGTGGCTGGGCACTTTGCATTTGTATATGCATTAAGACAGTATCTTAACTCTGCCTACAAGGCATTTGTGTGTGTTTGGCTGCCTAAAAAGTCCAAGGTCAAACTGGAGTTAATGCTCAGAGGAAAACACCTTGTTGCTGTAAAGCAAAGCTCCCTCTCATAAGCAGCCTGGTCCTCTGCAGGGGAGCAGCCCTCCCTGCTGCCAACTGTCCCCAGAGGTAGTAGGGGAACAGAAAATCCCATCCCTTCACTTCCAGAATGGGCACCACTGGATTCATGCAATACAGCCCATGTCAGTACCGATGAGCATGACAGGGTGGGAAAAGAAAGGGACGGGGAGAGGTGCTGGTGCAGCCCACCAGGTCTACTTTCTATAATTTGAAAGATGTATGCAGTCCTTACCAAGAAAGGGGTGTCCTACCCGTGCTCCACACAATTCCCTGGCTGGGCAGCCGACCTGCCCGTAGGAGACAACACCAGCAATTACCCCTAGGAGGCCATGGCTGCCCCTCAGTCCCCAGGGAGAAACTGCCCACAGAAACACCACAGGTACAGCTCAGGTTCACACCTCAGATGGCCCTGGTGGCCCTGCATATTTTTAGACTACAAAGGGCATAAGGAAGATAACTGAATTTGCTTTCAGGTTTGAAGGCTTGTGTGCCCAGATGCACAAATGAAAGGGGTGAGACACCAAAGGATGCATTTTCTCCAACATGGTACTTCCTTGGTGACAGTGGGAACTGGGGAGATGGAATCTCCTTCTGGAATGACATGTTTCTGTGTTGCTTTGAGCATAAATCAGGCCACACCACAGCATCCTGATCAGGTCCTACCCATGTTTCCCTCCAAAAGACTCCTAAGCTCTTACTACCCAAATGAATTTTTTTTTTTTTTTTTGCTGTGATGCAGATGGAGTTCACCTTCCATCACTGCCAGACAGCAAATTTAAAATTCATATCCTTTTCCATAACTGAATTCATAACAAAGACAGGGTGTGGATATGTTTAGGCAATTAAAATAAGATACAGGCCAGCTGGCTAAACTGTGCCATCTGGGACATCATTGTTATGTATCTAATTAAGCCTTCTGTAAGAGAAGTGTTTATGAAAATACACAATAATTTTTGCTGCTAGACTCTTCTTAGATGTCTGCAGGTAATCTAAAGCCAAGTGTTGTCATCACTGCAGGAGCAAACCTTTTTTCAAGCCCAGGTCTAACAAGTATGGTCACTGTGAAGTGGCTCAGGAGCTTCTGGATAAGGTGCAAGGAGTGGACAACAGGCAGACTGCCTTTATAGAGAGAGCACAACTCACCAGATCCATTTCCTTCCTACTGATAGACAGGAAATACAGATAGAAGTATGTGCCTCAAAGGGCTGGACAGTGGAAAGGGAAAGGGCTCAGCATTGCCAAGGTGGAGGTGTGTAAACATCACGTATATTTCACTGGGTAACTGCTCTGCAATGGCTGAGATCTGACACTATGCAGCAGTACAGAATCCTTTGGTCTGACCTAGTTAGTGCTGACAAATTAATTAACTCTGACCATGGTGCCATGAAACTAGTAATTACTGCTGCAATTGTTACGCTTCAAGTTGAAGAAATACACTGGCTCTGGAAACTGAGTGACTCACAGGGTAGTCTTGCTTCCCCTGAGAATGGATAGTTTGGGCTCACTTGCTCTTGGAGGCAGTGTTACAATAACTGTGAATTCCTGCTAGCTACTTATACAGATATATGAGAATTGCTGGTATATAACTGGGTCTTACTTACAGCCCAACAAGGAAGATGTGCAACAGCAGAAGATGCTAACTTGAAAAGTAACAGGGTGCTTAATCTCAGGTATTTGAAGTTTGCACAGGACAAGCAGCGATGCAGTTGTCCCTGTGTCCACGAGCACTCTGCCTCAGTCTGACTGAATAACAACTACCTACATCAGAATCCCCATGTACTCCATTTACCTTTCACTAAATTAGTTCTGTTCAGTTTAATCTCAAAGAATTTTCAACTCACACCTATTATGACCTGGTTTTCTACCACTACATTAAAAAAAAAAAAAAAAAAAAAAACCACCAACACTACCAACAACAAAAAAATCCAGAACCAATAACAGGATTTTTCCTTATGAAAAAATCGAAACTATTTTTAAGCCCCCTGTGAATTGGACATCTCCTATCAAAAATAGATAAAAAGAAGAAGGTACAAGAATAAGGTAGAAACAATGGGGATGTGACATGGAACCCTTCAAATCTTAGAGTGTGAAGCCTTTAACACAGACAAGTTACAGTCTACTGGCAAAGTAATAAATGAGCTACTGTCCCTTCTCTTCCAGGTCTCAAGGAAAAATCCAAAGACGTTGCTGGATGCTAGGATCCAGCAGTTACGTTTTTGTGCCTGCATCTCAGAATGCCAGACACACTTCACTGCAGAAGGCATGCAGCCCACCAGCTGACTCTCCTGCTACTCAGCCTGCTCCCAGTCCTCCCTCCCCTGGCTCTCCCTGCCGCTCCCTCCTAAGGACGCTGTTCCTACATGCTGCTGGAAAGGAAAAATACCGGCTGCTGTCTCCCCACTCTTCAAGCAAGCTCATTTGGGGAGAGGAAATACTCTTGCTGCTCAATACAGCATAAATAACCATTTCAATTATTTCAGAGGCTCAAAGCATTCACTGTAGTCCTTATTTTTCCTTCCCCTTAATCACTAACTCTTAGTGCACGTCTGATTGTAATTAATGCCGGCATATTTAGAAGACCATATGGGAAATCATCCACAAGTGGAACTGAATAAGGAATAGAACAAAACTGGTGCACACTTTCTACGCTTTCAGTCATGAAAGATCTTCTAATTGAGTTATAGCTTTCACAATAAGCTTTGGATCTTGCAAGGAAACCAGCAATAAGAGGTTATTTGTGCACTTTTGTTTTGATTTAGTGGCCTACAGCTTTAACACAACTAGAAATATTCAAAGGGTAAGAAAGACTGCAGTGTCTGTAAACAGGTATACGCAGCAGAGTTTTTCATAGTTTTCACATAGCATGGGTGCCTATTACTATTTAATAACAGGAATAAGCCATAGCTAAAGTATTTTTCATTTCATAAGAAATGCTAGTAAAGATCACATCAACCACAAGTTAATTTGAAATTAAAATAACACTTACAATAACAAAGCATTACTCTGTGGTTCCATTGAGAGAGAAATAAATTGAACAGCAACAAACTGCCTGTCTTTTTTTCTTGTTTGTTCTCTCCCAAGGCATCTTCACCAGTAAGTGTAAAGGATGGTGTCACATAGCAACATACTGAACCAACATGTGTGGTAGCAAAATAGTTTTCTTCAAACATCTCTGCTGACGTAGAAGCATTACTCACCAGTGGTTACTCCTAATAACAGACAGGAAATTAATTTCTCATACTTTAATGTGCTCACATTTGTGTTGGGGTTCTTTGTTTGGGGTTTGGGGTTTTTTTGGATTTGGTTTTCTTTTTTGTTTTGTTTTGTGTTTTTTGGTGAGGCTCTTCTGGACTCAGGTATATATTACATTGGGGGGAAAAAATTGAAATAGGCAACCAAACAGCTGACAGATTTCAGTGAGAAAAAAAAACTTTAAATTGGTGAATAGGAAATGAATGATTCTATGTGCTGAGATCAAGTTGTTGAAGGTGTGACTACTTTGCCTAAAGATGTTGCTGCCAAAACTTAGCACCAGGCATAATGTTTTGTGTAAATCAGATTAATAAAAATAGATTTGACTGATTACTTGGAATAGCTTCTCAGTATAACTAAGAATTCAAAATACAAGGGGAAATTAATATATGTAAACCAGACTAAAAACTCTGACACATTACTCCGAAACTGTACAAAGATCAACTTCCATGAACCAAAAGCAGAGAGACAATGCTTTGAACTAATAACTTCTCACCAAAACACCTGTGATCCATTCCTTACATGAAAAAAACCGAACTTTGAACCTATCCCTGTGTGCACTGCTGGTTCAGGGTGCCATCTCATGGGGACAGAGATAATAGCCCTTTTCCTTTGTCATTGGTGCCCATTATTGCTGCATGAGCTTCCTTTGCCAGGCTGAAACTATGGTCCAAAATCACCTGCCCTATGTTTGTTCCAGAAAAAAATGCAGACACTATCACATTTGTCATGTTTTCTCAGTATTTTTTTTTAATTTAGTGATATTTTCAAATGTTTGAAGTGTCATGCTCTAGTATTGTTTAATTGAAACCACTTTACCAGAGGAGTGCTGTTACTAAGGATGCTTTTCCTACATATCCGCAATTTCTTGTCCTTGATTATAGATTTGTGGAAGACCCTGCTAGTGAACAATTGGCAGCATAATAATCAATCAGTAAATTCCAAACTGAGTATAGGAGCAATTTTAGAATTATGTGCCTTCAAATAGCAAAAATAAAATCCATATGTGGATAAGACTGCTCTTGTCAATGTGAAAACTCTAAAGAGAGAGGAGATCACACTGACATAAGGTAAATTAGCAGAAGTATCTTTTGCAGAAGAAATAAAGAGACCAAGCAGCTCCCTCCCTCAGACACCAAACTAGTTTTAACTCAAGATTCAGCAGATTCTGGAAGGGATTACATGACCTTCATTGCTCATCGTAGCAGACCTGGACTCTGACACTCAGCCGTCTCTCCCAGCTCTGTATTTGTATCACTCCCTTAAACGTCTCCTTATCAGTATAGAGGAAGGGGGAATAAGACTTGACTTAGGGAATTTTTCCCCCCTTTTTTAATTCATTGTCATCTGTAGATGAGTTGTTTTCTTCTGTAATCGAAGCAGTTAACTCTCTGTGATTAATCTGGGTGAAGGCACATATGTTCCCAGGCTTGCTTAGTGCAGGTTTGCAGCCTGAATTTATGAACATTAAAGGAAAATAAAAGCTTAGAATTAATATTTGCTAAATATTTCACTGGAAATGGGCATGACTTCACAGGCTGAATTTACTCCTCTTGTGTGTTTTCAGGGCAGGATGAAGGCCTTTGTTTATCCCTGCATGCAGCTAATACGAGGGGTGAACATGTTAATTCTTGCTTCTCCAGGTGAAAGGCAACCAAACCACAGCGTGGATTCTTACGCACGACTTGGAGAAACACACACTGCACGTGGTCTGTGTGATCAGTAAATTACAGAAGTTATACCTGCAAACCTATCTTGACTCCCGGTTTTAAAATTACAAATAATGGTCCAAAACGCCAGCTAATGAAAAATGCAAACCTAGTGCCCATGAAAGTGAGGCAGCTATTCCCATAGTCAGCAGTTGATTCAGTTCCTACCACCAGTGACCCAGGACTGCAAGACTTGCATCACATCAAACATAGAAAAGAATATTGTATTAGCCCACGATAGGAAAAGTATAAAAAGGCTATAAATTGTGATAGTCAATTATATATTTTACAAAAGAAAATTCTAGGACTTGGTAAGAGAATTCTTCCTTCTTACTTTTCCAGTTACCCAGGCAATAGGTAGTCCACTGAAAACTAGTTTTCCTCAGTCCTTCTGAGATCTGATGGTCCCATTAAGCTCTATGGAAAAACTTCAGAGCATACTGCATGTACATTACAAGCTAATAAACTTACTAGCACAATAACATTAACATTTATATAACAGGAGTAGGGCATTAAATTTAATAACACAGAAATGTAATAAGGTAAGATGTCATTCCCTGTGGTAATGCAAATACTTCCCTATTTGTTTATCTAAGGTCAACATTCAAAGCCCACTGCAAAGGTGGCTACTGACTTCAGTGGGTTTTGGGTAAAAATGGGCAACAGACTTTCTAGAGAAAATTGTATTGAAAGGTGTGGAGAAAGCATTGTACATGCAGAAGCACTATAGACAGGTTATGATAGAATAATAGCTTGGTTCCAAGAGCTTCCTGCTTAAAATGAAAATTATTCTGCTAAGAGTGGCTTGGATAGAGAGAAAGTGAAATGACTTCTCTATCCAGTTTTTGCTCCTTTCCATAGAAGGCCTAATTAAAAGGCTTAGGGATTAATAAAGTGGGATCCAGTAGGGAAATTCTAGCCCAGAAATCTAGTGCAAACTACATTGCAGTAGTTGCCCAGCTAGTCTAGTCCCAGACTAGCTTTCTTCCCCTTTATCACCTTAATCATTCAAATGACAAGCCATTCAGTAATGTTGGAAACACTGCTCTCTACAGTCACACAGGCAAAAGCCACTTTGAATTTGGCGTGATAATTAAGTCTGGAAGCATCAGAGGCAGCCCATCAGTTACAAAACTTACTGATGCAGATGAATCCCTGTTTTGCAACAGCCAAAGTTCAGTTATTCTGCTGTATATTGGAATGGCAAAAGTTATTCCCCTGTCATCTGTTTAGAGGAGTCTGGTAATACTTTAAAAAGTACCTACTGGAGCAGAACTACTTCTATGCTTCTCACTGCCTAACACAATTCAGATTTCTGGTACTCTGGCAACAGTAAACACTACAGGCTTTCTATTGCACAGGAGATTCATGAAAAGAAAGTCTGGGTCAACTCACAGATTTGTGTCTTTCTTAAGACAGTGCACCACATGCTGTGACAACCAGCTGGCTTGAACCCTTTCATAACACAGGTTGTAGAACCTGACCTACCAATTTTATGAGACCCATGATTTCTCTCTGGTTTACAGCATATATTTTTGAAAAATCTGGCAGTGATTAAAACAGACCCCCAGGTGATGAGAGCATCTACAATATCCTTAGGAGTTGTTCCAACAATTCTACAGGTCATCAAAATTTTAAATGAAGGCAGTATGAAGCAATCTAAACTGCACAGTCCAAAATTTAACATTTCTAAACTCGAAGGAACATTGTCTGGGGAGCACTTTTTAGACCTTTAACAATGAAATCTCTGAGGTGAATAGGGCTATATAAGGCTGTTAAGTCCTGTAACGATGAAAACATTTCAAAAAGAAATGCTGCTGCACCAAACTCAAAATCCCTGAACTCATATATGTGTAAAAGAGCTGGCAGTTTTCAGCTGGCAAAATTGTGTATTTTAAATGAAAATGAGTGAACCAATACAGCCCTGAGGCCACATCTGCTCAACTGTACAAAAAGTCATCATTGAAGAGATTTTATTCCATTCAATCTCAACAAGTTATCAAGACCTAACACAAGAAATGCTATGCAAAAAAGACCTAGGTGAAATGTTTGTCCTTGGTCTTTATATAGAATGTCCATGATTGTCCACGTCTGCTGAGTTCAAATGAGAAAAGCCTCAGAAGTCTTCAGACTGATGTTTGTAGAGGGCAAATATTGCCCTTGAAGATAACACATGCAAAATTAAGAAAAATACTGTTTCAGATTTCATTTTTATTCATGACCATTTCTGCTGGTACTTATGTAATAGTAGGGAAAAAATTCCTGAAATTCACTATGCTAAATGTCATTCAAAAAACATAGTAGTAGCAGTGGACTATATATTTCACAATTTAAGAAAATAAGCTACATTTTTATTTCTGTGCTCTGTCAAAAGATCAAGCAAACAGTTTCAAAATGTGCCCTGAGTTATACCTGCAATCATTTTCTTAGACTATTTTCATGTTGTGCTGGATTAACCTCATTCTGAACTATGGGAACATGCATCCTAAGTCATTCCATTGCCTGGAATAAACTAATTTAGTCCAGAAGACAACACATTTTGTATATATGCAGACCTGATTTGAAATCAGTGTCCCTTCAAACATTTACATACTTTGAATTTCCAAATTTAAAAATGAAATCAGAAGTAGAGTGAAAATTAATATAACAAAGAAATATGAAGAGTTTAGCTCAAAAGTGACAAATTTAAGTTTTCCTTTCCAGGTAGGCACGACCAAACCCATCACTGTACTATGGCAGGAAATATTGTCACCATCCACCTCAGACTCATGAGATGGGGTAGAGCTGGAGGACCACAAACTCCTCCAAATCCAGTGCCTCAAGTCTTGCCCCAAAGCTCATTCTTGTTTCTAATGCCATAAATGTAACACAGTTTTATTTTATTCTCAGTCTTTCTGGTCGTGAATACAGCTTTAATTCTTTCCCTCCTAGGCTCCATAGCTACACAACACCCTCTCTGCACCCAGAGCACCAAGGGCTTTAGGAATAACAGCTCTTAGGACACAGCCCTCTCCTCCATAAGGCTGCTGTGGTTTCAGTGCTATTAAAAGTGGTTATGTATGGCAGCCATCCACCTGGGAATACCACAGCAGCAGGACTACCACAGGCACTACATAATAGGCAGAGAGGTTCCCAAAAACAGCTGGTGGCTTGAAGTGCTCCTACTTTTCAGCACTGCATGTTCCACAGTGCAGAGAAGGGACACAGTGCACAAGTCCATTGCAGGTCCTGTCCAAAGTGCTCGAGCTCATTATATGTACACCTACCTGGATCAAGGTGGCATAATGGGTTTTGGACAACCTGAATTTTACTTGCTAGTGTTGCTACTGACAGCATTTGTTACCTAGGTCAGATCGATCTGACCAGATTCAGCATCATTTCAACAGCTAGAGAAGTACATAGAAACAGAAGCTATATTTTCCTGCCTTCTCTCCCTTGTCTGTCTGCACTGTTAAGGTCTCTAAGGCAGTGACTTCCCTTACCTGCATGGCTCCCATGTCATTTAGCTGATGCCAATCTCACTCTGATGGTAACATTAGTCATCACTAGCCACCCCTAGCTGCCACGGCAGAGGAGAATCATAGATATGGCACCTGGTTGTGCTGTAGGCATGACTTGTTTTGTCAATGTATCCATCTACTCTGGTCCCAAGGTGTCCAGGCAATGTGCAGTGTGGGCCCCTTCCCTCCAAGCCAAGGCATGGCAGCAGGAAGCACTCTCCACAACAGCTTACTCAGCCTTAGGAAACACAGGAGATCATCAGTGCCTGTGCCATGTAATGCCACAGCAATGTGAGCAACAGTGCCCCAGACAGTTATGGGATGGACTTACTTGTGGCCAGTAGTTACCCATAGTAACATCTTTAATACTTTTTATTTTCACTACACTTAGATGTACACCATCATTCTTAGAATATAGTAACAGAGGAACTTCAGCACTGGGAAGTATTAGATAATGGGACTGTACTTGTCCCTCAAATTGAAGTAATGCCCTTAACATGACACTTCATTAGCTTCTCAAGAAATCATCTTGATGTCATTACTCAGCATTCATCCATTTTTTCCTCGGGCAAAATTAGCTGCAAGGCCAAATTATAGCAGGACTATTACATGAGCAAGACTTAAGTAAGGAGTGTAAGATTTAGCCAGTTATCTGTAAATGACAGAGGTGCCTTTTCTGACTTACTTTCTTTAATTACATTTGCAGAAACCAGGTTTTTTTTCTGGAGTTTCAGAAGCCAGTTCAATGGGTCTCAGTTCAGACTAGAGAGCTATACTTACTCTCTTGGAAGGTACCTTATTGTGTCACACCCAGGTCTAAAAGTTAAATGTAGCATTAAATCATAACAAATCATTTTGTTACAAATCATGTAACAAAAATCATAGGTACAGGTGACACAGGCAAAATTACTAGCATCAGGAATGTATCTGAAAATACTGTTACACTAATCAGAATGAGAAGGTAAAGCCAAAAAGGAAATTATACCCCAAGGAAGTAGCTTGTTTTAAATAAACAGGAGGTTAAAAGTAGCCTAAAGGCTTCACGATGGCATAATCAACCCTGAAAGAGTAAAAAGGATGGTTTTGCCTCATCCTTTGAAGATGGAATAAGAAAGAAATGGATAGACATTATTTAACCCACAGCTTTCTTGAGCACTTCCCACCATAGATGCTATGCTTGAATCCTGATGACCACACAGCTATAAGATTCCTTTAGAAATCATCATCTCTCCTTCCACTTTGGCCAATTTCAGTTGTCTTTTGTGGCAAACTCTCTTTACCATCTCATCTCCCAAAGCTTGATTACATGACTTAATCTTTCCTACATTGTGTCTTTACACGTTTGCCGTTGAGCCAAGAACAGCTGTTATTGACCATGTCTAAAAATCAACCAAAGCATCCTCAACATGTGAGGACCCTTACCAAAATAAATTGCCAACCAGATGACTTAATGAAAAGATTCACCATGACCTTCCCTGGTACAGAAGGGACTGTGGATGTGCCTTTTCCCCCTATGCCCAGAGTACACAGCCTACTTGTATCAAAAGGTGGATTACAAAATAAAATCAAAAAAAGTTGCACAATTATTGAGTCAAACTTGCACTGTGGTAACCTGGAGGTACTTTGAAGAATGGAGTTTATTACAATTAAGTTTCCCACATACTTCTTTTTTTTTTGCTGTAAAGGAATTAAAGTACCAGAGGGGAAGACAAGGCACTTATTTTAGCAGACATCCCTAAATCCATGCAGCAAGTTGGCTTTCCAGAACCGGTTTGTAATTGGTTATGTGTTGAGTCACTTCCTCCTCCCCACTCTGTAAGCATGGCACGTCACCTGCTCTTCATTACTAACCCAGGGGTGAGTGACACCCGCTCGTGACTGTGTCAGGATTGATTAAACAGGATTGGGCCTGTTTAGCCGGGAGGAGAGAGGACTGAGAGGGGATCCAAGGCAGGTGCCAAGAGGATGGTGCCAGACTCTTTTTGGTGGTGCCCAGCGACAGGACGGGAAGCAGTGGCCATAAACTAAAACACAAGTAGTCCCACCTCAACATGAGGAAGGATTTTCTTACATTGAGGGTGGCAGAGCACTGGGACAGGCTGCCCAGGGAGATGGTGGAGTCTCCCTCTCTAGAGAGATTCCAAACCCCACCTAGATGCGTTCCTGTGTCACCTGTTCCAGGTGACTCTGCCTTGGCAGGGGGGCTGGACTGGAACAGCCCCAGACCTCCCTCCCAAGCGCAAATACGTTGCTGTGGAGCGCAGGCCCGGGGAACAGCGGCGGCCGGGGCGGGCCGGGCGCTCGGGGCGTGCCCGGAAGCGGAGGCGGAAGCGGCGCTCGGCGCTCGGTGCGGAAGCGGCGGCGGAGGCCGCGGTTTCGGTTCTGAGGGCGGCGGGGCAGGGGCGCTGCGCCACCGGCAGCCGG
>VZTR01033180.1:47719-60335 GCA_013400775.1 Chaetops frenatus | reverse complement strand
CAGGTACAGCGACGCCGGCCCGGCCCGGGGCGGGGCGGACCCGGCAAGGGGCGGCGGGCGCGGGGCGGCGCCAGGAAGGAGCGGGGCCGGGGGTGTCCCGGGCCGGGGCACAGGGAGCGCGAACGCCTCCTGCTCAGCGGGCCGCGGAGGGGCCTCGGCTTGGGCTCGGGGTGGCAGAGCCCCCGGAGTCAGCCCTCATCGCCTGGGGAGAGCGTCCCCGGAAGGGCGTCCCTGGGGGCACCAGCCCTGCGGGGCGCTGGCAGCGGGGCCTAATGCCCGCCCGGGAAGTGCTGTTGCCTCTTGTGGTTTGGCTTGTGTTGCCCTAAGGCTGCTGGTGGCTGTAGGAAGCCCTTGGCTGCTCTGCTGTTCCGCTTGTGTTAACCCTCGGTTGCGGGGTGTAATCGGTTCTGGCAGAACAAAACCCGCAGCGGAATAAGTGCGTTATAAACAGGCCTTTTTTCTCTTGGGCTGTTTGAACCATGATCATTTATGTATGCAGCGTTTACGCTGTCAGTGTGATGATTGTATTGGCAAAGCTAGAGGAGATGTTACAGGGTCTATAATAAGCAGGAGAAGAACGACACCTCGTTAAGCTGACATTCTGTCCGTAGATGATGTTCATCAAACTATAAACCCATGGCCTGATAAAACATAGGTAGTGCCTCAGGGATAATTAGAGTGGGTCATCTATGCCCTAGTTCATACAACTTTCTAATAATGATTTTCTGTTTAATAGCAGTGGTGTTCTTCACAGTAACATGCTAAGATGCAGCTGGTGTAAAGTATTAAAGCTGAGAATCTAATAGCCAGGTAATAGTCTTTGACTGTTTACAAAAAGAGACTATAGCAAAACCAGGCAATACGTGATGCAGACTTTTGCCTATGTCAGAGGAGCAGGTCTGCAATGTGCCCTGTTTTCTCACAGTTCTGTTTTAGCAGGTGATCTTTACCATTTATTCTTTGGGATTAATGTCACATGTATCACTGTCTTTGTTGTACTGGATCCAGGAATTACTGGGCTGCCCCGTGGTAATTAAAGTCACTAATGGGACTTAAGAACTTTAATATGAAAATAACTTTTGGGGAGGGGTTAATTTTTGCTCTGTCACTAGATTTGAATGATGCACAGAGGTGCATAAGAGAGTCAGCATAAAATGGGCAGAAAGAGGCAGCTGTCCATTCATACCTGGGAAACTTCTCTTCAACTCCTGGCCTCTCCAAAAAGGAAAGACCTTGGTTCTGTTCCAAAGAAACAGATGCTTACAGTGCTCCAACACTTGCCACAACAGAGCCATAGAGTCTGTTTAATTGGTTCATTGTTTTTAAATACCTTTGATTTCAGGTAGAACTGTTGAGATGATCCTTGCTTCCAAGACAGCAACACAAAGCAATAGAATCCAATGTTTTGCTGTTTCTTTCATGGCCATTGTTTACTAGCTTTGTTCTGCCTGAAACACATCAGAGTGGTCTAGTGGAAACTCCTTGCTCCAGTGCAAGCTCTCGGCCTTGCTCCCTGACATTACATAACCATCCTGAGCATACTAACAATGCTTAGGAAAGGGAACCACTTGGGAAAAAATAGGTGAGGTAGTATAGAATATTTAGTTGGTATTGGTTAACTCTAGCTGATTGCCTGTTTTCAACTTACATGAACCAGTGGTCAAAATGACAGTTTTAATTGTCTGGAAGTGGTATGGACATTCCAAGGGGGAAAGGGTAATAATAAGTAATAAGCACTTGAGAGCAGTGGAATACTGGTAATACAATAAATCCCACAGGGCAGTGTGTGTGCAATAGAGTGGTTTAGATCACAGTCAGATTTATTTTAATCTGGCTGAACAAATAAAGTAAAAATCCATTTGTAGCTTCTCACAGAACTCTTTGATGCTCGAGATTTGGATATGTTCTCTGTCTGTTTTGGGGAGCTTTTTCTCCTCTCCCATAAGAGTGATAATTAGAATTTCTTGCTAGGATATCAGGAACCCAAGTTCTTCTAGAGAAGCCAAGTAACTGGTCTTTGAAGATGTATCCAAGCATAATGTTTGAAGAGTGATCGTGCTAGTTTCAGTGATTCTAATCAAGTGCTTCCTGTATTGACTTTACTGTTTACAAGATTTACTGATGTCATCAGTCATAGAATCATAGAATTGTTTAGGTTGGAAAGAATTGAGTCCAACCATTAACCCAGCACTATCAAGTACACCCCTAAACCACGCCCTAAGCAGCACATCTGTTTCATAGTTCAAAGTGTCTAGGTCTGTGATAGAAAATCCCCAACTCAATCATGGATTTCCAGATCTTTCCATAATAAATGCAAGAGATTGGTAAGACAGACTGCATTGACAAAATAGTAGTAGTCCCATCTTAGTACACAGAAACTTGTTCTTCTCACTTGCACTTTTTTGTGCTAGTAAATTTCAGCAGTTTGTAAATCCTGCTGTTCATAAAAGGATGGAAATATTGTGTCTTGTACAAAACACCACCTAAGGCAATCAGTTGCCTACAACTTTGAGGGGACAAATACTGAAGATCAGAAAAACTGACTGTCAAAGAACAGTAACAGCTTAAATGGTCTCAGATCATGGAAAATGCTCTTGTACAGCAGTTAATTATTTGTTTGTGTTACAGAAAGCAATAGACCTTGCTAGCAAGGCAGCACAAGAAGATAAAGCAGGGAACTATGAGGAAGCCTTCCGCTTGTACCAACATGCTGTGCAGTATTTTCTCCATGTTGTTAAATGTAAGTGTGATGTGTTGGATGATTAAGTAGAGTTTAGTTGTCAGATTGCCCAAGAATAATCTCTTATGTTGACATCAGTATTTAAATTTTTGCTCTCATCAACAGTTGATACTTGCTAATTGTAGTTTGACTGAGGTCATATATTTTGCAGCTTTTACCTTTACTGTGTTGTGTGTTTGCTCCATTCTTGTAAGAAATCAGGTTATTTTTTACTTGTGTTTTGTTTTAGGTTTTTTTAAGACAGGAGGCAGGTGTTTGCTGTCTCTCCTCTGGACTTTTGTAGCAGTGTTTCAAGCTGGCCACTGCAGGAGGAAATATAACAATAAGTACAGGGATCCCTGTATTTCTGTTGTGCTGAAAACCATGTTACACATTAAGTCTTTGCTGTATCTGCAGAGTGTTTTTTGCTCCTTTAATTCATGCTGCTTGCCCTTCTACAGCCTCTCTGCTGACATTTTTTGCTCCTTAATGTCATAGTCTTGCTGTTTATCTTGCCCAAAAAAATGTATGAAATGGATTTGTATGTAACAATTTTTCTTCAGTTTCCATATTCCAATTATTTTATGCCTTTTCACACTTCTATGTCTCTTGTGCCACATTGTGTTTGTATGCAAGGAGTGGGCTTTCTTAATGTAGATACAACCCTAATGTAAGTGGGCTAGGGTTGCTTGTCTGACAAAAGTACACTCACAGATGTTAATGATTTGAAAAAAATACTGTTTTCTTTATAGTCCTTTATTATTAGGATAATCTGTGTTTTTTACTTCCTGTCCATTTAAATCTTACAGACTTTCTCAGAGTATCACTTTCTGTGCTTTTAACACTACTGATGTACTTTTGGAAATTTAGCTCATAAACCTGACTTGGTAACTTTCAATTGTTGATTTAAAATACTGTAATAGGGATTATGAGAACAGCCTGGCTGTTGAAACACACCTAGTTCTTTCAGATGTTTTATGTAATGTTTCTTTGTCTTTTAAAATTAGCAGCCTATGGAAGAATCAAGTATGGTTCTAAATAAAAATGGCCTAGCACAAGCAGTTTCTTGATTAGCTATTTTAGAAAAGCAGTTATTAAGGCAATGTCTAGCAGCTTCAAAGGCTGACAGTAAAGCTTTCAGTGCTCTTGTCCTTAATCCTCTAGAGTCAAATTTTAAGCTAAGCCAATGTTCAGGTGAATATTTGATTTCTATTACATGATGACATCCTTCTGGTCAATTCTTTCCAAGGTATAGTGGAAAAATAAGTAGTTGAGATGTTTGGTTATGTGTTGAGCCCTGAGAGAGGTATATTGATAAGACAGATTTTTTAGTCTTGTTTTTTGTCTTGTTTTTTGATTGATGCACATCTGTTTTGGTGTTAACAAAGAATTGTTTCTCTTCAAACTCTTAGATGAAGCGCAGGGTGATAAAGCAAAGAAAAGCATTAGAGCAAAATGTACAGAATATTTGGATCGAGCAGAAAAGCTAAAAGAATATCTGAAAAAGAGAGAAAAAACTGCACCAAAACCAGTTAAAGAGTCTGGTCCTGCTGAAGGAAAAGGGTATGTTTCTGCAGAAGGTAAAGCAAAATACTTCCTGAACTGAGTTTATTCTAAACTTCAACTATTCAAAGTTCATTTTAATTTGTGTTTTTGAAATGCTTCAGATGACTACTAATGCTGAAACACAGTGGGTAATAAAAATAATATTAATTACCATCACAAGCATTTCTATGCTTGCTTACTAAAATGTGAACATTTGCATAGGAAATTCACTGAAGAATGAAAGCTGCTTGAGACTAACAGCTGAATCCTTTGATTATTGGATTTAATGGCAATGAGCCTTATGACCTTTAAAGTTTTTCTGCATTTAAGTACTAACTAGAAAATAACTTCAGACTGATGATTACTGGGATTACTGAGTTTGAGTTGTCTCACACAGAGAGTCCTATGTAGGGTAAAGTTCTGTAAGGAGGACCGAATCCCTCTAATGTCTTGCTCCTGCCTGGTCTCTCCACTGCTTCCCTTCTCTTAGATTTGTTTCTCACTTTGCATATCAGAAAGTTGAACAAGCAGAGCCACCCAAACAAGCCCAGCCTCTTTTGCATTTGCTATTGCCTTTATGGGGATAAGAGAGAGAAAGGATTCAGGATGATACCTTCTGGTGGGACTGCCCTTTTTAGGAGTCCCAAATGGCTCAGGTTGTCTCTTAAAACTTCACCTGATTTTCAGTCTTTTTCATTGTCTGCTCATCTCATCAGTTTTATTTTTTGAGCTGTACAGTGTTCTGCCTATTTATAATAGAAAGAAATGGTAATACCATCAAGGCTACCTGTACTTTCATGACCTCCACTCCAATTGTTCGCTGTCTAGTCTCTTTTCCTTCTTTAACTTCCAGTCTCCTTTGTTCTGATTAGATGAGAGTTTCATAGTACTAGAGGGAATTGGCCAAGCCTTGTCACAAGTCCAGGTAGAGGACAAGTGCCAGTGTCTACAAACAAACCATTCCAGCACCTCTGTGTTGCTGGGTATAAGGGCTGTGTTTCCTAAAAGCTGTCTCAAAGCACATAGAAGTGTGCTAAGAGGGCTCAGACCCATAAGAGGAAGTTGAAATGGCAAAGGAGGGTGAATTGGAAAGAAATCATAGAAAAGTGTACTTCTGCTTTTCTACAAGCATGAAAACCTTAGAGGTCTGAAAGCATCTCAATATTTTTTTCATTCCTCAACCTGATGGGTTTTCTGCTTTTTGCATTCTGATTTTTATCCAAAGACAGCAGTCTCTCATTGTATTTCAACATTTTGTTTCCAAATCAGGAATGATAGTGATGGGGAAGGGGAATCAGAGGATCCTGAAAAAAAGAAGCTACAGAATCAACTTCAAGGTAATTTGAAGCATCCCTTTCTTTAAATAGTGGTGACTTGGGTTAAGCAAGTTCCTATATTTTTGCCATCTAAATTTTACGGATTAACTTAATGTCTATAAGTGGCTCAAGTAGTGTGTAATCTTCACATGCAAAAGCATAATCTTTATGGAGGTAAAAGAACTTGTGTGACATGAACTTGCACAGTGACTATATTGAAATGTATCTCCTGCACACTGTGCTTTGTGTTAAAATTGTATCACCTATCAAGGTAGCATTTTCCAACTGGAGTTGCAAAGTCCCAGGTAGCTATTGGCTAAACTGAGTCAGTATTTTTAACTCTGAATTGCACTAGTGTGTTGCCTAGAGGCTAAGGAAATGGTGATAAAAATACTTAGTGTAAGCAGGACTGTTTTCACAAAAAGATTTGTATTCATGTTTAGGAGTAAAAACATGGATTCTTCCCATTTATAATAGCAGACAGCATTTTCTTATATGCAATGATGATGCTGTCCCAGTTCAGTAGCATAGTTTGGGTATTTGAACTCAACTCCAGAACAGTCAATGAAGCAACTTATAGCAGCTACGAGCAGTTTGGTGTGCAGTTTTTAGTATTTATTTCCCTTTAATAATGAAGAACTGTTCAGAACTTCCCTACCAGAAGGTGCTTATGGATCTGAAGAAACCTCATTGTTCTCCTGTTTTTCACTGTAACAAAAATGAAATGCATTTACCAGATCTTGTGCCTGTGTAATTTCAGGAGCTGTTGTATCACAATTGGAAACTGTGCCATGATTCCTTCTCCACATATTTATTCAATTCTATGCACAGTTATAAGGGAAAGTTCCCTGGTTTTTTAAAAGTGACAGAAAATTGATGAGCATTGAACTCCTATGCTGTCTCTCACTATACAGACTTTGTTTCTTCCCACATGAATCTGACCTTAGTAGAAGCAGTGGCTAGGATTACAAGATCTAGTTACTAGATCTAATAATCTGTTACTACCTGAGTTCCAAGTTGTCCCATCTAGAAGTAGTTGAGACAAAATTTTTAACATCAGACTAACCAATCTGAAGAGAAGGCTAAATTACAGCTCAGTTGGCTGAACTCATTGCTTGAGGAAGATGAAACTTGTTGCTAAACTTTCAGAGAATGTGCCTTGACTGAGAAAATACTTCTGCAGTTAAGCAGGATCCATATAACCTTTCTGATGCTTTCAGCCCTAGCTCTCAAACCTCTTTTCTACTAGATGATCCATTTGTTTGCTGCATGTCTGGAGATACTCAACAAGTCACTTCATCTGCTGAAGAAACTTAAAAAATCCTGAGCTAGTGCCACTACAATGTTTAAAATGAAATGTCACATTTTTTGGGAAGTGCAATGGTAGTTTAGTGATGAGATGGTGCCAGGACTTCTACTAACTCACTAACATTCTGGTTATCCATGGTTTATTGTGTGCAACGCTGTGACAGATTTCTGTAAAAATAACATCCATTTGACTAATGGAATTCACTGTTTCTATTGTATTAGAAAGGCCTTGTTTTTATTCTGTACAGACATGGGCATTGATTTTTTTTTCCCACCAAATGGAATTTATTGTAGTTGTGAAAAGATACGCACATCGCTAACTTAGACAATCTTTTCTTACAGGAGCAATTGTTATGGAGCGACCAAATGTCAAATGGAGTGATGTTGCTGGCCTTGAAGGTGCCAAAGAGGCACTTAAAGAAGCAGTCATCCTGCCCATTAAATTTCCGCAACTATTTACAGGTCAGGATTACAGCATTTATTTACTATTGGCCAGTCAGGAGTGGCACTGGAGCCTGTGAACTGTATTGTGCCAATGTATCAGAGACTAAAGCTGAGCTCTTAAGAAAGAGATTTTGATCCATCTGACAGAAGTTTCATGAGTAGATGTGGAAAACCTCTGAGCACCCTAGAGGAGCATAATCAGAAAATAGGTTCCATCTTTCTACAGTATTTTGAAAGCTGCTGGTATGTCTCTTGCAGGCAAGAGAACACCCTGGAGAGGGATTCTCCTATTTGGACCACCAGGAACAGGAAAGTCTTACTTAGCAAAAGCTGTGGCGACAGAAGCGAACAACTCTACCTTCTTCTCAGTATCTTCGTCTGACCTTGTCTCAAAGTGGTTAGGTGAAAGTGAAAAGTAAGTTGGAGTTGCCAGAGGTCCAGGAGAAGAAGAAATTAATATAGATTGAGATAAGTTGTTGTAAAGATTTTGAGGGAATGGGCTTGTCTTTTTAAAAACAAACTACAGGTGTTTCTATGTTTCATGCTGCAGTGCCATATAAAGATACCATTATGTGCTGCATTTTGAGAAGCTCTCTTCAGTGCTCAAGATAGTTTTTAAACCCACTCAGAAAGATTTTGAGAGCACCACAGAGCTCATTTCCCTTCTGAATTCAGCTGTGGTTGTACAGTGTATCAGTATGAAGTGCTGAGTTACTGTGCTTCTTGGCATCTCCCCACTAATCTGTCCCAGCAGCTATGTGGTATTACTTTGTCCATATGAAAGTGAGTATTTTGTTCATCCTAATGTCAAACAAAATCTGAAAGAAATGAGAGACTTGCAAAGATAGGTTGAAGGAGAGGAGCAGCCATGAAAGGAAAATGTGTGGGTCCCTATGCTAAATCTTCATTTGTTACTGTGTGATGCATGAAGAAGACTAGGAAGCCAGAAGACCAGGAGTGACATGTTGGCTGCAGTCTAGAAGTCCAGGAATTTGTCCATCTAGTCTTCCAGAAGCGATTTCTTGAATTAATAAAAGGTGGTGGGTTTATAGGGAAAGGATTTTCATATAATGATAAGCATAGTTGTCACAACCATGCTTTAATAGTTTGAAGTGTGGGACAACTGAGCAACGCTGCTTAGAGTTCATAGAATGAGGAAGAAAGGCTTTTAGATAGTGTTTGAACTGAGTTATTTTTTCCTGAGAAAGCTGGAAACCTTAAGCTGCTTTTCTTCTGTTGCAAAAGGAATACAGAACTGGAGACTAGCTTGGCATTAGATTTTATGTTTAACTTCATTTGAGACTATTGCCTGAGATTTAGTGCTGTAATATGAAGGATTTCCCAGCGTGTTCCTATTTATTTTTCTTTTTTAAACTAGTAAAATGTGTTCATGAGAGATGGCTAGGAGTATTTGGGGGTTTATTTTAGGTTGCTTTGTTTATTTGATTTGAAACCAATATTTCTTGTCATACAAAAAATATTTAGTAAGTAAAATTGTGTAAAGTAAAGATGCATGTTTTTTCTTATGAAATCTCTAGAATTAATTTAAGTTAGAAATGTTTAAAGAAAGTCTTTTTTCTTTTAAATCTTTCTAGAGTGGTGGTTTCGTATAGTCCAGGCTGTCATGTAGAAGTGTAACCTGAAAAAGGGCTTTATCTTGCAAAAGTCTGCCTGGAGCACTCTTAATTTTTTTCTCATTATGCTGGGCTCTCTTGTTCAGTGTAATTCTGAGTCTTGGGGCTGGAAGAATGTTGTGTCTTTGAGTAGCTTTATGTTAATGCTTTTTTTTCTTACTTTCTCTAAAGGAAACGACTGTGTCACAGTCTGAAATTATGTGTTTCTGCTGTTGTAATTATTAATATAGCTGAAGCTGTTTCCTTCTTTAAGATTAGTGAAAAACTTGTTCCAGCTTGCCAGAGAAAACAAACCTTCTATCATCTTCATTGATGAGATAGATTCGCTCTGCGGGTCAAGAAGTGAAAATGAAAGCGAGGCTGCTAGACGGATAAAAACAGAATTTCTAGTCCAGATGCAGGGTAAGTTTATTTGGTTTTCAGAATCAGAGAAATTAATATACATATTTTTAAGTGTAGCTTGTATGAGAACACTAAAAATATCTGCAGTTCCACCCCATTAAATTTTGATGACTTTTTAAAACAGTTTCTGTTTATCATCTAAACATTGAAATTATTTCTGCCCTGATACAGGGGTTGGCGTTGACAACGAAGGAATCTTGGTCTTAGGAGCAACAAACATACCGTGGGTTTTGGATTCTGCTATCAGGAGAAGGTATGATGACATTGTTTTTAATGATGTGCAATTCACAACTGGTGCGAGCCTTCAGCCAGAGAATCCTTAAGATGTTCATCCAGCTCATGTTTGCAGACATGGTTAATGTTCTACACCTCAATTCTATGAAGTGGACTTAGCCAAACTAATAGCCCCTTGCCCTCTTAGAGAGATGTAGGTCGTTCACTCTTGTATTGGCCCTGTAGTTTATCTGATTTCTTGGTTAGATGATTATGCTTGAAGAAATAGTAGTTTTCTGCTTGTTTTTTGGTTTTCTGGTGGACTTAGGGGACAAGTTAGCAAATACACACCTCAGAAGGGCAAGAGCGGGTAGAGCTTTCCTTTTCAGCTGTTAACAAACTGGTGAGTAGCTTGAGTTCTTTTATGGAAATGTAACCTTATGCAGAGACTCCATGTTTTTCTACTGGTCAGGCATAACTTGTGATTTCTAGCTGCTGTTTTGCAGATAAAGGGCTTTTGCAGATACAGGACTGCCTGTACCTGATTAGTTGGATCTTACTCTGAGCTGCAGAGCAAGCAGAGGACAGATACAGTTATGTGCCAGATAGGATCATGTTGTGATGAGGACACAACTTGGATAATGGCCATTTTTGCAGGCTAAAGATTCATTGGGTTTTTTGTGACTGACACTGACTTCTATTTATATACTTAATTCAAACTGGGCATACTTTGATTTGATTTGGGGTTGTAGCAGGTAGCCTCCAGATGTCACTTCCCATCTCTATGACTAGTGTTGTGTGAGCCAGATTTAGGGATGAAGGTGTTGCAGAAAATTTCAAGTCATTCTTGAAATTCCAGCTTTGGTTGGGATCCACAGTAAAAGACCCACATGGACCTGATAGAGTGGGTCCAGAAGGGGGCCATGAAAATGATCAGAACACCTTTCCTCTGAAGGCAGGCTATAAGAGTGGAGCTATTCAGCCTGAAGAAAAGGATCCAGAGACACCCTATTGTGGCCTTTCAATATATAAAGGGAGCTTAGTGGAAAGATGGAGAGATGTTCCTGGTTTTTTCCCCAGTCTTTTAATGCCAAGACAAGGGGCAGTTCTTCAAACTGGAAGAGCATGGGTTTAGATTTGGCATAAGGAAGAAATTTTTTATGATGAGGGTGGTGAGGCACTGGTGGAAACTTGTGGATGTCCCATCGCTGGAAGTGTTCAAGGCCAAGTTGGATGGGGCTTTGAGTAAGCTGGTCTAGTGGAAGGTGTCCCTACCTGTGGCAGGGGAATAGATGATCTTCAAGGTCCCTCTCAACCCAAACCATTTTCTCATTCTCAGCAACATGAAAGAGAAATTCCCTAGCTCTTGCCCACAAGACTTAAAGGAATTTGTACAACAATGACTATAATAAAATTAATACTTCATGGATTTGGGCCACTTTGTCATGTATATCAGGTTAATTGTTCAGCAGAATTTGGAGTTGCTCTTACTTTGTTGGTGGGAGGTAATCTCCACTCTGAGAACAGATGCTGCTTCAAAGGAAGAACTGCAGTTACCAATGTCTTCTTGAGAATGACTTCAAATTTACTTCTATCTATGGTGTTTGCTTAATTTAGTTGGAGACTGTAGAAAGTTGTTGTTTAAACTTGTTATCAGGCAGTTCTTTCTTTGAGTGTGAAATCTGTTTGAATACACTTCACCCTTAAAGACTTCTTCCTCTCAGTTTTTTCTTTTAAGACTCAAACTCTGCTGGAAAAACATCAGGTGAAGAGAAGGTTTTTATAATGGAAAGGAGGCAGTTGTTATATTCTGGATGTTAGATTATGCTACTAACTAAAGTATTATTTATGAGAACAGGTTGCTGAATATTTGCCTCAGATTTTTTTTCAAAGGTTTATTGTACTGAAACTGCTTTCTAATATTGCTAGGAGCGGACTTATTTGCATGAGCTCTTTCCACTGTGCGCCTGCATGAGCTGGCATCTTGGGAACTCTTTTGTCTTTTTTAAACCAGGTTTGAGAAGCGTATTTATATTCCTTTACCTGAAGACCATGCCAGGGCTGCAATGTTCAAACTTCACCTTGGGTCAACTCCAAATGACCTAAAAGAATCAGATTATCGAGAGCTTGGGAAGAAAACTAATGGCTATTCTGGTGCAGATATAAACATCATTGTCCGTGATGCACTGATGCAACCTGTTAGAAAAGTGCAATCAGCGACTCACTTTAAAAAAGTAAGTAGGAATCAAAATTTTTCAAGTTATTTCATCTATGAGAACAATCTTACTTTGAAAATTCCTTGCAAATAAACTGAATTTGGTTTTGGGTAATACTGCATGCTTATGAACATCCCTTTTATTGACTGGGGATAACTGTTCTTCTTTTCCCCAATGCCCCCCTAGTCCTGCCATAAGTCTAGTGGAGCTAATTTCTGAATATTGATGCTCTGACACTCCAAGTCTCTAGAGATTGTTAAAAGCATTCCGTTTGTAGTTTGATTTAAATGGCAATGTTGCAGAAGTGCTCTTTTCCTATTTCAAGTTAAGTGGTTCTTAACATGCTGGGGAAAAAAATAAACGTATCCCTCGGATTATACTTAAGCACATTCTGTTTACTTGGCATTTTTTTCAAACTCAAACATTAAGGTTCTTGTAGAGTTCTGGTAGAAACATTCAATCAATGTTACTTGTAGCAGTAGTAAAGATGCAACACAACCGAGCAAGGTCTGTGTTTCATTTACACTGCTGTAATGTAAAAACCAGCTTACTTATATAGCTGCACACCAAAGAGCCTATTCAAACTATATTGTTTGGCTTATCTTCCAGTTTCCTCTACATGCTATGTATTGACTTAAGAAACACTTCTTCACAATATTTGGGATCTCAGAAACTTTATCTGAACAAGAACCAGTAAGCATTCTTTACCACCAGTCTACACCCATTAAATCTGGGAATGTCTTTCCGCTGGAGAATTTGCACAGATAGGCCTTGTTCAGTCAAATTAGTTGTTCCCTGTAAACTATTAAATGTGTAGAT
>VZTR01033180.1:30619-47682 GCA_013400775.1 Chaetops frenatus | reverse complement strand
TATCATATCTGTGGCTGTAAACAGTTTAAAATACATGCAACATGTATCAGTTGAATAAAATTTTACTTTGCTGTGCAGCATATTTTAGGGTAGACCCAGACTAAAGGTACTTTTTGTTAATATTTTTAGTGCAAAGTTTGATTTTTACAGAAATTCATGTATCCTGGGTGAAGGTGGATCAGGATATTCTGCAGAGGTGCTAATTGCTGTAAAAGGAAACTTTAATTTGTCACTTTATAAAAGAGCAGGTGTGGTAGGAGAAACTTTAGGTCTTAAGGTGTCACGTACCAGGTATGTGTTGTTGGCAGCAGTTCTTTGTCATCTCAGTTACAATTACAGTTCTTTTACCAGTAACTCAACCTGACATAAAAGGGTTAAGGGCCCGGAACTGAACAGCTACACTCACTTTGGAGATGGGCTCTCTTTTTTCAATGTAGTTTCTTCCAATAAACTCAATCAGCTTAAGATTCAAAGAGAAAGACACACTTAAATCCAGTATGGTCCAGAATATGAGAGGACAGGAAGTTTAACTTCTGGGGACAACTCACAGTAACCGTGATGTAAGCTGTATTTGTTGATAAACAAACAGTTATTTTGATATATCAAGGATTTTCTAGATGCTTTCTTCCCTTAAGCAGTGATGTCTGAAGTATTTATCTGGTGTTAACTTTAAGTGACAATGGCATTTCTGGCTAAAGGGCTATTAGCTTTTAGCATTTTGTTCAAATTTGGAACAATCTGAGGCATGTTTCAGCTTGCCGTGGAGCAATGAATAACCTCAGTTGTCACAGTTTGCAGAACAACTTCAAAAGCAGTTCTTGCATCTTAACTATTTTTGCTCAAGAAAAAAAAAAGAAGGAAAAAAACCCACAACTGCAATACTTTGAAGGCTCTGAAATAAGCCAAGTTGATTCCACTTGTATTGTTAATGCTTTAATTGGATGTGATTTTGTGGTTTTATAAGCAGAATCTTACCACTATTATTTGCGTTACAACAGACGACTTGCCTCAGAGTTCAGCAGAGCTTTCCTCAGTTGTCAGTAATTAACTGTAAATCTTTCCTTGCCATATGTGATAATGCATGTTTGACAGAATGCCTTTTTAATACTACAGTCTGCTCTCTGGCATCCTGCTCTAAATGCAGCTTGGAATAGCAAATCCCATTCTGCCCATAGCCAGTTAGTGAGTTGTCCTTCAACTGGTGATATGCTCCGAGTTCCCGTGGGTGTGTGGTGCTGCAGGTAACAGTGAGGGAAAGCAAAATCGTTGGTACCAGACAGTGTACTGCAGAAAAGGAACAGACACACGGTGCCAGGTTTTTTTCGGTCTGTCTGGGGGAAAAAAGAGGCTGTTTTGTTCCCCCGCTAGGTGACGCTGTTTTCTACGGAGTGCTGCTCAGGTGGTGCTAGGAGCTTGGGAATGCGGGATGTCAGAGCGAAAAGCACTGGGAAGCTTTTAGAGAGCTGTTAGCTAGTGATGAATGAACTCCTAAAGTGACCAGGGACCAGGAAGGGTGGTCTTCACCAAGCAGATTTCCTGGCATGTCAAGTTTTCCACAGAAATTCTCAGCCTTAAGAGGATGTGGCTTCTGGGTTTTGACCTGGTGTGAATTTATGTATCTGGCTACAGCTGCATGTTTTCAAGGTGAATAATACCAGTACACTTGTACAATTTCTCTTTCACAGGACATGTCTTCCCAGTGGGTAGGGCATCTGCATAAAATCAAGGAATGTTTTTGCTTAGGGTGCTATTCAAGCTTTTTGCTTAGGGTGCTGTCTTCAAAATACTAACTCCTATAAACTGAATGTTTTCTTATTTTTAGGTAAAAGGACCATCAGTGTCTAATCCAAATACGATGGTAGATTTATTCACCCCTTGCTCTCCAGGTGATCCTGAAGCCATAGAAATGACATGGATGGAGGTCCCAGGTGATAAATTACAGGAGCCTCAAGTTTCCATGGTAGGTATTTTTGTAGTATTTCTTTCTTGCTTTGCAGAACTCTGAGAAGCTTTGAGGTAAAGAATCTTTTTCAGGACAATTGGATGAGATGTTTGTTTTCAGAAATGCTGGGCATACCAGATAACATTGGAATTCTCAACATAAATCACTACAGTATGGCATGTTTATGAAAAGACAGCTCTCTATCCCTGATAAGCATTTCTTATTCTTGTCTGCTGACATGCAGCTGCCATCCTTTCATCCTTAGACAGTATCTGGCTCTTCCGCTGTTCTTTCACTTAGCTTTTATTCATTCAAAACCTTTAGGGTTCCTGCACTATGATACACTTTCTTCTCATCACTGTGGCATTAATACTGCAAAACAGAAAATTGCATTCACTAAATTGGGAAATTATGTGCTATAGGTAAATATTGCCCATGAAATAGATATAAGTATAAAAGTAAAAATTTAAGATTTTTGGATGTAATGGTAGTTTTGTTTAAAATTCATCAGAGGTGATACAGCTCTTTCTGCTGGTTTCTTTGTGCATATGAAAATACTTGCTTTGGCCTAGGGAATAAAATATGTAAGACAGTTTTCAATTTTAGTTCACTGTTTAAGAGAAAAAATACTTGCTGAACACTTATTCTGTATTTATCCCCAGGAGCAGCAGAAGAAAATTTTGAATTTAAGTACAAAGTTTGTGGGAAGTACTTAACAACATATCTGTGCTGCTGCTGTTTTCTGTGAGGAATGAAGGAAATCAATGCATTTCATGGGTATCACAGGCCCTGCTTTGTAAACAGAACCATCACTGTATTTCAGAAAGTAATTTCCTGTGATTTATGCAGGTGCAGGCCTGCCTTAAAACTTCTCCCTGCATGGTCTAATTGAATTTTTAATCAGTCTTTCCTGGAATTAAAGACAGCAGTTCCTTGTGTGCTCCTAATGGTACCTGGATTCTGATGCACTACAGGCAGCTGTTTCAGTGTCCAGTTCTTGTCCTTAAAAGATGAGGCTTTAATTCTTTTTGAGCAGAGTGCCTCTGGTCCAATGAGACAAATATCATGTGTAGAAAACCATCATACTAACTTTTGCATTTACCCATCATTTTATAGTAATATGAGGTGTTGGACATCTACTTTTTTCAGTTGCCTTTGGTTACAAATTTATTAGTTGTCTTTCCCCATTTTATTCATAGAGTATTTTAACTGCTGCTTTCAACTTCATAGACCTATGAATTTTTTCTATACTTCATTTCCTAGCATCTAAATACTTATCTAGAAAATTGACTGAATTGAAGAGACAGAAATTACCAGTCACGAGCAGTAAATCTTTGCTAGAGATGAATCACAAACTGCTGTTCTACATTGCTGGACTGTGAAGAGTTCATGGGAACATCTGATTATTTTCCACTTAATCTGCTGTAGTTAATCACAGGTTGAAAATAGTAACTGACCAAAAAGAGGAAGTTCAGTTCTTTTCAAAAAAGAGATGAATAAAACTTGAATGGATAAGTGGCTTAAACCTAAACCTGAGGTTGTAGTTTTGTTACTGGAAAACTCACTGACGGTTGTCTGTCTTCAGAGAGAGTTAAAGGCTGCCTCTGTGCAGAAGTGTTCAGGCTTACTTAAAGTTTTGTGTAAATAGGAACTTCTAAATGTTGGGGGTTTTTTAATGCATATTTGCCCTGGCAGCAAAATTGCTATCAGTGGTAGTATACTTGTTTCTGAAAACATGTTTGATTTTTTTCTGACAGAGTGATATGCTCACGTCACTTGCTAGCACAAAACCAACAGTTAATGAACAGGACCTGGAGAAGTTAAAGAAGTTTACAGAAGATTTTGGTCAGGAAGGCTAAACCAAAGATATGTGTGAAGCATTAGAACTTTTTTTTTCTCTTTAAAGTATTCATGTGTCTTTATTGATGGGACTTCCGATAAATGCCAATAAAATCACCCCTTTCTTACTTTGCAGAAGGAATAGAAGACACCTTTGCAAAGACCCTTAAGCTTTTGTATTGTATTGTTTTCCTCAAATGTCTACTAAATGTCTTCTATTGAAAAAGAATACAAAAATGCAATTTTAGAGTGAGACAGCAAAGTGATGTGGTAACGTCTAATAAATACTAGAAAGCTTTAAATTACTAGTTCCATTTTAGGTGGTGTATTAGACCTGGATATCAGTGAGTTTTAAACTCCCAGTGAGGTCAAAAACCTTTTTAAGGGATGGGAGAGAACATAATTGTCAGGTGTTTTCAGTATCAGTCAATCAGCATACGTATTAATTACTCTCATTTCATTTAGGAAAACAACAAAATTTTCTAATCAAGCATACTGCAAGTGTGGGTGTGCTGTTAAAGTAAAAGACACCATGAGGATAAGACTACATGGGCCAGTACTTTGATTAAATATTGATGGACCTGTTATTTGGCGCTTTTTTTTGCTGTGCTGTGTTAAAATTTTGCCTTAAACAGCAAGCTTTTGTTTTTAACTCTTTACTAGCTGGTACACACTGTCACTATGCAATTTAACACAAGTTTGTTAAATGTAAGTAACTCAGAATGTGTTTTGCTGGCTGTTCCTGGGGGGTTGTTTGGATTTGTTTTATTTGTTGTTTTGGTTTTTAAATTCTGGATTCACTTCCTGGTGAAGTTTTGACTAAAGTTAGAAAAAAGCATTAGTAGTACCCTGTAAGATCCTGCGTGTTGAGGCTGGCAAGGTACCCGTAGTCTTTGGAGAATGTCTGGGAGGTATTCTGGGAAATAGCATACTTTCACATGCAAGGAGATTAGAACAGATGTTTTAGCCACAGCCTTCCAGTGATAAATTAATCCAGAACCCCACTGGTAACTGTAGCATATAAATTACATCAATTTAGTGCTTAAACTGGGAGAGAAGGCTGGCAGTTTAGTATAGAAGTAGCACTTCCATTGCTCTTTTTCTGCAGAACTGCAAATGGAGATGTGCCTGAATGTAACTTACAACACTACAGCATCAGCATTAAGTTTGTGCCTTGTAAGTTTGCACTGGCTGTAGATATGAAACACCATTAGGATACATAGAATACTCAATCTTCCATTATCATTGTACAACTCTATCCTGCAAATGTTTTGTTTAACTTGCATTAAAAGAAATTTGCACATTTTAGGTGTGTATGTTCTATGTACATATGCACAAATATGATCATCTTTTGATGGGGTTTGGTTTCTTTTATGTACATATTTTGTGTACTTTATAAATCATAGGATGGGTGACATTTTCTGTACTTAAATGAAGTAAAATGTTGTAGTACAACATCAGCTATGTTATTTGAGTATTTCTTCAATGTTATGTTCAAGTTTTTACCGCTTTGTCTTCTTAGACTTTTGTTTCTGTGTTTAATAGCCAAACAAAATAGTTACATATTCTTTGATCTGCAAGGTGCTGAGCTTTTTTTTACTAACATGATAAAAGCTTTTTTTTTTTCAAAATCCTTCATTTACTCAGCTTTACCTTTGTCTTACATCAGAATGTGTAAATATGAATCAGTGGGCTGCAAATCTTTGTGAGCTTTTGGGGGGATGGCAGGAGAGGGAGTTGAGTGAGGGCAGGAATTCCAGCCTAGGTACAGACAACTATGGTTGGTAAACTTAATCCTCATTACAACAAGATCTCATTTGTAGTTTTCTCTTGTGAACACTTTAGAAGTGAGCCGCATACTAGTGTGGCTGTTGTTCAGAGGTTTGACGCCACTGTCTGAAGTGTTTGTCTCTTGACCTTTTTAGAAATGAGAGTCCTTACTGCAATCCTGCAATCTTAAAATTCTCAGGAATGTTTTGGGTTTTTTTCTTGCTTTTTGTGGTAAGCTGATTTGTCCTATGGGCTTCCAAATGCTTAACTGTGTAATCTTGTATCTTTAATGCAAAAGAAAAATATACTGTATGTTTTAAATTTACATCTTGCTGCTTGCTCAGATGACATCTGTAACAGAACCTTTAATATTTGATGTTGAAAGTTGTTTTTAGAAATATATTCCAAATAAACTTTGCTGCTTAGAATTGCAGCTACAAGGGCAACTTTTTCATTTGCTGTCTTTGTAAAATTATGATTAATATGTATATCACTGAGCTTCTTAGCCAAGTTATCCATAGCAGATGATAGCCAAATGAGGGAGTGGGCAAAATCACTTTTTAATTTTCAGTGTTAATGGAAAACACTCTAAATCAAAGAATTTATGAACAGCTGTATTTGCTTTGAATAATCAAAACCTCTATAAATACTGGACAGATTACTTGTACATTTTTATTGAGGTCTGATCTTTGGCTGGTTAGCTTACAAATTTTTTTCATACCTTCTGGTATTACTTCTTACTCTGACTGCAATATGAAAAAATGTCATTTTCCTTCCTATGTGTAAAATAATTTTTCAATTAAATCACTTATGTATGTGCTTGTGTGTTTCACAGATGGTTTCTTCACACTGACACGAAGTTTTGGATTTCCTACCATTTGTGGTCTGTCTCTTGATGCACACACTTAGAGAGTTAGAATAGCTCAGTAAACCAACTTCTTATATTTTTTTCCTACTTTTCCTGACTGACATCAAGTTCCAGAGTGGTTTGATTTATGTGTTGCCTTTTTGTCCTTGTCTAGCATAACAAAAGCATACAAATCTTTTAAATTTTCCATAAATCTCTTAAGTTTTCTATTTGGTTTGGTTTTTCAAGTCTGCTGGTCATTGAAAATACTTATATGCTTTTGTTTTAATTAGTGGAGCAGAACAAATGTAGGTGACGGAGATACTCTGGAATCTGCTTTTTTCATGTTCCTGCCTGGCAGAATTTGCTCTTTTTGTCAACTGAAGCAAAGAAGCTGCTGAATATTCTCTGGTCAGGTGTTTTGATCTACTTTTGGTGTTTATTTAGTGTTCTTAATAAGAATATTCCACTTTTTTTTTTGTTTTTCTGAGGATTATCTTGACAGGAAGCTATTTAATAGTTCTGAATTTGTTGAAATATGCAGGAACATCTTCATTTTGCTGTTTACTCTTTCCTTCCTGCAGAATGACAAGCTTGTTTCAAGATTGGCTTCCATACATGTTTTTGGTCTTAACCAGATTCACCCTAGTAATCATGGTTGACTTAAAGCCATTCCTGTAACTTACGTAAACTGTTGCAAGAACTCAATGGACTGTTTTTTTCATACTGTGCTGCTATTCCAGCAGATAATTAATTCTTATCAAAACATTTTTCTTTTATTCTTGAGCAGGCAGCTTTTATTGTACCTCTTGTGGCATAGCTTCAGTGTTTACCCCTTCAATTTCTCTTTAGCTTTTTATTAACGTACTAATCTAGGGATTTTATTCCACAAATCCTCTGTCATCATAATTAGCTGCGTAAAAACTCTTCTAATTGGTCATTCATCCTCTGTCCTGACATTTGTGTAGTGACAGCCCAGGTATTAGATAAGACTGTCCTGTTTTTATCTTTTGGTCCCTGTGACCTAATTAGAATTCTTCCTCTCCCTCCCTACTTTTACATGCACACACACCCTTCTGATGGGAGCTTTTCGATTAGGTCGCTGGTTTGTGACGTTTTCTGTTTACTCGCCTTTGCAGCCTTCCTATCTGAGAGGCTCCAACTTGATGAATAAACACTCAAGGATACTGCTTTCCTTTGTCATATCCCGAGTTTAGGGATGCTGGATTTCCATCCATACATGCCACCTGTGCATGGTACCTGCCACATGTGCAATCTGCTAGTCTTTTGCAGCAATAGTTGACATTTTTGGGCTCATTTAGCTGAACTTCTCAACCATTAGTCATGGAAACACAACAGAATGTCCTATCTGCATCATAGCAGGAGCTAAGTTCCCTTCTAAATAGGCTTTGGTTGTGTTTTGAGACATCTCCAGGAAATAAGTCACTGACACCTGACACAGGCCTGCTGTTGATAATGCAGCCAGAGTTTTCTTTCCTGCTTGGTGACCTATTATCAGGCACTGTAACATGAATTGGCAGGACTTGCTTTTGCTTGCCCTTACTCCTCCTCTGCTGCCTCAACTCATTTAAATCCAAGCTATTCAAGGCAGGGACTTTGCTTTCAAACATGCTCAGTGTCACATGCATTCTGTGAACTATAAACAGTAATTTCCTCTGACTCATTGTGTTGTCGGCCCAGTGACCATCCACAGGTAATTTGTTACAAAAATCTCAGCTGGAGTTGCCTTCTGCTGCTTCTCTGTCCATGTCTCAGCAGTAGCGAGTCAGCTAGGCAAGGGGCTGGGAAAATGGCTATAAATATCACCATCTCATTCAGGAAATAACGTGGCAAATGGGGACTGTTACTTGCAGCTGTGACTTAGGCTCTGGCAGGGTCAGGTGAACTGTTTGCCCAATAGAAAGTTAGGAAAAAATTAAAATTAAAACTGTATGAATTCAAACTATCATTTCTTCTTTCTCTCCTCCTTGAAGGCTGGAGCATGGGCTGTAGCAGGGAGGCTCCGACTTATCAAGACCTTTGCTTTATATAAGATTTTAGAAAATCTGGAAAAGTTAGCTGATTACTGTTTTCAAGTGTCCCATTTAAGTTGCCAGTTGAAATGCTCATGCTCTTGCCTGACTGAGCATGAGCTCACTTGAAGTTTTAATGATGTTTTAATTAATTAATCACAGCTATTAGTTGCTCCATAGACAACTGAACAGCAAAGAAATTATTACTGTTTTAATCTTTATACCTGCTCTTGTTTTGATCTGGACTGGTATATTTGTGTCCTGCCTTGCTCTGTCACTATAATTTTAAAACGTTTTCTTTTTTTTGTTGCTGTTCTTACCTGCCCAAAAAGCTCGTGCCCATGATGCAGGTGTCCCCTGTCAGTGTGAAGAGGAAGCAGGGCGCTGTGGTTGCCTGACAGCAAAGCTGGTTTAGCTGCAGCATAGCCGAGGTTTCCACAGGCACCACAGGACCTGCTGACAGAGCCTAAACCTTTCTGTCCACCCTTCATCTTCGCTGTCCCTTCACAGGCTTCAAGACAGAAGGGGTGCCCCTATAAAGACACTGCCACGGCTCAAACTCAGAGGGCAGGTGTGCACAGCCGTACGCAGGACCGCTGGTGACAAACACCTCACAAACATGCAGGGTCCCGTGTGACCACCCACCCAATGCACACCAGGGAGGCACTGCAAAGTTACCTCCATCCAGGAGCACTGCCAGGTGCCTGCCCATTCCAGGCTTAGATGGGCTCAGTCCCAGCTGGGAACAAATGTGCTGGAGCATTCATGGGGTTTCTGTGAGGCAGTGGGACACTGTGGTGGTGTTCCCCCTGGGCAGTCTGATGCTCTACATGGGGTAAATGAATCCACAGAAACACGTGTAGGGGCTGTGCTTCAGATCCCCTGGAGCTGGTGCGGGCTGGAAGTTGACTGGTGAACAAGGGCACCGATGCTGACACTCAGCGCTCCTATGGGGTTTTGTCCTAGTTGTCAGCTGTGTAAAATGGTTTCCACAAGCTTTGAGGCTATTTGGCTTATTCTCTTGGGCCTTCTTTTGTGTAAAGCGTGCTCGCTTTGCTGCAGTACATACTGGAAATGCATGATGCTTCTTACAAGAAGAAAAAGGTTTTGATGAGAATTTTTCTTTGATGTGAATGTTAATTGGCAATTTTTGCCTGCCTCTTTCCTCTTGCTTTTGACTAATTTTCTGGGGTTTTCACTTTTTTTAAATTTCAGTTTTTCTTTTTTTTGTCCTTCACACCATTTTTTTTCCCTTTCTCAAACAGAAGATAAAGCACTGATTTCTTTTAAAATCCTGTTTCAAAGCTCTTTATGTTCCGATATTTCTCCAGTGTTTATAGCAAAGCAAGTTTATACCCAACAAAGCAGAAGCTGACAGAGTGTCTCTGATTTCTGTTTTTCCCTTCAAAGCGACAGGCCCATCTGTACATGCTGTCCTTTCCCAGGCTGACGGCAGGAAGGCAATGGGCTGTGCTGTTGTTAGAGGATGGATTCGGATCTGGAGGAGCACAAGCAACTCTGATGTACTTGGCAGCAGTGCAAGGGGGAGGAATGGTTGAATTGCTTGTGTTCAGCAACCTGTTTTCTACCTGTTTCTTGGGTTAGAGAGGGAAAACAGAAGTATATACAAGACATCTTCTAAATTTCCATTGCGTAGCAGCAGCTTCTCTGCAGTGCGTGCCAAAGATAAATTAGCAGGGACTGATGGCAACGGCAGAGGTTGTGTAATTTCATTCAAGAAATAAACACCAGCCTCTTGCCAGTGCTGTCAATATCCTCCGTGTTACCTGGAACTGGAAACAGACTTAATTCATGTTAAAAGATTGAGCAAACAAAGTTGAATAACTTTGACAGAGAACCTGGCATGAACCTGGAGGAGGTAATTTCAGTTCTTCCGGTATTTTTAAGAGTGCAGCTGAAAAGCAAAGAGCAATGGGAGAATACGATGCTGTCCCACGCAGCAGCCTGGGGTAGGGCAAGCAGCTCTAGAAAGTTAAGAGTTGTCAGTGAGAGGCACAAAGAAGACCTGGGGAGCAATGTGCTGGTTTGCAAGAACAGCAGCTACCTAAGATGACCTACAAAAGGTAAGTTTGTGAGAAAACCAGGGACCTAGGAAGACTGAAAATCATTAATTTGGCCTTTTGTAACAAGACTGAGTCATGAACATGAGCATAGTAGACATGGCTTAACTGGGGTGGTATAACTGGTAGCTTAGTCTTGAAGCAGAGAAAACTCACAAAAGTTTAGGACCTGTCAATCTTTTAAGATTACCTGGAGGTGTTTCCAAAGGCACAATACCAAGCAGAAAATTACTCCTATTTTTGAAAGACATATTAGCAGGTTGGGTGGAGCAACTTAATCACCAAGTTGCTGTGTAGACATAGGCCAGAAGTTGCTGCAAGTTTGACTACAAAAATGTTCCCTATCTGGCTAAAAAGTGAAAGCATTCATGAAAATGTATATCCAGGAAGGTAATGATGACAGTGATTGGTAGAGACTGTCTCTGAGGGAATGCAAAACATGACAGAAACATTGAGCAAGCAATGCATTAGCTTCAATGGTAATTGCTAAGGGAAAAGATTGCTAATTGAAAAGAGTGAGAAAAGGCTCCCTCCTTTAACTCTCTGCCTAGAGTTTCTGCCTGAAAACCAAAGAAAGTATAGTGACCAAGGAAGTTATTTCCCCATGGATGAAATTCTGTAGTAAAGTGCTCCCTGTCACAGTATCATTATAGGAGCTTAGAGACCATAACTGCAGCAGCTGTGGAATTTCTAGAAAAGTAGGGGCCAAGGAAAGGTGAAGCCGTGGCAATCCTCACATTAACCTTATCTGAAGATTGTTAAACAAAGGGGGAGGGGAGTTCTCAGGCCTGTGAGACTCTTCCCTTTCTCTCATTATCCAGTTTTCAGCAGGAGGTGTGTGTCACCCCACAGTAAGCACAGCACTGGTATCTTCTCCTCTTCCACCCCCCTGAAGCACAGATTCCCAGGCAATGCGTGTTTTTAATCCCTCTGGCAGCTCCTTGGTTTATGCACCCAGCCATTCAGCTCCTCCTTAGGACACTGGGGAAAGGGGGCAGCTGCAGCCAGCTGGAGAACTGTGAGGCAGGACAGGAGTTGCACCTGATTGTGCTGGAAAAGGAGGAGAGGCTGTACGGCAGTGCTGACAAGTGGAAGGCTGCAGGGGGAAGGTGTGGAAAACCAGAGCAACTGCAGAAAAGGCTGGCATGTGTCACATCTTGAAATACTGTTGATTGTAAGAATGGCTCTACAGACTAGTTTTATGATAAAGACTTTCAAAATACAAGTACTAAGAGTTCTCCAATAAAGAATATGGCATGTCTGCTCATTAGAAAAAGGATCGCTTTTCATTAGGAATAAAAGAATCCCCTTACCCAGCACTCAAGGTACAATAAGTAGTGAAGAAAATCGTACTACACCTGAAAGGAAGGAAGGTGATTTTGGTGGGACTGCATTTTCACACTCCCCAGTGTATCACCTCAACTCGTATAGTGCATTTTCCTGTGCATGTTCAATGACTGTGGCCCGGTAGAGGGTTCCCGGGGGTTAAATGCAATAAGGTGGGAGGGGCAGTGAGGCTCTGGGGGTATTGTTACAGTGTCAGGTGAACACACAGTCGGTGTCTCTGGAGCTTCGTCTAGTCAGACAACTGCTGTTATCTGTAATATCAGCTGTGCTATCTTGTAACGTGAACTTGCATTGTAATCACCTGCTTAAATATAATTTTTGAGGTGATAGGTTGAGAGTGGGTACTCATGCCAAGAGACAAAGTGGATGTCTCTGTGTGAAAGGCCTGCATTCACTTCTTGCAGACAAGTAGGTTTTAGCTCTGAACCTCTCAGGGCAGAGGCCAACCACAGCCTCTTCCTTCCTCTGCCTGCTCACTTTCAGCAGTACTTTTCCATGCCACCTGAGGAGAAGGTAGGCTGCTTAGCCTTCTCTGCCAACCCACAGTCCACAGCATCCCTAGGAATATTTAGCAAGCTAAAGGAGTCTCATGTCCAAGTGTGAACAGCAAATTGTTCCCATGTGTAGTCTGGTATAAGTAGGTGTACCAAATGAAAAGAAACACAGATACTAAATGAAGTTCAAGATCATCTTGATCCCAAGTTTAATTTATGTGTTTTTAAATTAGAGAGTCGAGATTTGCTTTTAGTACTGGGTTGTCATTAATTTTATTTCAATAGATCTAGTGCTCAACATGCAAAATATCAGTACAGTTACTTCAGCATAAAATAAAAATTATAACATTTAATGGGTCATTATTTACAAGTAGATAATTTTGAATATTGTTTTCCTTTTTTTTTTTTTTTACTTTCTAACACCTATGCCAAACATGTTAAGCAGGTAAATAAGTTTTGAAGTATAGTGTGAAGACAAAATCCTGATTTCAAAGAGTGCTTTGAGCACTTTTGTTTCCAGAGTGTTCATCCCAAAGCAGCTGCAGCAGCCCCGGGGAAGCAGGCTGGTGGCTGGGCTATATCTGTACGTGTCACCTGCTTTTTCAGCACACGATCAGGCACCAACACCTCCTCTGCTCCCAGCAGGCAGCCACACTTCGACCTGAGCCGCTACTGCCTACCAGCATCACCTGCCTGTGTGCACACAACCCTGGGGAGTGATTCTGCAGCAGCCCCTGGGCCCCCAGCCCTGCCCGTGTTCATCGTGGCAAGGGCTGGCGGCTGTGAGAGCGCTGGGATGCAGCCCTGCTGCAAGCAAGCACCTCCCGGGAGATATGCAGAGTGCAGCAGCACAGGAAATTTCCCTTCCAGGGAGACCCACAGGATTAGGCTGACATTTTCCCAGCAGAAAGGGTACCTGGACAGGGTGCTGTGGCCTGAGCACTACTCTGGGAGCTGTGTGGCCCTGTAAGACAAAGCCAATTCTGTGATCTCTGCCAGCACGACCACCAGCACACGAGTTGTTGTCTAGCCACAGCGGGGCCAGTTTTTTGTTTGGGAAAACACAGCCAAGCAGGTAACTGGGTGTGATACACATTTCAGTCACCCTACATTTGTCACCACCAAATAATGGCCATAATTTCATTCCTCTTTCCCTCTATGGACAATGGTCAGGGACAGACAGGATGTTAGACAGATCCTTTTCTGATGGAGTATAGCAGACCTTGTGTTCCTATAACTATTATTCAAGAGAAAAGGCATCATGAAATCTGGTTGACAGGAACCACCTATTTACACTGCCATTATTCTAAAATTGTGAGTTTCCCAGAATCCCAGTATTACTAACATGGCTCTTATCTCTTTTAATTTCTTAAAAGGGCTATTAGATGCCTCATCTATGCTTGCTTGGAAAAAAAAAAAAAAAAAAAAAAAAGGAGGGTTGGGAAAGGCTAGAAAATAAAGCAAGCTATTTTAGAAAGATAAAAGAAAAAAAGTTATTTTTCTTGGCCATGGAACTTACTCTGTTACTCTCTCACTGCTATTTCTTTTTCTAAATGCAGTAGGACAGTCTGGATGGAAATCACACCAAGGCATCTCCAGCTTTATCACAGTGTAGCCTGTGGGATCCTGGTCTTCCCTCACCATTCCCAATAGGCAGAAAACACCAAAAAATTTAGTAGATGAATAGTCAGGCACAAGTGACTCTAGAGGCTGGAGGCTGCAACCACGCTACCTGCTCTTCCAAAACTTTAACCCTTCTCTGGAAGGCCTCTAGAAGCAAGACATATTTCTTTTACATGGTGATGTGCTTTGGAAGCATGTAGCTTTTGAGATCAAAAGGACATTTCTAATATCAGCCATTTGTCCTGCACTATTACCAATTCATAAACTTGTTTCCATGTTTAAATGATAACTTTGATTCTACAGTTGCCACATTTTGGTTCATATTGAATGTCTCAACCCATAAAATTGTCACGGCAAAACTCTATTGAAAGACTTAAATTAACAAGTCTGAGGAAGCAGAAAAATACAGCTGCAACAGCTCTTACACTTTGCTTTCATCTACTTGCATTGTATTCCCTGTCCTTCTCTAAACACATCACTGTTGTATTGAAGCTTCTTCTGCAGATTAATTAGCAAAGTAATGAGTACGTTTTATCCATTCTTCCTCCCTCCCCATCCTCAGGGTATATACAGACATTGGCCAGCTCGCTCTTGAAAATTATACACTTTGAGATGTTATTTATGAAGGTCAGATTAATTAAGTATTGCTTTATGTATAACTGCAGTTTGGAGTGGTGTTATGATGTTTATGTTAGCGTTCAATTTCCAGTTCCACAGTCATTGAGAAAACAGTTCTATTGTAAACAATTCCCTCGTGCCAGGAATGCATTTCCTCCGTGAATGAGGTCATGTGAGATGAATACAAACCAGGTAACTTGGGGAGGGCAGACTTCAGTTTCCATTGCCATTATTTAAAAGAATCAAAAAGGTTTGCTGGGGAATTAATTGGTAACTTGTATGGAGTTCATAAGGTCTTTCCCTTTGAATGCCTTTCTCACACAGAAGTCAACACCACTTTACAATGCAGAGAACAAAACGAGCAAACATTATCACAGCTGCACTGTCAATCCCAAGGTTACTGAAGTGGCCTCTTAAGCCAGAAGAAAAAAGCAGTATGGATTTTTCCATGAAATCTACCACAAAGGAACTTCCCCATTAGTCCAGTAAGCTGTGAACATTTAACTGTGACTGAATAGGGCCATATCATAAATTCAGGGATTCTAAATGTCCCCTACCAGTGCTTAACCTTCATTTTACTGGGAGCTTAGTGCAGATGATTTTGTGCACTCACGTCCTCACCTCACCTCGATCTTGAGAGTTATATATTGTGAAAGACACATTTACTTCTCTCTGCTTTGCTCTATTTCTATACTGCTGACATTTGAGCTTTGAAAACCTCAACATCTTTTGTGGTAGAAGTCTAGAAATAGGCGATAGTTACTATCTGAATAACCTCCTCTTTTGTGTCAATTTGATGTTGTTGGAAAGACAGCAGATATAGACGGTCCTGTATGTAAAAGAGGAAATGAACATATTTGGTTTCCTGTCCACATCCTATTTTGACTTTTGCTAACAAGATAATTTACATATTTTTCTTAGATGGATCACTAATCAACTTCCACTGATGTCACCCTAGCAGCTAGCATTTTATTATGCACAATACTTTCCTCTCACTTCCTTGTGCCTCTGCCTCTGAAGCACTGGACTCAAAATACCACCAAAGACATATTCCAGGTCAATCCCATTTCAAGATTAATCCTTGGTTTTCTCATCCTTTTACTGCATCAAATTCAGGTCCTTTGTTCTCACCCTGAAAACTGCATAATCCCTGCCCACAACTCTGTTTCCATTTCCACCTACTCACTACTTCTAATCTCCTCCTCTACAATATTTTCACACCCTTCTGCACACCCTCTTGCCCAGGGGATTTTAGTTTTTCCTTTGTTTTGGTTTTTTGGGGGGAGAGGAGAACTGTTTTGTACAAGCTAATGACTGCATATTAACTAGTGAGAAAAAGTAATCTGAATGGGTTTTTAAGTTTCAAATAATTATGACTTAAATGAAAAAAATACCAAACGCAGTCATTTATACTAAATAAATATCTAAATATCTAAGTCAAATATATGGAATTATTTTATTCAAACTACTCTAGGTTTTCTGTTTTGTTTGTTTGTTTGAATATTTGTACTAATATTCTGCCTTAAAGCTGAAAACCGTGCTTTTATCTTCTTTTAAAGTGAATAACATGAAAAACCTGTACTTTCACTAAGCAGGGAACACCATGCTGAAAAAAATATTTTATTTAGAAGAAGAAAGCAGCATGAACTCCAACTGCAGCCAGCAGAACCCAGTGGAGCTCAACCACTGTGCAAACCAAGTCCCACAGAACCTGCATCTGTTTTTACAGGAGCAATGATGTAAAACAGGCTTTAAAACATGCCGCGATAAAGTCTGTTAATTATCTTGCATAAAGGGTTTATGCTTTTTACCTCACTGACACACGACGTTTCCCATACAAGGGAGAGCTCTCTGCTCTCATCCCATTCCGAGTGCACGTTGCAGGAACGTTCCGACACATCTCCACAATTTTCGTCATGTCAATTGGTAACCTCAGGCAAGGTATTAATGAGTTTGAGTTCAAACAAGTGCTTCGTACTCAATACGAGAAGTTCGTGTGAAGACCCAGGAGCAACCTCCCATTATCTGAAGGGGACCCACAGGGAAGACAGAGAGGGACTCTTTGTCAGGAACGGTAGTGATAGGGGAATGGCTGGACACTGAAAGAGGGGACATTTAGGTTAGATGTACAGAAGAAACGCGTTACTGTGAGGGTGATGAGGCACTGGAACAGGTTGCCCAGATAGGCTGTGGATGACCCATGACCGGCACTGTTCAGGATGGACGGGGCTTTGAGCAACCTGGTCTAGTGGAAGGTGTTCCTGCCACCGGCAGGAGTTGTAACGAGACGATCTTTCAAGGTGCCTTGGAACCCTAACCATTCTACGATTCCATGATTAACCAACAAGGGTTTTTGTTCCCCTTCCCCTCCCGAGGCCGGCAGCTCCTTCCCCAAGGACGGGGCATTCAGGGCTTACTCCGAGCTCACCCCTCCGCGGCGAGCCGGCGCGCACCGCCCACCTGGGGAGC